>CP092875.1:34536227-34581518 GCA_030710605.1 Cordylochernes scorpioides
TATATATATCGGGATTTAGAAAATAACTCAGAGAGATATTTGATGCACAGTGATATATATTTTCTGAATATATTTATAGTTATTTTCTGAATCCCGATATATATATGCTATAAGGTAAAACTTCCTTAAGTTTTGTCTATCAGTGTAATCAGTATAATTCTTGATAAGGCCCAATTTGATTTATATATTATAAACACAAGACCAAATCCAAATAAATAGATAGTGTGAGACGATTCGGTAACAGCATTGTTAGCATCTTCAGACAAAAGTAACGGAATGCTGTGGTATAATTTCTCATTCAGTACTATTGTCTGAAGATAGTAACAATGCTGTTACTGAAACGTTACACACTATTTATTGGATTTGGTCTTATTACCTTGTCAGTATAACTCTTGTTATACCTTTTTTCATCTCCCATTCAAAGATTGTAACATTCCAGGGAAGAGAGAACTCACTGATGGGCACGCAGCTGGTCAGCAGGCCCAGGACAAACACTGGGGTGAAGGAGGGCGGGCAGTGGCACAGCGTCATGTTCTGGGCTTGGGAGAACTCACACACTGCACTGGGGCTGCACTGGCTCTCACAGAGCTCCGTTGTCACTGTGCACCAAACTTCCTTATTTTGGAAAATATCTTTATATATAAAGTATATATTGGATGAAAATGAATTACTTACCAGTATTTTTGGTTGGCACATTCTGTCAATTGAAATATTGGTGAATAAATAACTGAGGTAAAATAAATAATAACCTTTTAAAATATCCAATCTATTTATTTCTTTGAAAGTGTGATATGATCCGAAGGACTTTGTTGACTCGGCCAAAAGTGGTCATCTCCTCACACTCACCTTTCAAGTGACAATAAGAAGAGTTGTGCTGAATATATATAAACATTAATAATAATATACTCTGTAGGTGAAAATATTTACAACTAATATATATACAGTAGAATTTCCCTTTAGCGGACACCCCGCTAGTGAAGACCTCTCCACAAAGGACAGTTTTCATTTGCAAAATTACCATTTTTACTATTTAGCAACTCTCCGGTAAGAGAACACCTCTCCCTAAAGGACACTTTGGCTCTGCAATTAGGTGTTGTCCTTTACAGGGAGTTTGTTCTACTGTATTTACTAATATATCTCTCAAAATTGATAAATAAAAATTATTGTGAAAATAAGAGTGCATATCAAGCATGATGCAGCACTTTTCTTTCTCCAGAGGTTGCCGTCATGAATGCCCTCCTCCTCATCTATTCTTTCACATTAAGTCAAGAGACTTGTATACATACGAGGGCCATCCAATAAATAAGTTTCCCTATTTTTTTTTCCTGCGAACGAAACGTTGTAAAAATTAGTTAGTAGTGTAAGAAATGGTCACTAGGATGCGTTGGAAGCGCGTGACCTTCAAAATCACTCTACTCGTACGCGCAAGTCCGTAGCGCTTCAGTTTCCATGGAGCTACCACTGGTGAACGTGTCCACTTGCAAACTCTGTTCTGTAATTCATTTTTACACGGCGAAAAATGAAACTGAGGTCAATATTCATCGCAATTTAGTGTCAGTGTATGGTGAAGGATGTATGAGCATCCAAATGGTTCGCCGATGGCGTTCATGGTTCTTAGAAGGACGGCAAAACGTGCATGATGACGAGTGAAGCGGCAGGCCCGTTACTGCTATGGACAATGCAGTCACTGCTGCTGTTCGGAATGTGGTGGAAGCAGATCGCGCATCACCATTGATGAAATAATGATTCGACTGCCTCCTGCAATCGAAATTGGACGCTCTTCGATTGGAACAATCATGTCAGATGTTTTTAATTTTTGCAAAGTCTGCGCAAGATGGGTCCCACGTTTGCTCTCGGAAAATCACAAGTAACAACGGATGGAGGCAGCCCGAGCTTTCCTGGAAATGCATCGAAGAGATGGAGATCAACTGTTTTCCTGTATTGTCACTGGAGATAAAAGCTGGGTGCATCATTCCACTCCAGAAACAAAACGACAAAACATGGTGTGGAAGAAGCCTGAGGAAAGTGCACCAAAAAAGGCGAAGGTCACAATCTCTGCAGGCAAAGTTATGGCTATCGTCTTTTGGGAATGTAAGGGTGTTTTATTGGTTGACTACCTGCCCCCAAACACTACGGTTAACGCTGCGAGGTACTGCAAAGTCCTCACTAAACTCAGAGCTGCAATAAAACGGAAACGTCCTGGACTTTTGTCTCGGAAAGTGTTACTCGTCCATGACAATGCTCGCCCTCACGCAGCTCGAACGACCCAAACGTTGCTGGAAAACTTCAAATGGGAAATTTTCACACATCCACCTTATTCTCCGGATCTTGCCCCAAGCGACTTCCATCTTTTTCCAGCACCCAAGTTGCACCTTGGAGGCAAGCACTTTGCGAATGATGACGAAGTGCAGGCGGAGGCGAACCACTGGCTACGAAGACAGGACATGGCTTGGTACAACAGTGGTATCAAAAAATTGCTACAACGGTACTAAAAATGTTTGGACAGAAATGGTGATTATGTAGAGAAGTAGTCTATGAGTTGTATAATGAAAGTAAAATAACTGCATAATTGTAAATAATGTTGTTTATTTGTTAAAAAATAGGGAAACTTATCAATTGGATGGCCCTCGAAGTTTACATTTGACAACTTCTATTGACCAAACTATTTCTAAAAGATTTTCACACCTTTTCCTATTTTTTCTGATCAGGTTCAAATTCTTACTAATTATTCAACTTCATGCTCTTATGTCATAGTTTCTATTTATCCTTTCTTGAGTCTGTCTTTATTGTTCTGTTAACTGTTGAGGTTTCTTAAAGAGACATCCATCTGCTTTATATTCCTGTGTAATCAATTGCTTGCTTCCATTTGGGGGTTTGTAGAAGTGTGGTATAAATTAACCATTCTTCAACAGCCGCCACCAGAGATCCTGCATTGGGAACTTTCTGAAAAAAATAAATATTTTGCCTCAATGGTCTTCAATTCTTGCAAAAGTCCAACCCTACCAATGAGTAAACGTAACCAAATGGGGCTCTAGCACACTTGAAGTTCAAAATTTGAAATTCTTTCTACATGTCTAGACATGTGATGCACTTACAGTAAAAACAGTCACTTACTACCCACCATCAAGGCATACTTTAAATAAATAGTGCCACCACTAAGGTTTTTTTTTTTAACAATTTAAATAAATTTATATTCTTCATCTATTATTTGATTTTAAAATTCATAATCTTCAACCCAATCAATTTCTGGTAGGGTTTTCTAGATATGCCATTAGCATCCAAATGGTTTTTCCTGATTTAAATATAAGGTTGAATTCATTTTCCTCGATCTTCAATGCCCATCGTGTCAATAAACCTGTTGGATACTTTAAAATGTTGAGCAAGCATTATGTGTGATGATCAGTTACTATTCACATCTGCCATTGATTCATTGAATTTGAAGCACATACTGTGGCTGTTTGACTTGGCTTCAGATGAGGTCACCACCACTCCTAACCTAAGAACAGATATCATGGCTTCAGACAGGCTCTTGGTTGGTAATGATTACTTCTTGTGGCAGTGTGCTGAGTGAATAGGGAATAAGTGCAGTGTACCCTTATTACATTGTTCTGTGTGGCGGCAAAATGTAGGTTGCTGAATTCTTTTACAGTGATGTTGGCAATTCTCATACTGAAATGTTATTGTGAACGTATCCGTTTAAATAGAGAGCTTACACATCATATTGGTATATTTAAATGAACAAGATAAAAGTTGCAAAGTCTTGCAATGGACAGTTTTATTGTTAAAATATCAAATGGTTTCAATGGACTCTGACTTGCACAAGTTCACTCTTACAAGTAAGTACAATTAACCAAACAGGGCTCTGGTATGTGAGAGTGCAAGATTTAACTGCTCTCTACCTGTGTAGACATGTGGTGTACTTAACAATTTAGAACCCACTGTCATGGCCTGTGTCATAAGTTTCTTAGGATAACAATTTATTTGGACTCTTTTTATTTATATACAAGGAAAGAGATAGAAGAAGGGGGGCCACACATTATGCCTGCAGTTTGTTTAGCTGGTTCCTATCGTGCCCAGAGGAGAAAAGCTTTGCTTCCACTTGTTGTTAAGTGATTGGATGATCCCTCCTTGTCTGTTACACTTGCTTGTTCTCCATAATGCACAAAGGTAAATAAAACTAAGTCGAACAGAGATTTTTTCAATCTCACGTGCTCATTTAACCATCCTTTGTACAGCAAACTTGAATGAATTTTTATTCGTCATTTACAGTATAACCTATTAATTCTGCTATTTTTTCAAATTCCAATAAGACTATTTTCTTTAATTTAACCAATTTTAAGTCAACCAAAAATTGTGCAATTATTATTTAACTGTGTCATTATCCAAAAGAGCAGTATTGTTGTAGAGAGGGCACTCACCGTTGAAACAGAAGAGGCTCCCACTGGAGACCATCATGGGCTGAAAGGAGGGAGGGGAGCAGAGGCAACTGAGGTATGTAGGGTCACATGTGAGCTGAGGGGGGCAGCTGGCTCTATCAGCGGCACAGGACTTGCCTGCAGACACATTTCCTTTAGGCATAAATATATTTAGGAGAATAATAATGGCTAGTGTTTTATACAATTAAATAAATAGGGCACCTCTGTCTCCAAAATAAACTCAATATCTGCACTCCTTCATTATCTCTCTCTGAAGTGCAATAATTGATGAGTTTTCAAAATAGTTACTCTGGTGCACAAAGACATCAGAATGTTAACTAAAATAGTTCCACCTGAAACCACCATCGGCCAGCTGAAGGCGTGGCTGGCGCACTTCGTATGGGAAAGGAGACAAGTCTCGAGGTTTCCTGGGACATCCTGGCCCTCCCAGTCTACAAAGGTGGTGTCGGCCTGCTGGACATCAAGAGCCAACTTTGGCTCACCTGCCTGAAGGGGGTCCAGGCCTCACTGTGCAGCGCCGCCAATGGCTACTTTTTGCTGGTCCGAAGCCCGGCATGGCTGACACTGCTGGCTTCTGACATCTTGCTCTCACAGAGGAGACTTCAGAGACTATGGGATGCCTCTAGCGTCCTTTAACTGGACCACTGGATTCTGCATCCCGCCTGCCTGAGGCCTCTGACCTGCTGGCTCCAGAGGGCTAGATACAGGCGACTGCCGGAGGCTTTTCCAATGGTGCTACTGCCTTTCCACACTCAACACAGGCTGCACTCTTGGATGCGCAAAACCTGAAGGCCTTCTGCCAGCATTGCTTGCAATAAAATGCCAGCTCCAGCTATCATGTGGAGCTGGAGACAAGACCATTGTCCTGTAGAGATCAACTACACCTATAACTCACTTCACCATCCAGAGCACATGATGGGCACTGAACTCGGCACGACTGCAGGAGTATCCTGTTGATGAGCTTGTGGCATACTGGACTAACACTGTGGACATGCCCCATTCCATCTCCTGGGCTGACCTGTAATGCAACTGACTCTCAGGGCACAACGTAGATGTCGCCCTATGACTGGCCATTCATGCCCTACCCCATCCTGACCATCCTGCCTTGAGGCATTCCATCTGTGCCGCCTGTGGGTCCAGTGATGGATCAGTGAACCACAGATATAGGAATTGCTGAGCTGTGTGCAGGCCTGGCTGTTCGACATCGACCTCCATCCCAAGGTAATGACATTGACAAGTGTGGCAAAGTCTGCCATGTTGGTCTTAGTTGGTCAACAGTAATCATCACTTCGACCTGTCCACTTTGGGGGAAAGAACTCTGGTGGTCCATCAGTGGCAGAGACTCTCCCACGGTGGGCGCCACCAACAAAGACTGTATATATTTTATATATATATATGTGTATATTTATAAATTATTTTATATATATTATCATATTTATTATCCATATTTAATCTTGTATATAACCTATGTATATTAAAGTTATTTTCAATATCGATAAGGCACAATTTTGATTATATACAGTCGAACCTCTTTAATTCAACACCCCAAGGGATCAGAGCTTTCGGTTGAATTAAAGGAAGTGTTGAATTAAGGTTAGATGATTAGCTAATCATCTAACTTGCTAAAATAATATTTTTTAAAATTGCTTTGTAATATAAATTGATCATATTAATTGAAACCATTGTCTGTGTCCTTTTTGTATTATTTTTATTTTCATGATTAACTTTAGTATCAGGGACAAAATGGCAATACTACATACAGTAAAACCCCGCTATAACGAACCCTGGATATAACGAACCTTCCCTTATAACGAACCCACGCCGATTCCCAATTCCATTCCATTGAAAATACCATCGTTATAACGAACTTTGCGATTTTTAGAATAACGAACTACCCCTATAACGAACCTATTTCGGGTCCCAAAATGATAAAATCTATTAAAAATACTATGCTTATAACGAACTTAATATTGTAATTTAAAAAAAAAATTAAAAAACAAAATTTTGAGCATGTTTAAAGCTCGCGGATCGCGATTTCAAAACAATAAATTTAGCGGCATTGTTTGTTTGATTTTTGCACTTTATTTTTGCTGTATGTTGTATAAATTTTTACACATTATACTTTTTATTAATTAGAATATCTTTGCATCCATTAAATTTGAAATATAAAAAATGCAAATGGCTTCCAAAATGAAGAAAACAAAGGCATTTTAAAAACAAAAGCATTATTTCTTTAAAAAAAAAAAGGCAATTTTCAGAACTTTTCAAAGTGAAACAACATAGGCAAAATGTTAAGAACATATTAAAATAAGAGAATATAACTTTTCTATTATAAAAGATAAAATATAAAGTTATTAAAAATTGTTACAAAGAGGAATCAACTTCAACTTTTGCCGCGATCGCGATCGTACGTTTTAGGGCTAAAAAAAAAAAAAAGTCCAAATAAACGGTCCCGTGATGAAACAAAAATTATTTTTATGCCATTAACTATGGTGATTTTAAAGTCAGCAATGTTTTGCATGGCAGGTTAAAAAAAAAAACGAAATCTAGACCTAGAAGAATATGGGGAAACATGAAATGGAAGAAAAACACTAACTTTATTTGAATGGTGCAATGCTTGGAAGAATGCTTTGAAACAACAAGGTATTAGAGCCATTTTTTCAAGTAAAAATTGTATTATATAATGTGATAATGATGTTTTAAAATCAGTTCATATCTTTGAATATATATTTAATAAAACTTTGCCTAGGATTTGTCTTGATTTTTAACTTAGACATAGAGGTACATGTATGTTAATCATAAGAAGAACCTATTATCTAATGATTTCTATTATTATTCAGTATTAATATAAGGAAATTAGTCAATTAAGGGAATTAAAATAAAGTGACCACTATTAAGAGGCAGCCTCTACTTGTGTGTATGGCTGTTTTTTAATTATACAGTCTAAAATTTTTGAAAAGTAAAAAAAAAATAGCCAAACCGTGGCTATAGTGAACTGTGGCTATAGTGAACCAAAAGCTCTGTCCCATTGGGGTTCACTATAGAGGGGTTTTACTGTATTTTTGAAACAGAAAATAATTACAAATAATATTTTACTCTAATTGAAGAATATAACAGTTGGAAGGAAATAAATATGGAAAATAAAATAAAATTTAAAAATAATCATGAAGATCTTTTTAAAAATTCCTTTATAGATGTCTGTTTTTGCACTGAAATCCTATTCAGGATATATTCCAGATGGTCTATTTAAAAAAAAACATGCATGTCTTTCTTCCTCTGGAATGTGTTTTAAATAACTATTGACAATTAAAAAATATTTATTGTCATCTAGACAATATTTAAATAACTATTGTATTAAAGACATCCACTGCTGCTGCAGGTGTTATTGATTTTGTCTTTAAATCTTTTATAATAATATTGAAATGGAATATTGAAAATAAATGAATAAATTTAAATCTCCTTTAGATATCTGATATCAAAGTAAAACGTTTATGGAGATGAGTATCTTTTATTCTGGTCTTCTCAAGCTTTCGGGCTTGTCCGCCCTTCTACAGGAGAAACATATACAATATATCGAGAAAATATAACGCCGCCTGATGCTAAAACTATTATGATTCTATGTACATATATATATATATATACATTAGGATGTTTTACTTAAGATATGTTTTTTTTTTTTTTTTTTTTGTTAAGGTATTTACATATTTTACTATTGTTTGCTATATTCTATGAATTATCTTATAGGTTCGGAATTCTATTATTTAAGTTGGTTTTATAATGGTTATTGGCTATTACATATAAGTTACTTATATTATTGTTGATATTATTAGCTGGTACTAGGATATATTGTGTTATATGTTTCGGGCAAATCTATTTTTCTATTGATGCTATTGTGTTTTCTGGATAGTAAAGATTCAATTATAAGCCTTTGATATTTGCTGTTTATGTTATTGTAATGTATTCTAGGTTCTTCTAATGCGAAAGTGTGGCCTGTTTCTTTGCAGTGTTGGAAAATTAGAGATCTATTGTTTTGATTTATTATGTTGCGTTTATGTTTATATATTCTATTGTTGACTCTCCTTCCTGTCTCCCCCACGTATTTGGCTTGGCAGTTGTTGCATTCTATGGAATATATTGCTTCTTTTTTGTTAGTGGGTTTTATGATATTAGAATTATTTTTAGATAGTGGATTTTTAATGATGGAGCCTATGTTAGGGGAATTACTGTAATATGTTTGGATGCCGAAGTTTTTTAAGTAGTTGGCTATGGTTATAGATGTTTGTGAGTATGGAATGTAACATATTGCCCTGTAAATATCTGTGGTTTTGTTTATTGGGTTATTGATTGTTATACTTTTGTGGAAATGTTTTAATATAAAGGTGGTTGGGTATCCTGCTTGCTGGAGATTATTTATAATGTTCTGTGTTTCAATCATTTTTGAATTCTGTTGCGAGCAATGGGTGTGTATTCTTTTGGTTAGTGTTTTAATTGTGTTTATCTTATGGCTTAGTGGGCAATATGAGGTGAAATGTATATAATTTGGTTCGAAACTTGGCTTGTAGTATACGGAGGTTTGTAATCTGTTTTGTGACCTTATGATATCATGATGATTGTGATCATTATGATATCATGTTGTGATGAATTGATAATCATTTTAAACAATATAACCTTGTTAATTCGACATTTGCGATAATTCAACCACATTTTCATGTCCCGACCTGCAGCCTATTAAATAATGAATGTTAATTTGTGTGACCAAACGAGATAATTCCCACACTATCAATAATTCACCCCATTTTTTAAATCAGAATTTTTAACTTGTTAGATAATTTTTGTTTAAATATAAATTTATTGCTGAAAATACAATACTTTGTCACGGTGGGTACAGCGGCCATAGTTAGTGTATGTGCATGATGCTTAAAAGTCTTAAAATGCGTAGAAAAATCAGCGCCAACGATGGACAATTTAGGCCTAACTTTAGCAGCCATTAAATCACTAATGTTAACGAATGTCTTAAGAGCCCTTTTCCTTTTAGCCTTTTTACAAGGTGATAGGGCCAATCCAAATCTATAATCCATATTGTATCACTTTTAGTCTTTATTTTATAAATTTATTCCCTTCTTTTACCATTGCATTTATTCACTTATATTAAAATAATAATTGTAATTTCTCCTTTTTTCACTAATGTATTAATGTAATTTTATCCATCACTTAAAGGTAATCATGAAACATTCTGAAAATTAAATTGAAAAAAGTCCCAATATGGTATCAAATTTGTGCAGAGTATTAGGCTCATAGATTGTTGAGCTCTGGAAACCAAAAGGAATAATACTCTGCTAGTGATCTCTTTTGACTTGTATATAATAATAATGTATTATAATAGGAAATAAACTAATGCTTAGTTAATCTTGCCTCGTCTTGGATAACAACACATGGTGGCAGCAGTAAACTGAATTCATAAAGAAGGTCGTTGTTCGAAGAAAATTTGAAATTCGACATCAAGCAAGCTTAGAAGCGGTAAACTGAATTCATAAAGAAGGTCGTTGTTCGAAGAAAATTTGAAATTCGACATCAAGCAAGCTTAGAAGCGGTAAACTGAATTCATAAAGAAGGTCGTTGTTCGAAGAAAATTTGAAATTCGACATCAAGCAAGCTTAGAAGCGGTAAACTGAATTCATAAAGAAGGTCGTTGTTCGAAGAAAATTTGAAATTCGACATCAAGCAAACTTTTTGGTAAGTTATATTATATTATAAGTAAATCTTTATAATGTCCCAAAATTATAATTGTGTAGCCCCAGAACCTTTTAATTTTTCAAATCCAGGTGATTGGCCAAAATGGATTAGGAGATTTGAACGTTTTAGGCAGGCAAGCGGGTTAATTAATAACCCAGAAAATGAGCAAGTTAATATGCTCGTGTACTGCATGGGTGATAATGCAGATGACATTTTGTTGTCATGTAAAATAGCAAGTGACCAACTAGAAAATTATGGTAAAGTTATTGAATGCTTTGAAAGTCACTTTATTCCAAGACGTAATATAATTTATGAAAGGGCAAGATTTAATCAAAGATGTCAGCAGGAAGGGGAAAAGGTGAATGAATTTATCACAGCACTCCATAGCCTAGCTGAGCACTGCAATTTTGGGATGTTACATGATGAGTTGATTAGGGATAGGATAGTTGTTGGAGTAAGGGATAGAGCATTATCTGAAAGAATGCAACTTGATACAGACTTGACCTTAGTAAAAGCCACACTAATGGCAAAGCAATTAGAAAGTGTCAAAGAACAGCAGTCTAGCCTTTACCAACAAGATTCTGTAGATCAAATAAAGAAAATGCCTAATCATATAAAAGAAGCAAAAAGGCACGAACCAAAAATAAGACAATTCAAGTCAAACCAGTTGGGAGGGTCATCACATGGATGCACCAGGTGTGGCAATTCAAATAATCATGATTGGAAAAATTGTCCAGCTATGAACTCGTATTGTAGTAAATGCAAGAAAAAGGGCCATTATGCCAAAGTATGTAGATCAGAAGCCATAAATGAAATAAAATCAGAGATAGCTTTTTTGGGATCTGTAGAGGATAATTCCAAGAAATGGATAGTACCAATTAAGGTAAATAATAGACAAATTAATTTTAAAATTGACACCGGAGCTGATGTCAACGTGCTCCCCCTACAATATTATTATCAAAGTTTCCAAAGAATAAAACTGGAAAAATCTGATAAAATATTACAAGGTCCAAATGGAATACCCTTGGAAACAGTTGGAATGATCCACGTAAAACTTCAAAATAAAGGCCAGCACTTAAACTCGAAAATATACATTGTTGATAAACTAAAGCAGCCACTTCTCTCTGGGGAGAAAAGTGAAAAATTAAACATTGTGAGAATGATTCAGCAATTTTCATCAGGAGGCCGCGGCGGACAGCGTGGTAGACTCGGAAGTGGAGATAACAGAGGCTGCTACAACTGCGGGGAAGAAGGCCACCACAAGTTTGAATGTACCAAACCTGCCCGTGGTGGTGGACGTGGCCGTGGACAGAGCCGTGATGGAGGCAGCAACAACACCTGCTACAACTGCGGAGAAGTTGGCCACCGTAAATATGAGTGTACCAACAACACGGCTGAAGATGGAGGACAGGAGGAGAACCAGCGCAAGTCCAAGAAGGCTTGCTACACCTGTGGGGAGTTTGGCCATAAGAAGGACGACTGTCCCAAATCTGGAACTCAAGAGTCCGGAGATGAGGAGGAGTCCTCTGACAATGAGGAGGAAGAGACTCCCCAGAAGAGGAAGCAAGCTGAGGACAGTGAGGAGGAGGAAGTAGAAGCTGAAGAACCTCCCAAGAAGAAATCTAAGAAGCCCAAGTCCAAGAAGAAAGAAGAAGATTGCTATCTGACTCTTCAAGCATATAGGACGATGCCCCTGGAAAGCGCCAGGAGCAGAGAAATGAGGAGACCCCCACTTCGACATCAACCTGGCTCTCAAGGAGATGCAAGGATGACCAGGAGCAAGAGACCGAGGAGGATTGCCCTACACCAACGGCCTCATCTACAAGAGATGGAAGGATACAGAGGGACAACCAAGACCAGGATCCAGAGAAGAGCCTCCCTTCAATGCCAGCCGTGCATACAAGATGGAAGGGCAGTCAAGATACCTCGAAGGTCCCTGTAAAGTTAAGGGAGGAGATGTGCAGAGTATTAGGCTCATAGATTGTAATAATGTATTATAATAGGAAATAAACTAATGCTTAGTTAATCTTGCCTCGTCTTGGATAACAACACAAAATTCACATTACTTTTTATAAGAAACTAAAGGAATGACCCGGGCACATGAGTGGATTTTTACCAGAGTTCATATGGAATAAAAAAACTATTTATAAAAATAATTAAATAAAAAATAAAAATTATATGAATTAGAACTCCTATATTCGCTTAAAAGTATCAAAAAATTGTATTAACCTTTTTATGGAATATTTTGTGTGTGTGTGCTTTGATGTCTCTTAATTATCTTAACATATTTCATCCAAAAATTGACACAAAAGGACAGAAAGACAACGAAAGAAATGTGCTGATTAACAAAATGTTGAAATTAATAATCTGTTGATTGAACAACAAGCAATATGTTATAAAGCTCTTTTCCTATAGGAGCTGCGACCCACAGCTTGCAAATGTTGTTGCTAGTGACATGGATCTGGTGTGTTTCTTCAATGGGCTTCCTCAGAGTCTTCAAAGTTTGTCTTTGGTAGCTTTACACCCTTTTACTTGTGCCATGAAGAGCAGCTTTGTCCTCATAGTTTCTATTGGGCTGTCATCTTCATGGAGGGAAGTCTTTGCTTTGACATAGTGGTGGATTCTTTGATTCATTCAGAAAACAATGCAGTTCACACAACACCTATCTATGGCCTAAAGGTCTTCTTGTCTATCTTCGTCTTCCCTAATCTACCCAGCATCTCCATCAAAATGTAAGAATGTAGAAAATTAAGAATGTAACCAGGATAACACAAAACAATATATTTTGCTTAAAACAAATCAAATCTTACTTACACCAAAGAACAGATAGGTAATGAGAGAAATTTGTTGAGCAACAAAATACAGTATAACCTCGTTAATTCAACACACCCCAATTCGACACTCGGCGATAATTCGACCATGTTCAGATGTTCCGACCTCCGGCCTATCAAATAACAAACCGTAATTCGACATATCGATAATACGACACTTCCATTTTAAAATTCGAATTTCGACAGTTGAATGTATTTTACTTACAACTTTCCGCTAAAAAGGTATTACGGCAGCGATCGGCAGGCGCCGATAGAATCGCGCGCGCGCGCTTTTGGTTCCTGGTTAGTTTAAGTTTCACTTTGCAGTGTCGTTGCTAAATGTCCGAGTGTTATTATTTTTTTGTTTTTTTTTTGTTGTTGTTTTTTTTTTTACGCTGGCATTTAGGCTTCGTGCACTAATTAACAATAATATTTTATTTTTAAATTTTAGCATTAAAATATTTTAGTTATTTTAAAACTTACAAATAATTTCCTTTTAAATAAATAAATCTTTATAAAATGTAGCCACAATGATTATGATAACATTTTATTTCAATATTCCATTTCTGTGTTATTATAAAAGATTTAAACACAAAATCAATAATAACTGCAGCAGCAGTGAACGACTTTAATACATTAAAATTTATTTATTAAAAGACATTCCAGAGGAAGAAAGGCATGCATGTTTTTTCAAAATGACTATCTGGAATACATCCTGAATAGGATTTCAGTGCAAAAACAGACATCTATAAAGGAATTTTTTAAAAGATCTTCATGATTATTTTAAAATAATATTTTAAAATTTTATTTTTATTTACCATATTTATTTCCTTTCAACTGCTATATTTTTCAATTAGAATAAAATATTATTTAATATATTATATTTAATATTTTAGTGTCTGTAGAGTTAATATTTGATTATATTACTGAAAAGAAACACATTGCCAGTAAATTTATTTGTTACAAATATTTATCAACACAAAGCGCCATCTATACACATTAAATAAAAGGATTTAAAAGCGCGAATGTTTCTTTTATACATAAAACGAACTTCTACTGTCCTATAAGCTTATGTCCATAGTTTACTTGAAAACCATTTCTAAGATTCCATCCTTCAGTGTAGCATATAAAAGCAGAATGATACAATACAGTATTAGAGCTCTGAGAAGCGGTCTGGTGGATTAAATTGGCGAAACCGCTGGGAGGGTTCACCACTGATGAGCCAAGCCCTCCCAATATATTTTTTCATCGCAGTAAGGACAGTAGAAGTTTGTTTTACGTGTAAAAGAAACATTCGCGCTTTTAAATCCTTTTATTTCACAAATATTTATGTTTCTATAATATGTATTAATGCCATTTTGTCACTGATAGTAAAAGTTAATCATGAAAATAAAACAAAAACACACAATGGTTTCAATTAATATCATTAATTTATATTACAAGGCTATTTTAAAAAAATATTATTTTAGCGAGTTAGATGATTACCTAATCATCTGACTTTAATTCAACACTTCCTTTAATTCAACCGAAAGCTCTGATCCCTTGGGGTGTTGAATTAAAGAGGTTCGACTGTATTGAAAATAATTAATACGCTGATTAAATAACAAACATTTCAATATTGTTGTGTGTCAACAAGTAAACAACTGGATGGCACACATATTCAGAAGAACTAATTTTTTTTTTTGTGTATTATTTTTGTATTTATTTATCATTTTTAGATTTAACAGAGAGAAATAGCACCATAGAGATCAGTGGTATTAATTGTATTTGACCATTGACAACCGTTTCTTGGCAAAGTGTTAGATATAATGTACCCTATCTTTAGCCTGCTGATTGGAATACACCAGGATGTAATTGTTTTTAACATGTCCTGCCTCAGCTACAGAACCTCCTACAACCACCCAACAAGACCCAGAGCTTAATGACCTTCCAGGACCGGACCACAAGCCCAGCATTGGACCGGGCCTTGGAGACCATAGCCACCAGTACTGTACCAAATAAACCCACAGAGCCTTACATCAATATACATGTACAAAACTTTGACCAATCCTACTTTTGGCTGAAATGGTGCTATGAGCTATAGTTCTAATAAGTTCCTGTAGGTGCTGTTTTTTTTTTTTTTTTGTATATAGAGGTTGTAATATTTTTCTTTTTTTGGCTTATCCCTAGTATACATGGTACAGGCCATGATAAACATGGTGTGTTGAAGTAGATGACTGCTTTTATTGTAAGTGCACCACATATCTACACATGTGAAAAGCAGTTCGACTTTGCACTTACAAATGTGCCAGAGCCTCGTTTGGTTACTTGCACTCGCTGGTGGGGTTGGACTTTTGCAAGAATCGGGTGCCATTGGAGCATTTTTTTTTTTTTTTTTTTATCAGAAAAATGCCCAATGCAGGAATCGAACCCGGGTTGTAGCGGTCGAAAACCAACAGTTTAGACCATCCTTCCACCGACCCCCTCGTAATATTGTTATTTTGTATAGCAAGTCCATGTCTAGGGAAAAATTGATTGATTTGTTGTTATCTACTTCAATTGAGTTATTGATATCAGGACATAGATTGTTGAAAGTATCCCCAATATTTTTTTGTTCACCCCCCTCCCTGATTAATAATTAAAAATAAGCATCTAAATATATATCTTTTGAAATAATAAACATTATTTTTAAGTAAATTTAGAGCTTTGATTTCTAATTGGCCTATATTGATACAAGCTGCATTTGGTGACAATGATAACATTGCTGTTACCGAACCTTCACAACCTATTTATTTGGATTTGGTCTTATTACCTTGTGAATATTGATTAAAATATTAAGAGTTAAGAAATGATAAAAGCTAACTGCAACGAGTTTCTTTAGCTTTTATCTCTTCTCAGCGTTGATATTCAGTGATTCCTAAAAATTTTATTTTAATAATTTAATATTTGGATGTCTTAAATATATGTACAATAGCAGTGAATATTTTGATGAATTATTAATCATCAAACCATCCTTATTTCAACCAAAGGCTCTGATACCTTGCGTGTTGAATTAAAAAGTTAGAACGTAGTTATCTGTACATTACTCTTTTAAAAGCATTTATGATTCTTAAAGCTTAAAATGTGTGAATTTGACATTCAATATTTGTGATATTTGACGTTTGTAGGTGCGCGCTTTAGTTTTGTAATATTTTTAAAATAGAAATAATATTTTAAAAAAAACCTAGATTATTATATTAAATAGACCTACCATATACAAGTGTTTTTCCATTTATATCATTTAGTAAAGTTTTTGTTGAAAGTAATTTTGACATAACTTGACGAAATCCCGTAAAAACTATATAATTGATAATATAAAGCTTATAATAAACCATTTTACATATTTTTGTCATCCTTTATCTCATTTACTCATTGTTTAATTTAAAATTTTGAAACTAATTTTTGTCCTTTGACAAAGGAACCAAAATAATAAACATTTTTTGTTAGTTTGTTTTTCGGGATATACAATAAGGGAGATGAAGTCAATAAATAATTTTCTGAATTAAAGTAATTAAATTTTAAGGGAAAAAAGCAATATATATTCAAGAGACAATAACTTTTTTTTTATATTTTAAATTTATTTCAACACACACATCAAAGCACCTTGTTCCGCAGAGAATATTTGAGCATAGTAGAACATATTAACAAAGTGTCTTATTTGCATTATCAACTTCAAAGTTATGTGAGATTAGAGATTATTTTCTCCAATTTTGCTAACGAAAAATTTTATATAAAAGTACTAAAATAAATACATGACAATGAATATCGTAGATTTTCGAAAACACATATACAACAGCATAACAAAGAAGTATTAACTTATTATTTATTAAACTGGCGAAACCACTGGAATGGTTAACCACTGATGAGCCAGGCCCTCCCTGTTTGAAGATCGACTGGTCGCACTATTATCATCATATTGTAGCAAAATATTACAGATTATTAATTTTGATATTTTTATTTTCCTACTCTGTATACTTGCCTCTCATGTATTTTATGAATTTTAGTTTGTTCTTGAAACAAATAAATTGACGCATCATCCTGAAATTTGTCTTTCCTATTTTTCTATTTGACAATATATATTTGTTAAAAATAAAGAGAGCATATCCTGACCACGAGCACATGTGCTTTTTAGATGGCAGAGCGCTATCTAGTGGAGCAAAAATAAACTAATCGTTTATTTAACTTGCTCCATGATATTTGGCCAACCCAATTTCTTGATTTATCAACAAAACCATCCACGAACGCGTTTCGCGCTGTTGGCGCTCGTCAGCGTGGAGTAGGCTGTACCACTGCGACCAAAAAGATATGTTTTGGTCCCAATGGCTTCCTGAGAAACCAAGAAATGGGTATTTAAGGCCAAATTTGCGTAAATACGCTTAACACATGAAAACCAGTAGAAAAAAAAAGATAAGTGGGTCAGGTGTTGATATTAAAAATAAAGAGAGCATATCCTGACCACGAGCACATATGCTTTTTAGATGGCAGAGCGCCTTAAAAATTTGGCCTTAAATACCCATTTTTTGGTTTCTCAGGAAGCCATTGGGACCAAAAAATATCTTTTTGATCGCAGTGGTACAGCCTACTCCACGCTGACGAGCGCAAACAGCGCGAAACGCGTTCGTGGATGGCTTTTCTTGAAAAATCAAGAAATTGGGTTGGCCAAATATCATGGAGCAAGTTAAATAAACGTTTAGTTTATTTTTTGCTCCACTAGATGGCGCTCTGCCATCTAAAAAGCACATGTGCTCGTGGTCAGGATATGCTCTCTTTATTTTTAATATCAACACCTGACACACTTATCTTTTATTTTTCTATTGCTTTTTCATATATATGTGGGATAGGTGCGAATTACCTTTTGAAGTTGGCTGAGTTGATTGTTTGTGGTGGGCGCAGTCGTTTGCTGAGTTGGTAAGGTATTCACAAGGGAAAATAACGAGGACACAGGGTTGAGTTGAAAAAGGCTAGCAATCTAGGGAGAAAAGGAGTTGAAGCTATTGGTTTGAGTTGGCTATTGACTATAATTGTTCACATTATTGAAGATGGGACTTATCTGATTGGTTGAGGAGATGGGATTGGCTCCAAGCTGGTCTCAACGGCGGTCCAGGTGCTAACTCGATCCTGTCCAGCTCCCAACTGCCTATACCTCGTTCCCGATTTAAGACGAAAGCTATTCCGGGCTCTCATTGGATGAATTTCCAGGGGTGCTCGATTCCCATTGGTTCCTAACCAATCCTCCTATGCTCTCATTGGGTCTCGGCTAATTCTTTGTTCTTAGCTTGTTCTGACATGATCCAGGAAATACCAGGTTCTTGAACCCAGTTTTATGAGTTCCTGGATAATAAAACCTGCTAATGATTGCTTCCTCTTTGATGGCCTTTCCCTAAATCTTTCTCCCAGATTTCTTAAGCCTTGTCTTTATTAAAATCTTTTAAAACATACATTGCATACATATTGGGGCGGGTTTGCATCCAGTTATGTACAAATTATGACAGATGCGCCCCCTACATGTGAAGAATTCACGAAGGGGAAAACCTGAGTGAGTTCTGTAAAGGGAAAAAATAATTTTGTGGGAAAATTAGTTGTGGTTATAGAGAGGCTATATACAAGTATTGGTAGTGGTATAAGAGATAAAAGAGAATGGTGTTGATATATAGATTGCGTATAATTAATAGAAATCAAAAATTTTTTTTTTTAATTGTAAGACATCTATTGCGTTTTCACCGCCACTCTGTGTTGTGACGACGATCTAAATTCTATAGAGGTAGTCACTCACCTCTATTCTTGGTCGACGGGGTTGAAGGTTCAAAGATTAAGGTGTCGCTGTTTATAGCACTATTAAAATATTAGACGAAAACAGGAGGGAAATTATATTTATTACAATTTAAGAAAATAAGTAAAGTATTATTTAATTAATTATATATTTAAATATTTACACTAAAAGAATCGGAGATCAGGGCAAATTCTAGTGTTCGAAAGTTGTTTACAAGTTCTTCTGTTATTGTTTCCTCATTTTTGCCGCTGCATCCCCATAGCCGCTTCCGCCGGCCTCCCATTGGCTGCTTCGGACGTCTTCTTTTCCAACATTTCTCCCACCTTTGAGTTGGCGTCTCGACGACTCAAACATGGAAAGGAAAAGTTCAGTAGATCCAATCGGTTGGGGTCTCTTGATGGGCCGTCCGTAACTTGACACAACATTCGGGGTATCAATGTGATGTTGCTCTTGTTGTGAAGTCAAAGGGTCCTCTTCAGTTGTCAATCGAACTTCTTGTGTGGGAGATCGCTCTGTTAGAGGGTCTCGACATCTTATCTCGGGCGTTATCTCTAAATTGTAGAGTTTTTGAATAGGTCGTATTTTATCACCTGATGAAGTTTTCACTTTCGCAACCCTCACAAGTCCGTCTTTTCCTGGATAGAGTTGGATTATTCTGGCTAACGGCCAGTGTAGTCTCTTTAAACTCTCTTGTCCAATGAGTACCATGTCTCCCACCTTGAATGGTATGGTAGTCTTCAGGCGTCTCGTTTCTTGTCTCAGGAATCCAAAATATTCGATACGAAATCGTTCTCTAAGATCTTCTCGTACACGTTTGATATATTGATATTTGCGGGAGAGGGTCTGGTTATCAATCAAGTCCAGGTCTGGAACGCCAACCTCTCTGACCTCATGTAAGAACAACGAAGGTGTCAATGGAGCGAGATCCTCACTTTCTTCAGTTAGGTAGGTCAGTGGGCGTGTGTTCATCAAGCTTTCGACGTCACACATTACCGTGGAAAGTTCTTCATATCCCAAGGAGGTTTGACCGAGAATCCTAAAGAGCATTTGTTTCATCATTCCAATCAAACGCTCCCACCATCCACCCCACCAAGGAGCACCAGGCGGTATGAATTTCCAGGTGACGTTTTTCAATGTGGGATCACATTTTAATCTCGAAAAATCAATATTCTTTAAAGCATTAGCCATACCTTTGAAATTAGTCCCATTATCCAAATACACAATCAATGGTCGGCCTCTTCGAGCAATAAATCGGCGGAAAGCTTGGAGGAAGGCTTCCATAGACAAAGATGTCACAAGTTCCAGATGAACTCCTCTATACACTGCACATGTGAAGATGACAATCCATGCTTTCTTCTTATTCTTTAAGATAAGATGTCCAGTTAGATCAACTCCTACTATTTCGAAAACTGCAGCATCTCGTACTCTGTCTTCTGGTAATGATGTTGACTCGACGGTAGCTGGTGTCACGGTGAATCGTTTACAGCGAATGCATTGATTGATGATCTTCTTGACGGTTTTCCTGGATCTTAGTATCCAATAGTTTTCTCTCAGAATACCGAGGAGAGTTTGTAGACCGGCGTGCCCGTGGGTTTCATGGTTCCACCTGATGAGCAAAGAAACCAAAAAGTGATCTGAGGGCAATAAAATGGGCATTCTAAAATTAGCGAAATCTTCTCTTCTGAAAATTTTAGTTTTTATTCTCAAAATCCCTGAAGAGTCTACTAGCAACTTAAAGCCTTGTAGTTTCTTATCTTCATGCCCTGAAAACGATTCTCTCTGGATAAGTCTTATCAGTATTATTTCTGACTTAGTGATTTCCTCTGTACTGAGATCTTCTGAAATTATCTTTCTTCTATCAATCTTGGCGTTGTTGAAGAATCTGTATATCCAGGCGGTGATTCGTACTATTCTCAAAAAATGGGAATAACGTCCAAATAAATTTTCATTTTCTCTTGTCGTACACAAGGTGTTCAGGATGGTCTTGCGCCTTTCAGAATAAACAATCTCCAAATCAGGGATAATGGTTGATTTGGGCCACTCTTCTTGGGATACCTTTAACCATGCAGGTCCCTCCCACCATCTTGTCTCCTTAAGTGATTCTGCTGAACATCCCCGAGATGGGAGGTCTGCCGGGTTTAATCGGCCTGGTATGTGGCGCCAAGATTCGGGGGAGCTAAGATTATGAATTTCCTTAACACGGTTCATCACAAAGGCTGCCCAGTTGTCTTCCCTTTGGATCCAACAGAGAGCATTGGTCGAATCGGCCCAATAAAATCTTGGAATTTCCTCAAATTCCAGATCTTGTATGACATTAGCTGCCAAACGAGCTCCAATCAGACAAGCCAAAAGCTCCAATCTTGGGATGGTGAGTTTCTTCAGTGGAGCTACTCGTGTTCGAGCCTGTATAAATTGGATGTCCACTCTATCTTCCTTTTCAATGCGGAGGAAAATACAGGTTGCATAGGCAAACTGACTGGCGTCGCAAAAGATGTGGAGAGTGGTTTTCTCTACATAGGAGTCCTTAAAACAAAGCCATCTAGGAATTTCTATGTTAGGCAAGTGTTTCAGTTTGCTAAACCACTTCCAAAATCTTTGTACTAAACATCCAGGTAGGACTTCGTCCCATGTCAACTTCTGTATCCAAGTTTCCTGTAATATCAGCTTTGGAATTAAAGTCACAGGACAAGCAACTCCTAATGGATCAAATATCTTGCTCGCTATTGAAAGTATTTTTCTCTTGGTGGTTGGTCCAATTAATTCAAAATCTTCCAAACCAATTGTCAGTGTGTCTCTATCAGTATTCCATGTTATTCCTAAAATGTTCACTTCCTTATTCAGTTGGTTCATAAGAGAAAAGTCTGTAACGTTACTCACCCAATCTCGGAGATTGAAACAAGCTGTAGAGAGCAGTTCAGTAGATTCTTTCACGAATTTCTCCGTGTCTTCAACATTCTGAAAACTGGCTGAACAATTGTCAACATAAAAGGATGATTTCAACTGTTCAGCTGTGATTTTTTAAATGTTCAGGAGCCTTATCTAAGTGGAGAGATAAGGTAGCCTTTAAAAGATACGGACTAGTGGTAATTCCAAAAACAACCCTTTTATGTCGATACGTGATCAATCTTCTGTCTTCTGTGTGCCACAGGAATCGTAAATAATCTCGATCTTCTTCTTTTATTCCAATTTGTAAAAATGCTTTCTTAATATCGGAAGAGACACCAACTTCATATTTCCGGAATTTATTTAAAAGTCTTGGTATAATTTCTATCAAATTGGGTCCCTTATCCAGACAGTCATTCAGGGAAAGTTTACCTCTCTTCCGGGCCGACGCATTAAATACTGGCCGTATTCTAGAAGTGTGACTGTTTCTTTTATACACTGGTCGATGTGGCAGGTAGTGCACACCATCTAGTTTATCCTCTCTGGCATACTCGATTATCCCCTGTTTCATCCATTCTTCAAAGATTTGTCCATACTCATTCATGTCTCCAACTTCTTCAAGTTTTCTTCTTACAGAACTTAGTTGGTTTTCGGCTAGGTCTTTAGTCGAAGGAATCCTTTCCTTGTCTTGCACCCAGGGTAGAGCTACCTCATAGCGCCCCTCGATATCTCGCGTCGTGGTGTGGGCGAAATGTTCCTCCATTTCAGCTTGTAATGACTGAGTCTTCTTCTCAACCTCCGCGTCAGAGACTCCAATTGCATCTATTTTCCACAAGTTTTCTAGATCCAAAGATAGAAGTGTGGTCACGCAAAGGGAGCTGATGTCATCTCTCACCTCCGTTGGAGGAATCTTTCCCATCACAGTCCATCCTAGTTTGGTACGGATTGCCACCAGTCCAGATGAGATCCTTCTCTGATCATCAGTTAGCAATCTCCCGGCGATGTCCGCGCCTATAAGGACTTCTATACGGTCTCTCATCAAATCAGACACGTCGAGTTCTTCACTCCCTTCTAAAAATGATCTTGGTCACACCAGAGGTATGCTTCCACAGATAAGGGGTTGACCTAGTGCTTCAAACGCACAGCGATAGGAATTAATGATGTCAGATAAATGAATGGTATAGACCTCATGTTCAACTACGTCGGTACTCGATCCTCCAAACAAGGAATGCCGGAAGAACTCTCTCCTAGATTGTTCGTATTCCATTTCCATTGCTGTGCTATGTAAAATATACGATCTTTGGGATCCGGTGTCTATTATAGCCCGTGCCGTCTTCTCCGTTCTGTTCCCTTTGAGGGTCACTCTCAAAGTAGGTAACAAGACGTCTGGGGAGGTTGATAAGTTGGCGAGAGTTTCATCTTGCACCGTTGGAGACTTGGAAGATCCACCTCTATCTAAAATCAGTTTTGTGCACATGACATCCAGGTGGGAAGACATGTTGCAGATCGAACAACGGACTACGTTTCTGCAAAATTTACTTAAATGAGAAGGCCGAAGACATTTATAACAAACGCCTTTTTTCTTCATGAGTGATCTCTTTTTGTTTAAACTAATATTAGCTGCAAAGTCACACTTAGGGCTTCCATGGTTGTCTTTACCACAAAATACACATTCATTCGATTTGTGAACTGAATTCAAAAGTTCTGAAGCTGTCGCAATTGGTTTTTCATTGTAGAATCTTGTCTTTGGATGTTTGTTTACCAAATTAGGTTTAGAAGTTGATTCATTCCCGGTACCGATTTCGTTTCTAAAACTCTTCTCCCGTGCAGTTAATTGTCTTTCCAGAAAGGTAATCAAGTCATTAATTACGTAACCTGTCGGGAGTTCTTTGTTCAATTCCAAATTAAGGTATGCAGGTAAAAGCTTTATTATTATCGGGCACAACAGTTGTCCGTAAACATCAATGGACACGTTTAGTGACTCGAGACTTCTTATATGAACAGAAAGGTTGTCAAAAAGTTCGCGGAAGGTTCTTACATCGCTTGACGTTTTGAGTGGTCTCATTGACAACAAATTGTTCATATGTCGGCTAATCAAAATGTCTTCTCGCCCAAATCTGTCTTTAAGCAATTGTATAGCTTTCTCATAATTGTCCGCAGATAAAGCGAAACCTTCGACTGTGTTTAGTGCAGTTCCGCCGAGATGTGACTTCAGATAGTTAAATTTATCGATCGGGTTCAGTGAGTTGTTCTGGTGTATAGCTGCATCAAAAGAATTCCAGAACGTCAGCCATTCACTAAAGTTTCCATAAAATTTCGATATCATCAATTTCGGAAGTTTCACAGTCTTGCAGGAAGGTACATAATGTCTCATTTCATTTTCATCTATTCGTGAGTTCGAATTCGGTATATTTTCGCCATGAAAATCTGATTGGCGAATCTTTTTATTTGCCCTAAATCTCCAAGTAATATATTTCTCTCGATATTCCTCTACGCCCTGTAATTCCTTCTCTAAATCGTCAGTTTCAAGAAGTGTTTCTATTTCGTGATCCACTAATTTAAGTTCGTTAAATGATTCATTCAATTGTTCTAATAATTCTTCAAGATCAATTCTAATTAGCGTGTCAAGTCCACTTTCAATCTTATTGCATGTTTTGGTTAAATATGATCTGTTAATACCACCCTTCTTTTTTAAACGTAGAATTAATTCTTCCGCCATCTTGTAAACAAAGCAGCAAGTAGGGTTAGCTAGCGAGTTCCAAAATGGTCAGCTTAAAATGATTTTTTTTCAGGAATTTACCTTCAACAGTCCCGGCTGGGATGCCAAAAATATTGCGATATCACCGCCACTCTGTGTTGTGACGACGATCTAAGTTCTATAGAGGTAGTCACTCGCCTCTATTCTTGGTCGGCGGGGTTGAAGGTTCAAAATTTTGGTGTCGCTGCTTATAACACTTTTAAAATATACGACGAAAACAGGAGGGAAAATTATATTTATTACAATTTAAGAAAATAAGTAAAGTATTATTTAATTAATTATATATTTAAATATTTACACTAAAAGAATCGGAGATCAGGGCAAATTCTAGTGTTCGAAAGTTGTTTACAAGTTCTTCTGTTATTGTTTCCTCATTTTTGCCGCTGCATCCCCGTAGCCGCTTCCGCCGGCCTCCCATTGGCTGTTTCGGACGTCTTCTTTTCCAACAACATCAAAATGAATGCTATGGTACATAGTGGGGGGGGGGGGGGGGGGGGGAAGAAAATGCGCCTAAACGATATTCTACTCGAGATTGGGAATGAAATCGAGGGAGTTCTATTAGGTCTTTTGCGAAATCAAAATAAAAAGTTGAACGAAATCAAAGTGAATGCTTGATGCATGGTGAGAAAAAAAAGAAAAGAAAAATGCTTTGTTGCATGGTGAGAAAAAAAAGAAATGCCTAACCATATTCTACTCGAGATTGGGAATGAAATCGAGGGAATTCTACTAGGTCTTTTTGCGAAATCAAAAATAAAATAAAAAGTTGGAAGAAATCAAAGTGAATGCTTGGTGCATGGTGAGGAAAAAAGAAAAATGCCTAACCATATTCTACTCGAGATTGGGAATGAAATCGAGGGAGTTCTATTAAGTCTTTTGAGAAATCAAAAATAATATAAAAAGTTGGAAGAAATCAAAGTGAATGCTTGTTGCATGGTAAAAAAAAAAGAAAAGAAAAAGGTTTTTGTAAATCAAAATAAAACATAATATCTAATTTTAACAGAAAACCAGTGAGTTTTCGTTGATAAAAATTTGTTTAGTTATTGAATTATGAACAAAATAAAAGAAGTGGTTATATAAATGGTAAATTTGCTTAAGTATTTTGATTTTAAAATAAGAAAATAATGTAAATGAATGATATAAAAAATATTTATAGCGAGGTAAACTCGCTTTGTAATCAAAATTACATGCCACAATCTATGTCACGCTCGCAATCAATTAATTATATGCCTCGTAGATTTTTTTGTCTTTCCTGTGCGACTCTTGGGTAGAAACATGATCTTCCCAATTGTGCTTTATATTGTGTATACAGGAGACATGGGAATCTAATTAACCTTACGTGTGTATTTTGTCTTTGTGTTTGTGTTGTTTTTCGAGATCTCAAGGTCTGTGGTGTCTAGGTGTGGAAAAATGTATAGTTTTGGAAGTCTTTAGAAACAGAAAAATAAGAATAGAAATGTAAAACTCATTGGGATGTGTTTGTAACGTCTTAAGTCTTTTGTGAGAATGCAATTAAATTGTGTTTTTTTGTAAAAGTCGATATGTAGGCTCAAACTGGGCTCCCAAAGATGGGTGACGTTAAAATGTCCATAGCAGCGGGACGCGTTGACCTCAATTTTATAGCGGATGTGTGGGGAACGGAGCAAGGGCCCCCCCCGGGGTGGAATATGACCCATGTCCGGATGTGTGGGCGAAAGTTTTCTGAGACCGTCTTCCCCCCCTCGTGTAATTGATTGTGTTATTCTGGAGCGAAGCTGTAATTTGCTCTATAAAATGGCGGGTGTCTTTACGTCGCGAGCGGGGGGAATATGACCGACATCCGCTCTCCTAATTGATCTTTGCACGGTGCCCTAATTTAATTGGTGGGCTTCTCCCTCCGGGCATCGTTTTTGTTTCTTCTTAGTTGGTTTGAGTGCCTTTGAATTTCTCTAAATTTTCCGCGAGAATCTCCCATAGAATATCTAGGAGTTTTACAAGTGCTTGGCCTACATGGAAGACTGCTTCCGGCAGCTGGTAAATTCGATGGGATGGTAGTGCATAAATTAGCATGTGAACGATGAATAAAAATGGGACGAGTCCATAGGGTAGAAATAGCAGACAAATAACAGAGATTAAGTGAAAAATGGGATATTGGCACATCTTCTCCCATGTTTTTGCCATGAAATGTGGCTCTGGAATATCTGGTTGGACTTCTATTAATTGTGGCGTATTTGGCACGGAGTGTGTTTGTGGTTGGCATTTCTTGTTACCGTGGGTGAATTGCGTAAATCGTTTTTTGGAAAAAATGGTAGGATCTAAATGCTTGAAAGGCTCGCTGTTTGTTGGTTTGAATTTCAACGGCTCTGCTGGAAACAATTCGGGTGAGAGGTGTTTAAACGGGAATGTGTAATTGGGCTTGTGTCGTACATGGTGTATTCTAATGGCGGGTGGTGATATATATTGGATGTTTTCTGTGTATAGTTTAAGTTTGTTGACGTGGATCGTATCAGTATCTCTTTGGAGAGGTTGGTTGGGTCTATCGATACGGACCACATTTGGTGATATGATCTCTAATATGGTGTATGGTCCTGTGAAATATGGGGCGAGTTTTCCTGTGTTGGGGTGATGATATAATTTAACCAACACCAGGTCACCTATTTCGAAATGTGGTTGTTTGTGTCGTTGGTCATAAGTGTTTTTATCTTGTATGTGTTTGTTTTGGGTTCTTGTGTGTGCGATCTTCCTAGCTCTGTCGATGTCTGGATAAGGTGTGGTATGGTCAGAGAGTTCTGGGGGTAGGACGCCAAACATCAGGTAGATGGGCGGAAAACCGGTGATAGAGTGTGGGGTACTGTTATATATAGTTGTAACTCGTTTGACCAACTTGGTCCATGCGATCTTAGGATTCTCCAAATGTAATAGCCTAAGTTTTCCTGTGAGGGTGGCGTTTAGGCGTTCACATAGACCGTTGGCTTGTGGATTATTGCTAGTTGTGAGTAACGGGTGGATACTCCTGTTAAGCAGGAAGCTATTAAATTTTGGCGAAGTGAATGCAGGGGCTCTATCCGTAAGAAGGCGTTTCGGAGAGCCATCCTGTAATAATCGCTTGAGTACCTGTTGATAGGTGGTAATGCTGGTGGATTTGGATGGGAACGTCCATGTGCAGCGCGAAAAATGGTCGACTACAACATGGAGGTATATTTTGGTGTTGCTATATTTGGCAAATCCTGCTGTGGTGTCGAGGGATAGTAGGTCAAAGGGGCCTTTGGCTTCCGGCGGCTGACCTAACTCCCCGTAAGTGGGTCCCAATGGCCGTTTTGTTAACTGGCAGGTGGGGCAGGTCTTAACCTTTTGTGTAATGTCTTTCGACATACCCTGCCAGTAATATTGAGCGGAGATGAGTCGTGTCATTTGTGATATACCGGGGTGGTTGTATTGTGTGTGTACTGTTTGTAAGAGTTGGTGGATGAGTGTTTTTGGGATTACAATTTTAGTTACACCTTTTCGGGAAAAGGTATGCAGTCCATTGTGATCCATGGTCAAGCTAGACTTTCCCGATGGGGAAGGCTGATGGCTCTTAATGAGGGCGGCGTCTAAGAAGCCACAGAACGGGTTACGAAGTATGGCGACCGTTTCATATTGTTGTACTCCATTTATGCTACGGACCTCATATTCGTATCTCGATAGCCTTAATCTCCATCAAAATAGTCTGCCTGACGGGTTTTTGATCTCTTTCAGCCACTGCAATGCGTGATGGTCAGAAAATATTGTAAATTTTCTGTCCATCAAACTGACACGGAAATTATCCACACTTTCCACAATTGCTAGGCATTGTAGTTGAGACATGGAATAATTTCGTTCGTGTGCCCGCAGAGCGCGGCTGAAATTCTGGACTGTATAGATCTTCCCATCAGGGTAGACCTGTTTGAGGACGCCTGCGATGCCGAGTGTTGAGGCGTTACAGTACACCTGGCATGGCAGACCTTCCTGGTAAAGGTGTAACGTGGGGTGTGCTGTAAGGCTTTCTTTCAGGCTAGTGAACGCTTTCTGGCATTCTTCATCCCAGACCCACATGACATCCCTTTTTAGAAGGTTGACAAGTGGCGTCCGCAAGCGGGCGTGGTCCGGAATGAACTTTTTGTAAGCGTTCACAGCGCTTAAGAAAGATCGCAATGTTTTGCGATTGTGTGGTTGTTGGGTGGCGTGGATTGTTTCTATGTTTCGTGTAGATGGGGTGATTGTTTTGGCAGTGATTGTGCACGTTTTTGCGTGGTGTCATTGTCGCCTGTTGGTGCGAGTGTCGCGCTTGTTGCGCTGTTTGTGCGTGTGACTGTGGTGTGACGCCGTGTGGTCATATGTGTGCGTTGTGTGTGAGCTGTCTTGCTGGATGGATACTGTCTGTGTACTGTTGTTGCGAGTGTCGCAGTTGTTGCGGTGTACACGTGTGTGATTGTTGCGTGACGATGTGTGGTCACTTATGGGCTTTATGTGGGGGTTGTCCCGTTGGATGGACACATTTTGTGCATTGTCGTTGTGATTTGAAGCCGTTGTGGCCTTGTGAATTGTGGGCATATAGTAAAGGCAATTGGCCTTAGTGAAAAAGTTGTGTCGTGCGTGACTAGATTGGCATGTAGGTGATTGTGTTTTGACCAATGGATGCACGCAGTGGGTGCCATGTGCGGCAGGTTGGTGTGCATGGTGGGTTTTTTGTGACATCGCTTGGCACTCCCAATACGTGCATTCATCGGGTACATGGTGAAAATGGTAGGTAGGGGTAGACAATGGGACGCCAAGTTGGAATATAGTGCCGTTGTTAAAGTCTATTGCTATTTTAAAATTACGGAGGGTATTTATGCTGAGAATTCCAAATGGCAGAGGTGCTTCCACCATGTGGAAATTCTCTTTTCTAGATATTTTACCTATTGTCAGAGGGAGGGTCAGTTTACCTATTGTTTTTACAAGACCATTTATAGCCTGTAGGTCTATAGACTGATTTTTTAATTTTAAATTAGGAAGATTTTTTTAACATTTTATACAGATTATGGGGCACTATATTCAAGCTTGCGCCTGTGTCAATTAAAAATGGGCATGGTAGATCAGGGGTCAGAAACAGTTTCAGCGTCAATTTCTTGACGCCAAAGAGTTTAGGTTGCCTTCCTACCTCAGTTCCGAAAGTTCTGCGCGGCTGGTACGTCTCCGGGATGGGGTGGCGGCGTGGGACGGGGCCGTTTGCACTGCCCATGCACTCGTGTGTAAATTTTGGGCTATTTGCACTGCCCTTGCGTTCGAGTGTCGAGCTTGTTGGGATGGTACAGTCCACCTACTTGGTTTTTTCTTGATACTGGTGTAGGGATCCAGCATGGTGGGTGATAGTTCCTCGGAGTGGCGCGTCAGATCGCTCGGCCACATGGCGGCGGCATCTCCGTCCATCTTCCGGCCCGTCGGTCGGCGGAGGCTGTGGGCGGAGTATGTCCCGTCGGCGGGTGTCCGGTACGTCCCCTCGCGTCGGGTCATCTTTACTTCCTGCAGGGTCGCCGCTAATTGTACTAGAATCGCCACTAGGGTGCGTCGTACGGCCTTCCTTTTCTCCCTGATCTCGCTACCGCTACTTTTCGCTACTTGGTCTCGTTTGTTTTCCATTGTATCCTCTCGACTCACTCTGGGATAGGTGCGAATTACCTTTTGAAGTTGGCTGAGTTGATTGTTTGTGGTGGGCGCAGTCGTTTGCTGAGTTGGTAAGGTATTCACAAGGGAAAATAACGAGGACACAGGGTTGAGTTGAAAAAGGCTAGCAATCTAGGGAGAAAAGGAGTTGAAGCTATTTGTTTGAGTTGGCTATTGACTATAATTGTTCACATTATTGAAGATGGGACTTATCTGATTGGTTGAGGAGATGGGATTGGCTCCAAGCTGGTCTCAACGGCGGTCCAGGTGCTAACTCGATCCTGTCCAGCTCCCAACTGCCTATACCTCGTTCCCGATTTAAGACGAAAACTATTCCAGGCTCTCATTGGATGAATTTCCAGGGGTGCTCGATTCCCATTGGTTCCTAACTAATCCTCCTATGCTCTCATTGGGTCTCGGCTAATTCTTTGTTCTTAGCTTGTTCTGACATGATCCAGGAAATACCAGGTTCTTGAACCCAGTTTTATGAGTTCCTGGATAATAAAACCTGCTAATGATTGCTTCCTCTTTGATGGCCTTTCCCTAAATCTTTCTCCCAGATTTCTTAAGCCTTGTCTTTATTAAAATCTTTTAAAACATACATTGCATACATATTGGGGCGGGTTTGCCTCCAGTTATGTACAAATTATGACATATATATATATACTAGACGAATGGCCCGGGCAACGCCCGGGTTTTACCCGAGTGCGTATATATTTTTAAAATGTTTTAATTAAAATACTATTCGTTACAATTATAAATTGGCGCCGTGGATGTCTCTCTTATGAAACGTCCCGCCCCAAACTGTGTGTGTCTTGAAAATATAAAAATAAAAATGTGAACGGAAAAATATGTCCAGGGTAGCCTAGTGGTCATGGCATCTGCCCGGTAAGCGGAAGGTCGTGGGTTCGATTCCCATCCCTTGACACTTTTTTTATTTTATCCATTCTGACCAAAATCTATCCGTGAACTTCACACAGTGAACTTCACACAGACAGAATAAGGCAATTATATAAGTAGATAATCCAAATTGTGCCTTATCACACACTATTTTTTATTTGGCCTTATTACCTTGTGTTTATAATCTATGACGTAATGCCGGCGGCGCGAGCCCGTTGGCTGCCGGCGAGCACGTGACCTCCCTGTGCGCGCGCATCCGTGACAGCGATGAGGAATTGAGGAAAGACGGTCGTGACTATATATATTAATAATAATAATATAATAATAATTATTATTATTATCATTAGATAATGATAATGATCATAATGATGATGCGCGCGCATCCGTGACAGCGATGAGGAATTGATTGAGGAAAGACGGTCGTGACTATATATGTTGATAATAATAATAATAATAATAATAATAATTATTATTATCATTAGATAATGATAATGATCATAATGATGATGCGCGCGCATCCGTGACATTACGGTGGAAAGACGGTCGTGACTATATATGTTGATATATATATATATATATATATATATATATATATATATATGTCATAATTTGTATAATTCCCAATAGATATAATTTCTTTACGCCAAATTTATTATGTAAAATCTAAATACAAATTCTTCCATCTATAAATCTGTACAAAATAAATCTGGCAGCCAGCGCGAGGTCTTTACTTTTTGGAATTTTTCCCGATATAATTTTGTATCTGATAATCAAACATAATACAGCAATATTGTCATCATCATTTTCTGACAAAAACAACTTTTAATGCCCAGAACCTGTCAATTTCAATTTTCCTTGCCTAAAAATTCGAAAATATCTCTTCCAGATTTTTCTCTATGTCCTGTTAAAACACGTTTTACATGTACATTAGGTCAGCTGATATTACTTCCCATCTTCACCGCTAGAGGCGCTGCTTGCGAGCGAAAGGGCAAATTTGCAACGCAATTTGCAAATAACTCGAAGAATATTCGGGATAGAGACCTGAAATTTTCACTATAAGTTTTTCCAGATTCTAATATATATACTGTTAAAATTTCAGTCAGATTAGTTACGTATTGTGGACGTGTATAGCCGACATAGAAACACACATACATACATACACTGACTTTTATATATATATAGGGATATATATAGGGAGAGAGCAATGTAAACGAACTACCTCTTGTAAACAGAGATCTGTCAATAGATCACATCTTTATTTAATCTTCATTTATTTTGTAATTAAATATGTACATCAAGAAATAATGAATTAAACAACATGGTGTCAGCAGTATTTTAAATTCAAAGTGTGCTTGCTTGTATTTAAATATTAATCTAAGCATGTATATCTCTCAGTAGAAAAAATCTAAGCATATGTGTTTGTATGACAATTAGAATAAGTTTATTGACAACTCCTCAGTCAATATTTATAAAACCAGGAAGATATCGCAAAAAATAATTAGAATAAAAAGGTGACGAAAATTCTCAGTCTAAAGCTTTCGCAGCTAAGCTAATTCGCCTTATTAGATGAAAATTTTAAAAAGAATTAATATTTACAATTTCGTATTTTCAGTTGGGAGTATTCCCCACCACACAGGTATTCTCTTCCAGGCGATGAGGGAGTCCTCAATAGCATCACCCAGCCCCACCTGCACAAGCCGATATGAGCACTTCGCTGACGCAAGGAAGCTAGGGGGTTTTCTTCAAGGCTGGTTCCGAAGATCCAAGCTTGTAGGTCAGGCAGTCTTCCGATTATGTTGAAGGCCTCCCAGACGAAGGACCTGATGTTAAGACATCATAATATCATAATCGGTGGCTCAAGGAGCCATCGTTGGACTCGCAAGCAGGACCGGCTGGTGCTGGGTGGTCCTGGGTGTGGCAGGAAATTCGTAGCGAGAGCCAGTCAACCTTGACTGGAACGTCGACGACAGGCACCCATCTCTCCAATAACTTGGTTAGCGGCAGCGCCACAAGGAGCGGACGTTCCAGGGCGCGACAGGCCGTCCCGCCCAGGACAACAACCTGAGCTAGGCTGGACTCCCGGAAGCTCGCCTGGAGGTTCTCCGCTACCACCCTTCTGGCAGAAAGCAGCGAAGGCCTCGTCGGCAGTGAGAACGTATCGCGTAGGGCGGAAGATGGAGATGTTGCTCAGGTCCCTACTGGGGCGCCTACCTAACGCGAGGAGGTAAGGAAGTCGAAAAAAACCGATTGCCACCAATGATGGGAAATCTAGCAGCTGTGTCATGGGAACCACCCATGGTTGAGGTCCAGGAAGTTTAAGACCTCCTCCCAAAGTTTCAGCAGTCGGAAACGCCAGGTGGAGTCAAAACCAGGCGTCATTTGTCATCTGTCATGAGCCAGGAGTAGCCCTTTTTACCTCCGCGGAGCGCGACCTGGAAAACCTTGAGGCATGAAAGATGGAGCTGAGTGCCAATATCTCGGCCAATATCCCCTCCCACGGGTCTCGCGAGGACACCAGCAGGAAGCCACGCCGTGTGGTGGTCGGGTTCCCATATAAATCTCGCTAATTTGGAGATGGTCGAAGCTTCGGGCAGGTACGCGTGTAGGTGGTGCTGGATGGTCGAGAGCACCAGAGAGTTGGTGGCCCTAGCTCGCCCGACAAGGGAGAGGCCGCGCGTGAAGGATGTCCACTTTCGGCATGCCGATTCCAGGAGGGCCAGGAGATGTTGTTGCCGGTGGGCGACGGAGCTCATTGGGGCGATTCTTATCCCTAGTACTTTGATCGAGGAATTCGACCAGGAAGCACCGAGGGGATGGTCGCCGCGTGCGCGCCAAGCGCCGCATCAGAGACCCGCACTCTTCCTGTAGTTCACGGCGATGCCAGAGGCTCGGTGGAAATCCTCGAAGACGGCCGCCACCCTCGCGAACTGCTTGTCGCGAAGTATTAGGAGGACAATGTCTTCTACATAGGCGATGACATTGCTCGTTCCGAGGGTCGACTCTGTAGTAGTGGCCCCGTTGTGATGCTGAAGAGCGCTGCGCTTACAGCATAGCCCCGTCTCACGCCATTCAGTAGATGGAAGGCAGCGGTTTGGAATTCTCAAGCCCGTATCGTGAAGTCCGCCTCGGCCTATAAGAACAGTATCCACCCCACAAAGGCCGATGGGAGGCGCAGGGACACGAAGAGTGACACCAGGAAACCGCGGTCCAAGGAGTCGAAGGCGGACTCGAAGTCGACGCAGACGACGGCCAGTGGCGAGCCCCAGCAGTAGCCTCCTGGACGGCATCAATTATCCGGAGCCGGCACCAGGATTGGTAGGTGGGGTTTGAGGCGCTTGAGGAATGAAAGCACCCTGTAGTCGGCAGCGAGATTGGCCTATAGCCATCGAGGCCGCGATCGCTGTGGGCCTTGGAGATCGGGCATATTGAACATCGCCACATGGATGGAGACAGGGCACCGCGGAGCATCCGTGAAGAAGTCCTCGTAGGCGGCGAGGAGTTCGCAGAGCATGCCGTCCCAGCCGGGAGCCCTTCCGCGAGGGAGCGGGCGGATGGCTACGGCGATCTCGGGCGCGGTGATATCAATCCAGTGAAGTGGGTCGTCCTCATCAAATTCGATGGGAGTGGTTGTCCTTTCGATGAAAGCCGCGCCTGCAGTTGGATCACAGGTCGCGCGTGCGAAGCGGGGCCTCAAGGTGCCGAAGGCCTTTCACCGCAGCTCTGGGCCTTCAATGACGCGGCCGTCGTCGTTTCTGACGATAATGACATGGCGGCGAAAATTCATCACCCTTTCGATGCCTGGCAAGGATGGGTAGTCAGCCCGAATGACGCAGCTTCCAGCTGCACAGTGATGCATCGGCGCGTGGAACGTTGAGAGATCTGGCCTCGGCCAGTAGCCCCGCCTTGATGGCCATTCATTTATTCCAAAGTAGCGCGTTACCAAGTTCGCTGATGGCCTCCTCTATGTCCGTGACATAGCTAGCCAGGTGTTGTTGGACCAGCCCCGAACGAAGCAGAGCGGCTATGCAGTTTTTATATGCTGTCAATGCAGATTATATGAAGTAAATGAAGAACTAGAAAGGATTGAAGGGATTGCAAATGATATCTCAATTTTTGGCAATGGAAATACACTGCAAGAAGCTAACAAGGACCATGATATCAACATAAAAAAAATTAATGATAAGAGTAAAGGAAAAACATATCAAGTTTAATTCAAAGAAACTTGAATTTACTATGCCAAAGATGTTACCTATTTGAGATATGTCCTAACACTAGAAGGTGTGGAACCAGATCCAGAAAAACTCAAGGCAATACTAGCAATAGAGAAGCCATGAAATATCAAACAGCTCTAACAATAGCTTGGGTTATTCAACTATCTAGCGAAGCTCTTTCCCAACCTATTGATGGATGCTAACCAAAAGAGATGCAATTTGGGTCTGGCTCTCAGAAGAAGAACAGGCACGAGATGAGTCTAAAACATTCATAATTCAAGCACTATTTAATGCTATTTGACCAGGATAGACCCATTAAGTTGCAGTGTTATGCGAGTATGTCTTTGCGCGGTCTCTTGAGTAAAGGTCAGCAAATTGCTTTCGCATCAAAAGCTCTAATAAACATGAAGATGGCAACTAGGAAAAATTGAAAAAGAATATTTAACTAATGTGTTTTCGCCAATATCAATTAGGGTTCAATATAATAAGGGTGGAATCCTATCTCAAGACACTAGAATTATTTTTCAAAAATCAATTTCACAGGCACCTAAACGTCTTCAAAGAATATGATTAAGACTTCAAAGGTAATCTAAAAGTAACATACAAATTGGGCAAATATATGCTAATAGCAAATACTCTATCGAGAAATTACATAAAAATGAAGACCAAAAGAAAGTATTAAAAATTGAAATTTATTCTCTGGGAAGCATGAACAGAATAACAAGATATTGAAAGAATTAAGTCTAGAATACAGACACAAAATTGGAGACTATAAGAAAAATACGAAGAGCAAAATAATCAGATGAATAATGCATGAATGGGCAGAAATAGTGGTTCATGGGTGGCCACAGGAAAAATTACAAATCCCACCAACATTAAATGAATATTAAAATTCAGAAAATAAATTATAATTACAGACAACTTTTTATATATATAAAGGAGTCTATATTGTCATTCACATGTGTTAGGACACATCGTGACCATAGAATGCCAAAATCACCCAGAACCCTACCAAACCTAACCATGTCCCACCTTTGTCCATCTAAGCCGCAAACCTCAGTGATTTTGAGGTGTAGAGATGGAGCCTGAGGCCACCTTCGGCCTTGACAACAACAAGCCAGAGTCCAGGATAGACTCAGACACCCCTTCCTGTGGTCAAGCCACCATACCTGTGGTGGATGACCTGGCCCTACCAAGCTGGTCTGAGATGGACTCAGACACCCCTTCCTGGTGGTCGAGCCATATGTCCCATTGTGGCTGACTTGGACCCAAGCCAGAGTCCAAGATAGACTCAGCTGCCCCTTCCCTGTAGTCAAGCCACTGACCTATGGTGCTTGACTTGACTCCACCAGTACTAAGCCAGACTCCAGCATGCCTATGGGCAAGCCACAGGCTTCAGGTGAAGGTTCTTCAGGCAGAACACCACCTTCACCACGAGCCCTGAACCTTTCCCAAGCTGACCCCAAAATGCCCAGATCCAACAATATTAATTATATTTTTTAAATTATTTTTCAATTCAATATTTTATATTTTTTTTATGTGAATTTTTGTTTATTAATTTTTATATTTAATTTAATTTTATTATTTTTAATATACTTTTTTATTTTTTTTTTCACAGAGAGAAGAGTGATGATAGCCTTGGGGGGGGGGGGGGGGGTGAGTCCAGCAACACTGGGGCAAGGAGGCGGGATATTTACAGAAATTAGTTAGAGTTTTTCCTTCCTGAGAAGCCGAGGACTGGGAGTTGCTGAGGGCTCAGGCTGCTGACTGCGGCCTTAGCCGCCCTTTTTCGAATCCTGGACTTGGGTGACTGGATGTCGAGGTAGGTGGGGAAAAAATGGGATTTTGGCATAATAGGCCTTTTGTATAAAGTTTATATATACTTTTAAACTCCTCCCTTTTAACCTTATATGTATTAGTCTTTTTTAATCCTTTTATTTTATCTTATATACGCATAATATTATTTAAGTACATATTTTTTTATCAATTCTATGTTGTACATTGAAAAAATATTTTATTAGAATAAATAAAATATGTTTAGCCAAAAATGAATGGTTAATTTCCCTTTCAACACTTATTGCTAGCCGGCACAGCTTTAAGTCTCTACATGTGCCATAGATGAATAAATTTGTGGTCTGCTTTTCTGCAGCCACTGTGTTGAGATTAAGTTACGATCATCATCACATTAACTGTTTTGTTTACCTTAGGCTGGCGAAAGTTCCGCCATAAATAGATAAATAAATAAGATTAAAGATATAATCCTTAAGGTAAGAGTATCTTCTTATTTATTACAAGGCAATACACCATACATGGTGGCAGCGAATTGGCGATAGTGCCCTAAGCCTAATCTAATTACTAGTAAAAACAAAAGTAATTATTTTTGCATAACGAAAAAAAAAAAGAAAAAAAGAAAAGGAATGCAAAATATAAATCCTCCAGAACAATTTAATTTTAATTATCCAAATGAATGGCCGAATTGGATTAAAAGATTCAAACGCTTTAGAAAAGCGTCAGAATTAAAATCTAAAAAGGAGGAAGAGCAGGTAAATGCTCTAATTTATATATTAGGTGAAAAAGCCGAAGATTCTCTAATATCAATCAATTTAACTGATATACAAATAAACAATTATGAAACAGTTGTTAAGAAATTTGAAGAGCACTTTATAGGTAAACGAAATGTCATCTTTGAAAAAGCACAATTTAATCGTAAATATCAGCAGGATGGAGAAGCTGTCGAGGAATACATAAGAGTGCTTCACAAAATTACCGAAAATTGTAACTATGGATCTCTGAAAGAAGAAATGATTAGAGATAGAATAGTTGTAGGAGTAAAATATCTACAACTTTCAGAGAAGTTGCAACTAGAGCCTAACTTGACCTTGGAAAGGGCTATCCAAGCTGCTTGCCAGACAGAATGTGTGAAGCAACAACAGACTATTCTTTGATCAACAACAACACAGGCTGCCAATGTAGACCAAGTCTATGAAAAAAAGTTACCACCAAGAAGGTTCAATTCTACAAATGGGAAAAGAGACGCTTCAAAGAAAAGTAAATTTCAGAAGTGCAGCAAGCCTGAAAAATCTGGATGTATAAGATGTGGTGCTTCAAAATTCCATCCATATAAAGACTGCCCAGTAAAAGAAGTTAAATGCCATAAATGTAAAAAGGTAGGACATTTTGCAAAGGTGTGCTACAATAAGACAGTAGGACAAGTCACCCAAGGTGATGACTACCATATTGTTGGTAATATCTATGAGAATGGACAAAACTCAAATGATTGGAAGGTTTATGTAAAAGTAGATAAGATTAAAATAATTTTTAAAATGGATTCAGGAGCGGATGTAAATATAATACCCCAAAAGATTTATTTTAAATATTTTGCTCACAAGAAGTTATGCAAACCTGATATTCAACTTTTAGGACCTAGACAGGTTAAATTGCGTGTAATAGGAAAATTCACAGCTTTGATGGAAAAAGATGGGAGAAGCATCCCTGGAGAAATATTTGTTGTTCCTCAACTAATGCAACCACTCTTGAGCGGAAAAGCCAGTGAATCTCTAAACCTAATCAAAAGACTTCAGTCAATTGAGGTGTTGAAGTTTGAGATTGAATCAAGGAATAAAAGGATTATTTATTAAACAAAGTAACTTAAAACAAGATGTTAAAGTAGCAAAATTTTAAAGGCAAGTATATATGAAGGACAGAGACAAAGACTATATATATTGACGTCGACCGCAGCGCCGCCGCGGCCGTTGATTGGTCGATTCCCCAATGCTCCACGCCAATTTTGATCGCTATTCCAACACTCCCTCTCGATCCAAAATGTTCAGTAGACCTCTTAAGTAGAGGAATTTGTTTCGTGGAAGAGGTTTAGTCATTATATCAGCTAGCTGTTCTGAGCTGCAAACATGATGCACTTTAAGTTCACCTTCTTCATGTTTGGATCTAATGAAGTGGTAGCGAACATCAATATGTTTCGTTTGTTTGTGGAATACTGGATTTTCAACAAGTTTTATTGCTGCTTGGTTGTCGATATAAAGTTCAGTTTCTTTAGTAATATCACAGCCGATGCCCTGTAGAAGTCTTCTGATCCAAATCAATTCCTTAGCAGCACTGCAGGCAGCGATGTATTCACTTTCGGTGGTTGAAAGTGCGATAATTGGTTGTCGTTGGCTTGCCCAAGAAACAGTTCCTCCGTTCATCATGAAGGCATAACCAGTCGTTCTTTTTCTGGAGTCAACATCACGAGCAAAATCACTATCAGAGTAGCCAACAAGTTGGTCTTGTCCAGTGAAGAGAATTCCCATGTGTGGAGTGCCTTTCAGATAACGGAAAATATTCTTCACTGTTGTACAATGTGCAGGTCCTGGATATTCTAGGAATTTACTCACTTGTGAAACTGCATAAGTGATATCTGGACGTGAAACACATGATGCAAACATAAGGGATCCAACAGCTTCTCGAAAAGGGAATTTAGGCATCTTTTCCTTTTGTTCTGGAGTAGGACAGTCCTGCTTTGTTAAGATGACAGAAGGATCCATAGGCACCGAAGCAGGAATATAGTCAGCCATATTAAATTTACTCAAAATTTTGTCAATATATGATGACTGGTGAATGAAAATACTTGCCCTATCTTCTGACTGCTCTATTTGTAGCCCAACAAAAAAGTTAACACTTCCAGATGTAATATCAAATGCGTGTTCTAACTCATCCATTATAATAGCTATTGCCTCTTTATCTTTAGATAGAATAATTCCATCATCAACATAGAGAGCTAAGATAACATTTGAATCATTGTGTGTTCCAATGAAAATGCACGGGTCGGCGTCTGATGTTTTGAAATTATGGCTATACAAAAAATTGGTAAATTTCTTATTCCAATTTCTAGAAGATTGTCTCAGACCATACAGACTTTTATGTAATCTATAGCAGCTATTATCATCTCTCTTGTAGCCTTCTGGTTGTTCAAGATAAACAAGTTCCTCTAATTCGCCATTGAGAAAAGCTGTCTTTACATCGAATTGCTTAAGAAACATCCTTTCAGAAGCAGCGTGTGATAAAAGAATGCGTAACGAATCATACCTGACTACTGGGCTAAACGTATCGAAATAGTCAACATTTTTTATTTGAGAATAGCCTTTTGCAACTAATCTGGCTTTGAACCGTTGAATTGTACCATCAGACTCCATTTTAATTTTATAAACCCATTTACAACCGATAGGTTTATGACCATCTGCCAAACGTTCTAAAGTCCATGTTTTATTTTTATTTAATGCATCAATCTCTTCATCCATGGCTAATTTCCATCTTTCTGAATCTGAACTTGTTATTGCATCTATATAGTTACTGGGTTCATCAGCGAGCGCAAAGTTACATTGGCTATTCGAAACTTTAGAGCGTGTTATCATTGGATGCGAACTGATATCGGATACTGGTAGCATTTCCTGCACTGGGATGTTTGTAGTTGCAACTGGTGATTCATCCGGAGCGCTGTTAATCTGAAATATTATTTCTTTCGGTTTGGTAGATTCTCTATCTGAATGTGGAGTAGCTTTCTCATCGAATGTGACATCTTTAGAAATTCTTATTTTTCTAGTTTTCCAATCCCATAATCTAAAATTTTTGCTTGTATTCTCATAACCTAAAAACATAAGTTTTATCGATTTATTATACCACTTTTTACGGTTTTCTTTGGGAATATGCATATAAGCATTACAGCCAAATATTTTATAGTTAGCTACATTAGGCTTTGTGCCAAAGAAAAGTTCATAAGGTGTCGTTCCAGGGGTTTGCTTAGTCGCACTTCTATTTAGAATATAAGTTGCTGTGTTACATGCCTCAGCCCAAAAAAATCCTGGAAGATTTCGTGAATTTAGCATGGACCTGGCTGCTTCCACAATCGTACGATTGTCTCTTTCTATACGTCCTATCTGTTCGTGCACATAAGGTGCAGTGAACTCGTGAATTATCCCAAATCTTTTACATAAATCTGCAAAATTATCGCTTTTGAATTCTAGCGCATTATCAGTCCTAAGAACTTTTATCTTATTTCCAGTTTGAGTATAGATTAGAGTAGCATATTCTTTGAATATATCTAGCACATCTGATTTGTTTTTAATAAAATAAATATGGCGATAACCACTAAAGTAATTTTTAAATAAGCAGAAATACAGATATTTACTTAATGATTGAGTCTGCATTGGGCCACAAATATCAGCATAAATAAACTCACCTAGCTGGTAGTTTTTGCCATCTGAGGGATATCACGACTTTCTATGGGCTTTTCCAAGTTGGCATCCTTCACAGAAGAAAAATTCTCCCTCTAAATCTTGAGGCTGCAGACCATCCACCAATCCTTTGGTCGCCATCTCTCGAAGTGTAGCAACTGGAAGATGCGCAAGTCTCTCGTGCCACAACTGAAGCTTGTTCTCGCTGGTGATGTATCCTTGTGATGATGACGTAACCTTGAAGAGCATCCTGTAGAGGCCGTCATGACGCACTCCTACGGCTTTTAGGTCATTATCCATGAAGATCTGTAGCTTGTCATGTTTGATAATGACGTTGAATCCTCTTCTTGTGGACGTAGAAAGGCTATACAAATTTTTCTTTAGTTGCGGCGAGTAGAGCACATTTCTTATGTACGTATTGTACCATCCACCGTCGACGTAGGCTTGAATCTCGATGTCTCCCATGCCTTCTGCAAGTAGTGTCGAGTTGTCTCCCAAGTAGATTGGATGATCACTGGTGAACGGCGTGTAGGTCTTGAACCACTCTCGTCGAAATGTCATGCTGCAGCTTGCACCGCTGTCAGCATACCAAATATCATTGGGCTCTACTTGATTATCGCACAAAATAAGTCCATAATCACTTGAACTTCCTTTTGAATCATGAAGATTTTTGGATTTATTTTTCTCATTAGCTAATCTTTTTCTACATTCGCGGCTCCAATGTACAATTTTGTGACAATAGTGGCATTTAGTGTTCTTCTTGGCATCTTGAAAAGAACGTTGTGTATCTTTAGGCTTCGTTCGTGCTTGCCTGTGTAATAAGGCCTCATCTTGTTTAGAAGAACCGCTTTGTTGATTCCTGGTTTCTTCAATCAAAAGTCTTGCAGTTAAATTGTTAAGAGTTTGAGCTTTCGGATCTAACGATTCCCACGCTGCAACAAAGTAGCGCATACTCGAAGGCAAAGTATTTAAAATTTTGCTACCTTTTGATCTTCCGTTATGGTTCCGCCCATTTGTGAAATTTGTGCAGAAATATTTTCAATTTTTGCTAGGTAATCACTTATTGTTTCCGATGTCAATCGTGCATCGAAGAATTGTTGCCAAAGTAGGCCAATAGTAAATTCGGATTTTTGTTCATGAATAGCAAGTAATTTCTGCCACATTTGTGAAGCGGAAGTACAGTTCATCAGGGGCTGAAGAAACCTTAATTCGATTGCCTGTGATAATAACATCCTTGCCTTAACGTCCTTTGATTTCCAATTCTGTAGTGAACTTTCAGAGTTACTGTCGGAGGAAACAACATTCGGCTTTATTTCTAAGCCTTCCAATAATTCTAGTAATTTTTGTTGTTCCAAAAGAAGCCTGAATTGGAATTTCCATAGTGAAAAGTTTTCACCATTAAAAACTTTAATCCTTGAAAGACAATCTTCGCTCATCTTCTTTGTCTTGGAATCGGCCAACGACAAAAAGAAACTAGGGTTATGGTTGGCGGTTGACGCCTAAACTTCGAGCAAAACAAAGGCTTACTCACTGCTGGCGGTTAATCCTTTTTGCGCAGTGGAAGCGTGCTGGGCCCATAACCTTTGAAGTTTGAGATTGAATCAAGGAATAAAAAGATTATTTATTAAACAAAGTAACTTAAAACAAGATGTTAAAGTAGCAAAATTTTAAAGGCAAGTATATATGAAGGCGAGAGACAAAGACTATATATATTGACGTCGACCGCAGCGCCGCCGCGGCCGTTGATTGGTCGATTCCCCAATGCTCCACGCCAATTTTGATCGCTATTCCAACATGAGGAAAGGAATTCGCTTAATCATTTTGAAGAATATCCAAAGCTTTTCACAGGACTCGGAACACTCCAAGGGAGCTACACAATTAAATTGAAGGATGAATCACAGCCTCATGCTATATATACTCCCAGAAGAATACCCATTCCACTTTTGAATAAAACAGAAGAACAACTTGATCAAATGGTTGAAAAAGGAGTAATTGAAAAAGTTGAGCAACCAACGGATTGGTGTGCTCCAATGGTCATTGTGCCCAAACCGTCTTCTAATGATCTAAGGATTTGTGTAGATCTGACAGCTCTAAACAAGTTTGTTAAAAGAGAACATTATCCAATTCCATCAGTGGAATATACCTTGGCACAAATGGGAGGAGCTAAATTGTTTTCAAAACTGGATGCCAACAGTGGGTTTTGGCAGATACCCTTGTCAGAGGAATCATCTAGCCTTACAACCTTCCTGACCCCATTTGGCAGATACAGATTCAAACGGCTACCCTTCGGAATTTCTTCTGCACCTGAGGTATTCCAGAGAAAGATGAGCAATCTACTGGAGAGCCAATCTGGAATAAATTGTCACATGGACGACATAGTGATTTGGGGAGCTACACAAGAAGAACATGATGAAAGGTTAAGATGTGTCCTTAGGAAGCTTCAAGATTCAGGACTGACCCTGAATAAAGAGAAATGCATCTTCTCAGTGTAAGAAATCAAATTTCTTGGTCACCTGATTACAGAAAGAGGAGTGCTACCTGATCCAAACAAAGTCCAGGCCATCAGAGAGTTTCCATCACCTTCAAGCATTTCTGAAGTGCGCAGATTCCTGGGAATGGTGAACTTCACAGGGAAATTTATACCGGACCTTTCAACTATCCTCTACCCATTTAATCAACTCCTAGCAAAGAGAAATGATTGGAGATGGGATAGTGCTCAGGAGGAAGCATTTGAAAAAGTGAAGAAACTTTGTTAGTGAAAGGTAATTTGCGCTGGGCCTCACGTGGTCTGCGAGAGGCAAGGCACGCCCGCGCGAGAAGAAAAGAAAACAGTTTGAACGGCCTTTCAACCACCGCCACTGACGGCGGTGACGCCAAGGTCGGCGCGCATGCGCGGCGGCGGTCACGTGGGAAGCACGTTTGAATACTGACGGCCATCGCGGGATGACGTCCTTTCCCATCCATCCGTTTGAATCAGACATTTTCCAACTTCTTTTTTACTAAATATTTAATTTGTAACATTATATTAATATCTATATTTATCCCTAATAAATTAAAATACCACGGATGAATAATTGAATCATTTTTTCAATATCAAACGAACCACCCCAATATAAAGTTGATCCTCTTTAAATATATTATCACCTTTGCTTGAGACCATTTTAATCCAAAACGAACCTGCATCATAGTGTACCAACAAAAAGTGTACCGAACATCAACCATGTCTGAAAAGTGGACAAGGTGTTGGAACTGGTGCGTGAAGACCATCGAATGACTGTCAGGGAGGTCGTCGAAGAAGCAGAGATATCATTTAGGTCGACTCAATCGATAATGAAGGACATTTTGGGAGTGAGAAGACTCAACGCCGTTCTCGTTTCCAAAGATTTTACTTTTGATCAAAAGAACACCCTGAAAGAAACGGCCAGTCTCAATCTCGAAGCGAACCGATGACCCGAATTGCTGAAGAGGGTCATTACTGGAGATGAAACATGGATTTATGATTCGGAAACTACCCAACAGGCATCAGGCATCGGAGTGGCGCTTCAAAAATGAGCCTAGACCAAAGAAAGCAAGGAAGGCTCCCAAGAAAGTCAAGGTCATGTTAACGGTGTTCTTCAACTACCAGGGCAGCATCGTTCATCATGAATTCAACAACAAGGCTCTACAATAACTGTTGACTCCTACCTGGGAGTTTTGAGGCTATTGAGGGAAGCGATCAGGCAGAAATGGCCGGAGCTGTGGAGGAGCAAGTCGTAGATCGTCCACCACGATAACGCGCCGGCGCACACAGCCCTCGAAGTTCCTGCAGGACCACTCAACCTCTGTGTTCCCCCAAAACCCCTACAGTCCCGAGTTGGCCCCATGCGACTTCTTCCTTTTTGGAAAGCTAAAAAAAAAAGTTAAAG
>CP092875.1:34581618-34663706 GCA_030710605.1 Cordylochernes scorpioides
GTTCGGAAATTTCAGAGCATAGAAGAGATCAATGTGGAATTGAGAAGGCCATGAAGGCGATCCCGAAAACAGACTACCAGAGGTGTTTTGCTGACTGGAGAAAAAAGGTGGCTGAAGTGCATCGCGGCCAACGGGACTACTTTGAAGGGGACAATTTGAATTTGGTAGAATAATAAAGTTTTTTTTTAACTTAAGGGCAGTGTCGATAATTCTTTATCAGAGTAGTATATTAGATAACAAAAATTTATGGGAACATGGAAACAGCCTTTGCACTAATATTTTAATAAAATATGTATTTTATGGATATATCCATTTAATAGCTCATTGTTTTAATTTCCAAATTCATTCATTAAATAGAATTAAATAAAATTCAATCTCTAAATAGAACAAAAATATATTTAGCTATGTCTACTTCAAATTCTTCAATATTTATCTGTGGAAAAAAAGGGGGGGGAGTGCGGTTGATAGCTTATTTACTTTATGATTTGATTATTTTTTGAACTTATTTTTTTTATAACTGTAATGATAATAAATTAATGATTCATTTGCAAACTCTATAATTGTTATATATAGGTTTTTAACCTTTAATTAGACAATTTTGAAATATATATTTAGACATTTTTCATTTTAATTTAGACACTATCATTTTTATTTATACATTTTCAATTTTAATTTAGACATTTTTCATTTCGATTTAAACATTTTTCATTTTAATTTAGACATTTTTCATTTTAATTTAGACATTGACTTTTCTATAAAAAGGCCATGTGTCTAAATTAAAATGAAAAATGTCTAAATATAAATTAAAATTGTCTAATTAAAAGTTAAAAACCTATATATGGTCCTTCTATGATTATAAAATTATTTCGTCAGAAAATATTAACTTATCATCATCTTGTTTACAATATTTTATTCCTTCTTAACAAAATTTTAAAACTAAGTACTTGTTACAAATAAATAATAATTAATATTCAATATTCTCAAAATTTTTAATATAAAATATCACATTTGGCGAAAAGAATAAAAGTACGTAGATTACACAAAATGACTAGCGCAACAAATGTTTCTTTGCCGAATTTTTATCAAGAAGACAATTACAAAGTTTTGTTCAATGCATACGTTCAGTGTTTTTATAAATAAAACGCCTGAAGTAAATATACTACAATACTTTTAATCCTTGAGTGTCGGCCTTGATACATTGTAAAAAATAGATCTATTTACAGTTAATCTCATTAATTCAACACCCCAAGGGATCAGAGCTTTCAGTGGTAGATCCCCAGATTCTTGGCCCAATTATAATCTATAATTTTTTAAAATACAGTAATAGATGTAAAGTTTGTATTTTTTAAATTCGTTTTTCCCAATATTTTTTATTAATTTACTCTTTTCTACATTTTATTTTGTTTTGTAATGAATCATGATGTGTTTAATCCAGATGAGCCTGATTCTTCAATCCACCATCAAGTTGTATCCACATGCAATATGATAAAAGCTATTGAGAAGATATTTTTGCCTTTATAACATCCCTTAACAAATTTATACAGCCTATTTTTAGAAAAAAAAAAGAAATATATTTTTTTCCCAACTATTTCAAAGATTTATTTTCCCCTTTAAAATTTTTCATTATCACTCAAATCTAGAAAAGGATAAAATATATTTGTATTCTCAAAATAACTATAAATTGATAAGTGCAATGTCACAAAATGAATCACTGCAGATCTACAGAAATAGCATCTTACTGTAGCTAACAATTATTGTCATTTAAAAAGCACAAAGCTGTACTCATCCAGGAGAAAAACCTTAGAGTCGCTCTTACTGTGACTATAGAATAATCCAAGATTATTAAATAAAAAGCATTAATTTATATATACAAGAAAAATGTTCCAACTATAGTTCTCACTCTGTATATATAACAAGCAGCAACTTGCATTTAAAAATGCACGAATCTGTACATACAGAAGATAAACCTTATTCCTGCCCTCATTGTGACTATAGGACAAAATGGTCATATAGTTTAAAAAGACACCAATCAATACATACAGGAGAAAAACCCTTCCCCTGCCCTCATTGTGACTATAGAGCAACAACTGCAGCACACTTAAAACTACACCAATCAATACATACAGGAGAAAAACCCTTCCCCTGCCCTCATTGTGACTATAGAGCAACAACTGCAGCACACTTAAAAAGACACCAATCAATACATACAGGAGAAAAACCCTTCCCCTGCCCTCATTGTGACTATAGAGCAACAACTGCAGCACACTTAAAAATACACCAATCAATACATACAGGAGAAAAACCCTTCCCCTGCCCTCATTGTGACTATAGAACAACAACTGCAGGAAAATTAAAACTACACCAATCAATACATACAGGAGAAAAACCCTTCCCCTGCCCTCATTGTGACTATAGAACAACAACTGCAGGAAAATTAAAACTACACCAATCAATACATACAGGAGAAAAACCTTACTCCTGCCCTCATTGTGACTATAGAACAACAACTGCAGCAAACTTAAAAAGACACCAATCAATACATACAGGAGAAAAACCCTTCCCCTGCCCTCATTGTGACTATAGAGCAACAACTGCAGGAAAATTAAAACTACACCAATCAATACATACAGGAGAAAAACCCTTCCCCTGCCCTCATTGTGACTATAGAACAACAACTGCAGCAAACTTAAAACTACACCAATCAATACATACAGGAGAAAAACCCTTCCCCTGCCCTCATTGTGACTATAGAACAACAATTGCAGGAAGCTTAAAAAGACACCAATCAATACATACAGGAGAAAAACCCTTCCCCTGCCCTCATTGTGACTATAGAGCAACAACTGCAGGAAAATTAAAACTACACCAATCAATACATACAGGAGAAAAACCCTTCCCCTGCCCTCATTGTGACTATAGAGCAACAACTGCAGCACACTTAAAAAGACACCAATCAATACATACAGGAGAAAAACCCTTCGCCTGCCCTCATTGTGACTATAGAGCAACAACTGCAGGAAGCTTAAAACTACACCAATCAATACATACAGGAGAAAAACCCTTCGCCTGCCCTCATTGTGACTATAGAGCAACAACTGCAGGAAGCTTAAAACTACACCAATCAATACATACAGGAGAAAAACCTTACTCCTGCCCTCATTGTGACTATAGAACATCAATTGCAGCAAACTTAAAAAGACACCAATCAATACATACAGGAGAAAAACCCTTCCCCTGCCCTCATTGTGACTATAGAGCAACAACTGCAGGAAGCTTAAAAAGACACCAATCAATACATACAGGAGAAAAACCATACACATGTTCTTACTGTGATTATAAAACAAATATACCTACTAATCTAAAACAACATTTAAACACTCATATAGTAGAAAGACCTCACTCTTGCCCTCACTGTGACTATAGGACTACAAGTACAAGTCTTTTAAAAAGACATCAATTTAAACACAGCAAAAAAAACAAACTCCTGCCCTCAATGTGACTTTAGGACAAACACCCATTACAGTAAAACTCCATTTAGATGACACCTCTCTACAAAAGACAGTTTTCATTTGCAAAATTACCATTTTTGCAATTTAGCCACTCTCCGGTAAGAGGACACCTCTCCATAAAGAACACTTTGGCTCATCAATTAAGGGTCCTCTACAGGGTGGTACTACTGTATTTCATAATAGAACCTAAAAACTTTCATACATTAGAAAACCCAGCAATGGCAAGTCTTCTTCTTCATTCTTATCTCCACTCAATCACACTAAGGTATCAAGCTTGTAAAGTTTGAGACTTTGATGGTGTGTGCTGGGGAAGAGTAGAGCTTATCAATGGATGAGTCAATAATATGTCTTGGGGTTGCAGGCTGAGAATTGCGACTTCACGTGACACCTTTCCAAATCACTTCTCACTTCATGTCACAGCGCCACACCACAAAACTTTTGCACTTTTCAGGCCAAAAACGCCTTCATGCCTGTGACACATCTCACCCCAAAGCGTGTCCACGTCGAAAGTCGCACTTTCACTCACATCTAAACCTGACATCACTAAATAACATTTTTACTAAGTCTAAACTAACTTCTAAACACAAGAAAACTATATCTTTCAATTATAACAGGAAATTGTCCACCTCAACAAAAGAAGAGAGAGAAAATCAGTTTCAAGTAAATGACAAAATAACAAACACCCCGCACGAGTGACCCCCCAATAATAGGATCCCTGAATCTATTTCAGTTACATATCCCCCGTCCAACGTCCTCTCTCCCTTCACAAAGCTATCATCTTGACCGCTATTTTAATGATCGCCATTTTATAACACATTTCACACCAACCATTTATATTTTCTCACAAATCTCACAAGCTCATTAATTGCAACACACACAACAGATATTAAACATTTTACATGTTAATTGAGATCACAATACACAACATTTTAGTAACCAATCCAACCAATAAATTGAGCTTCTGAAATTTCGATTTATACAACCGACAAAGCGCATCACAATTTATTATTGGTACAATACAATTAATTTCACAATCATATTTCACTGTGATTCTAAAAAAACAGCGTCTAAATAATTTTCATTATTCAACAACTAGAAAAAAGTACAGCTGCCAAACAGTTGTATGTCGCAATTATGCGATCATCAACGTGACCTCATTTTAAAAAAAGCTTTACTAACAATCACCAATTAAAACAACTTGGTTAAGTCTGATCTAGATTTTATAGCGCAAAAGAGAATTCATTCTCTACATATCACCATTTAGGACAAACAAAAAGATCATTTCACATATTCCCAGTTTCAGAGTCATAGAAACACCGATGTTTACCAAAGGGATATAATCTAGTTACACACCACAGTCCTAACTTCTCTTCAAGAGAAATACTTTTTGTTCAATTTTCCACTACCCAACATTTATCCAATCTTTAATAACCTTTAATTATATTTTAATTTTTGTATAAAATCTTGAAATCTTTACCTTTCAATTATATAATCAAATTTTTAATCCAACATTATTTTCAAAAAAATAAAAACTTTAATCATATTTACTTTTATTTTTCGATATTATTTTAGTATTGCCAAACATTGTTTCAAAAATCATTTTAATTCTTAATTATTATATCTTGCATATATATTACATGTTTGATTTTGTTCCCTTACACTTTTTTTACCCGCAATCATATTTCTATCTTTTTATTCACTATATTTTATATTTGTTTAAATACCTTTATTATATGACAATGTTTATCATCAACTATTGGGCATCTACAACAATCGTTTTCAACAATCCTACTCTCTAACCACTTCCCTATACTTTTCATCACTATATTTTTCAGCCATTGCTTCACATCAACGTAGAAAAACGACAGCACTTCTCGGCAATTTTTTTTTATTTCGTAATTTCAACAAACTCTTTGAACACAGTTCCCCAGATTTAAAATTCCCAACTTCTGGTCTGAACACGCTTCAAGAGTTCATTTCAATCATCCGCAGAGCACAATCACCAACGCATGCACAAAGCGTTCACAACTTTCTTACTTTTTTTTTCCATCTCTAGCGGACCACAATCAACCTTTAATTTCGAGTCAAGTCAGACCACCTACTGTCGCTACAACAATTCTACTTATCGCATGGCTCTATTTCACTCCTTTCCCAATCATATTCATCAACAAATTTTCTGCAACAACTTTTTAACCCAATAAGCCTAAAATTGTGTCAAAGCACTGTAACCCTTATATAGGATCGCAAGTGAAACATTGCCTAGGAAGAAGCTCAAGTCTAAATCCTCGCTTTGCACCTGGATCTGAGTATTTGGTTTACATGTGCACTCCTCCCAATTGCATATTATTTAACCCCTAACCCTTTCCAATGCCCGCCAATAATATCTTAGAATTTTTAATTCCCTTTCACATAATCATATTATTATGTATTTAATTTAAGCAACAGTTTTATCTAAAAAATTATCTTTTTATATAACCAATATTATAACTTTTTAATTGAACAAGCTTTTTTTAATTATTTTCAGATATATCCAAACAAATCATCTTGTTATAGCCCGTTTTAACCCTCACAGTTTAAATTAATTAAAAGAAATTTTAATTACATACCTGTGTTAGAGAGGCTTTACCCGCTTAAACCCGGATAAACCCTTTCACTCCCGGGGCACATCTATGGTAATTTAAACCAACAACCCCATATTGTATATAACTTATAACAAGATTTTCATGTTGTATAATTGAAACACATCTGTAAATGATTATACACATGATTGACATGTGTCATTATATCATCATATGTAATGTACTTTGTACAAACTGAGGATAAATAAATAAAACTCTGTAATAGATTAAGAGTTGAGCTGAAGCAGGAGATAGAAGTCAAAAACGTCTAAAATCGAGATGTAACACCCCCAAAACAACATCTAAAGATAGATAGGAAACTGTCAGGATGGCGCCAGTGTAGAATTTTGCCAGCCAATCCACGCTCTTGTTGCATCTGCTGAAATGCAATACTTCCTCTCTCGGAAAAGATATATAAGGCCTCCGTCCTAGCCAAATATATAGTCACTTCACCATCAGCGTGAGCCCTCGTCGGTTGTCACCAAAGTCCTCCTCATCCACCATGTAGACCAGTAAGAACTCTTCTATCTCCATCTTTTGCTCCTAGCTCAACTTCTATCTGTTCACGGAACTTTCCTAGTGCAACTGTGCCTTCGTTTTTTGTGTGGACATTCCCAAGCTTTCCACTCTGCCTCGACCACGACTGCCTGTACTCTGTGAGAACTGTTAAAGGTCTCCCAAGGTGCAGAGAAGTACTGGAAAACTCTCCACGCCCTGACTGTCCCTTTCGGTTACTACAGGTTTGCCCCTTTCGGTTACCATACCACAGCGAGAGACCCTCGGTTACCACAGTATAGCGAGAGTCGACAGGATCGCACACCATAGATTGAGTCGACTGGATACCTGATCACATTTCTAGTCGACAGGATTCTATAAGAGTCAACAGGACCTCACCGCATATATGATCATCAATACAACTTATTACAAAATTCTTAAACCTGCTTTAAATGTTTCTGAATATATATCAAAATAAACTTGTATCAAATTATAAGTGTTCTTCATTTGACTTTATTGCTAATAAACACACAAAAGACCAAAAGCAGCAGTTATTTCAACTTTTGTGAATCCTATTTTATTATTTTAATAAAATTAAACCATATATTTTAATAAGAAATGAAAATATACAGTAAAACTCCTCTATAGTGAACCCCAATGAGACAGAGCTTTTGGTTCACTATAGCCACGGTTCACTATAGCCACGGTTTGGCTATTTTTTTTTTACTTTTCAAAAATTTTAGGCCATATAATTAAAAAACAGCCATACACACAAAAAGAGGCTGCTCTTAATAGTGGTCACTTTATTTTAATTCCTTAAATTGACCAATTTCCTTATATTAATACTAAATAATAATAGAAATCATTAGATGATAGGTTCTTTTTATCATTAACATACATGTACCTCTATGTCTAAGTTAAAAATCAAGACAAATCCTAGGCAAAGTTTTATTAAATATATATTCAAAGATATGAAATGATTTTAAAACATCATTATCACATTATATAAAATAATTTTTACTTGAAAAAATTGTTCTAATACTTTGTTGTTTGAAAGCATTCTTCCAAGCATTGCACCATTCAAATAAAGTTAGTGTTTTTCTTCCGTTTCATGTTTCCCCATATTCTTCTAGATTTCGTTTTTTTTTTTAACCTGTCATGCAAAACATTGCTGACTTTAAAATCACCATAGTTCATGGCATAAAAATAATTTTTTTTTCATCACGGGACCATTTATTTGGACTTTTTTTTTTTAGCCTTAAAACGTACGATCGCGATCGCGGCAAAAGTTGAGGTTGATTCCTCTTTGTAATAATTTTTAATAACTTTATATTTTATCTTTTATAATAGAAAAGTTATATTCTCTTATTTTAATATGTTCTTAACATTTTGCCTATGTTGTTTCACTTTGAAAAGTTCTGAAAATGGCCTTTTTTTTTTTAGAGAAATAACGTTTTCGTTTTTAAAATGACTTTGTTTTCTTCATTTTTTTTGGAAGCCATTTGGGTTTTTTATATTTCAAAATTAATGGATGCAAAGATATTCTATTTAATAAAAAGTATAATGTGTAAAAATTTATACAACATACAGCAAAAATAAAGTGCAAAAATCAAACAAACAATGCTGCTAAATTTATTGTTTTGAAATCGCGATCCGCGAGCTTTAAACATGCTCAAAATTTTGTTTTTTAATTTTTTTTTTTAAATTACAATATTAAGTTCGTTATAAGCATAGTATTTTTAATAGATTTTATCATTTTGGGACCCGAAATAGGTTCGTTATAGGGGTAGTTCGTTATTCTGAAAATCGCAAAGTTTGTTATAACGATGGTGTTTTCAATGGAATGGAATTGGGAATCGGCGTGGGTTCGTTATAAGGGAAGGTTCGTTATATCCAGGGTTCATATTAGCGGTGTTTTACTGTATATCTATTATTTTTTTATATAAGTTTATAGAGAATTGTTTTAACAAATGTTCGTTAGACAAACCTTTACTCGGGTAAAACCCGGGCGAAGCCGGGTACATCTGCTAGTAATAATAATATAAATGAGTTTGAGAAATTGTAAAAAAAAAGCATCGGCCGGGAATCGAACCCGGGCCGCCCGCGTGGCAGGCGAGCATTCTCGCCACTGAACCACCGATGCTTATAAGAAATGGCCATATTTGGGTATTTATTCCATTCACAAAACCAAACGGTGGCAGAATTATTGATTGTTGATGACTGATAAATGTATATTTTGATAAACATGATAATGAAACGGAAATTTAGTTTATAATACAATATAATGCTGCTTATGATTGTAAAACGACATTTGACAATTATCCCGCATGTGTTTCTTTTGGACGAAAAATCAAAATTTATTTAAAGGAGAAATAACGATTTAACCTTAGGGATAAAGTATGAAAAGATGAATTGTGAAGAGTAATGATAAATGGAAAAATAAAGTGTCCAGGAATGGGAATTTATTTAATGTAAAGCAATATTATAATTCAAAAATACCCTATTGGCAATGAGGGATGTTTACAGAGAATAACAAAATATATTTATTAAAATTGTTAATCTATACATAAAATGATGAATATTTTGCTACAATTTATTGTATAAGTTTTAGATTTTATTAGATTTACACAGTTTGGCTTTAATTGTGTCATAAATGTAAGTAGCTACAATTTTACATCGTTGTTATTGAGAATAAAGTTCGTTTGCACTACGTCACTTCGTGACTTTTTTCGACGCGATAAATATAATTTCTAGCCAGTTTTTTTTTTCTTCTCTTTTTATTCTTCTTGTTGTTGTAATCCTGGACTTATGAAGCTACGTAGCAAAGGCGCCAACTATCCGGGTTGGTCTTCAGATTTAAAGTCTAATGGTGGACCTCCAGTTTATCAGATTTTATTTCATTAATAATTTGTCCATTCTCTTTGAAATTTTTCTTAGAATTTATTCAATGGAAAAGTTCACCTAGATCCTTTTGCCCTTCATTCTTCTCTAAATCCACATAGTCATTGATTCCAATATTTTTCTTCATTTTCCCTGCTCATGTATCTGATCCGTACCATACGACAACTTCAAACATGCGTTCGGCCGCTAATCTCCTTCTGATTTTCTTTTTCATTGTTGTGATTGATTATCCGCCAGGTGGCCAAAATAGACGGACGTTCTTCGCTTCGTCTCCCCTAGATAAGTACATTCCATTGATAATTATTGTATGATTTTGTTTTAATTTCTTTTATGGTTTTCGATTTTCTCTTGCTAAGTATTGGCTGTTTAGCTTCAAGCAGTAACCTCATTTTTACATTATCTTAAACGATGCTTAGACTTAAAGAAAGAAATAATTTTGAATGCAAGTTTGGAAGTGTTTTTGAAACCAATAGTATTGCTTTAATCTTGCTTCTTACCATCATCCTGTTTAATCTTATAGTTCTGACAATATTACAACTTGTTTATCTTTTTTAGCGTTTAAAAAGCCAGTCGAAGAACATTTTTTGCTCAAAAGTTTTCTCGTTTTGAACTTTTAATGAAGATATGTTGTTGGAGAGTTAACTTCGCACATCGGCTGTTGCTTAGCAACGCCACCTTCCCCCAGACATCACGTGACCTGGCGCCAAACTGTCTACCTGTAGTTTAAGTTTTGGTTTTCTTCCTGCTACTGCGCTTGCCTTTTGTGACTCTTTTTGTTCCTTGTCATCTTAATATAATAATATTGTTAATTAAACAATACTTTTGAGATCCAGCCTCTGATTCTCTTACTTGGCAGCAGAGCTTGGTTGGTATCAAATATTTTTGTTTATCTAAGCTGAAATTTGCTTGCTTGCTCAAGATGACAACTGAACTTCCACAAATTCAAAAATTCAACGGCGATAATTTTCATCTATGGAAATTTCAAATGAAGATTATTCTAGAAGCAAAAGATCTTCTCAGTATAACTGATGGCTCTGAAGTAAAACCTGAAATAGAGGATATTGCAAAATTCTCTGAATGGAAAAAGAAAGATGCAAAATCCAAAATGCTGATCACTACTGCTCTAGAGTTTAAATATCTTCAACATAGATAATTTTGTAACGGTCACGTGTATTTCCGATCGGTTGCTTGTTGACACACAACACCACCCCCCTCTTATCTTAGACTCGGTCCCTCGAGTCGCCGTTATCTCTCTAAAAATTCCTTAAGTCTCGACACGTGTGCTAACGTGCTCTGGCGCCTACTATTTTCGTTGCGTCCGTCCTGTGGTCGTAACCTATATGTCGTTTCCTTGATTCTATCCGTTATTACGTACGGTCCTACGTATTTCGGTAGAAATTTCTCCGTTTTCCCTGGTTTCCTGCGGGACGACTCCAGTAGTACCAGGTCGCCCACTTCAAACTTCCGGAAGCGGTCACGGTTCGCAAGGTCATACTGACACTTTGTCATCATTGTCCGGTCTCGGTAGTTTTCGTCGGCAATTTTCTTTAATCTCTCGTTTTCTAAAATGCGGTTGGTCACGTATTCATCGTAAGTTTTTACTGGCTCGTCGACGGTTGGTAGTCCTACGTCTAGGGACGTCCTCGGTTCTACGCCAAATATCAACTTATGCGGTGTCACCTGTGTCGACGACTGAATGGACGAGTTATACGCAAAAGTCGCCGTTTTTACGAATCTCGGCCATTCGACGTGATCGTCCTCGAGATAAATTTTGATGCCGTTTTTTATGACGCCGTTGAGTTTTTCGCATAAGCCATTTGTTTGCGGGTGTGCCACGGAAGCCATAATATGTTTAATCCCGTACAACCGTGTAAAGTCTCTAAAAGTACTCGAATCGAAAGATTTGCCTTGATCGGATATTATGCATTTCGGAGTACCAAAAACGTAGAGCAGATTGTCTGAGAGTGCGTTGCACGTGGTTTCCGCCTTTGTATCTTTTACCGGGATTGCGAGTGCGTATTTACTAAAATGGTCTACGATCGTTAGAATGTGTTCGTAGCCTTCTACCGATTTTTTGAAAGGACCTTGGTGGTCTATTCCAACTCATTCCCAGATGTCTGTTGCTGATGGTAACGATTCTAGCGGGGCTGCGGGTTTGAACCTCTGTGGTTTGAAGGCCTGGCACACTTTGCACGACCGAACGTATTTCCGCACGTCTTCTTCCAGACCTTTCCAGTAGAACCGTTGCTTAATACGGTGGACCGTCTTCGCTACCCCCATGTGTCCTGCCTCGGGTATATCGTGCGCTGTTTTCATTATTTCGGATATGCTTTGCTTTGGTGCTACGACCAACCATTGGTTACCTTGTGTTGCATGGTTCTTTTTATAAAGGATCCCGTTTATTTTTTTATATTCGTCCCGTGTTTTAGCGTCTGGTAGTTTCCCGGTAATATCGCGGCAAAACGTGTCTTCCTTTTGTCCGTTTTCGTCGATCCGTACTGTGCATGCCGTTAAATCGTTGAAGTTGTCTTCGACGTTCGTATCGTTTTTGTGGAACGGGTTGCGTGAGAGTGCGTCCGGTGCAACGTTCTTCCTCCCTGCGCGGTGGACTATTTCAAAGTCGTGCTCCATGAGTTTTAACCCCCATCTAGTAAGTCTTGAGCACGGGTCACGTACGTTAACTAGCCACGTTAACGCTATGGTCGGTTACGACTTTGAATTCTCTCCCGAAGATGTACGGCCGTAACTTTTGTAGAGCCCAGACTATTGCTAAACACTCTAGTTCTGAGATACCATATTTACTCTCGTGTTTCGATGTCGTTCTCGACAAGTAGTGGATCGGGTGCAAAAACCCGTCATTGTCCGGTTGCATTAGCACCACGCCTAATCCCACGATTGATGCGTCCGTGTGTATTTCTATTCTAGTGTCTGGTTTGAAGTGTGCTAGAATTGGCTCCTCAGTCAATTTTTTTTTTAAGGTTTCGAAAGCTTCTATTTCGGCCGGACCTATCACGAATCTCTTATCTTTTTCCGTTAAACACGTCAGTGGTTTGCTTATCTTTGAAAAGTTTTTTATGAAACGGCGATAATAGCCGCAAAGTCCCAGAAACGAACGAACTTGCTTGACATTTTTCGGAATCGGAAATTCCTTAACCGCCTCGATCTTATCAGTAGCCGGTTCTACGCCGTTTTCCGATACCACGTGGCCCAAAATTGGTAACTTTTGGTAGGCGAATCTACATTTTGATGGTTTTAGGGATAAGCCTGCCCCGCGGAAACATTCTAGAACATTTGTTAACCGCTCGTTGTGTTCACGTATGTCTCTTCCGTACACGATGACGTCATCTAGATAAACCATACACTCGGACCATTTCAATTCAGCTAACAGTGTATCCATGATTCTTTCGAAATGACCCGGTGCCCCGGTTAAACCAAAGGGTAACACTTGAAACTCGTACAACCCGTTACCTGTCGTGAACGCTGTAATTGGCTTGCTTGTTTCGTCCAGTGGACACTGCCAATAACCACTAACAAAATCCGTGTGAGAGAAATACTTCATTCCCGCTAAACGGTCCAGGCAGTCGGTGATATCTGGTAATGGATATGAAAATTTTTCGGTTACGTTGTTAACTTTTCTATAGTCCACGAAAAATCTATAGGATCCGTCTGATTATTTAACCAAAACGACCGGGCTCGCCCATGGAGATGTTGATTTCCTAATAACTCCTTTTTCACACATTTCTTTAACCTGTTCCTCTATAATGTCACGTTCCTTAGGACTGCGGCGATAGGCTTTTTGTCGAATTGGTTCCGTGTTCGCTTTAAGTTTAATGTGGTACGGTTCGATATCTGCCGCCTTATTCCACTCTTCTGAGAAAAGTTCCCGATACCTGTACAATACGTCCAGTACGTCGATTTTTTCGCCGTCCGATAGCTCCGGGTTTATATCGAACTTCTGTGGTTCGTATTTGCACGTGGCCGTCATACTGTATCCCACCTGTTCACTTAGGAAAGAAACATTCGCTATTTCCCCGCCGGATCGTAACAAGCACGAGTTTGCTACCAACCGCACCGGCTCGTTCCTAGTATTAATGACATCAATGAATATCTCGGATACCGTTTCGGAAACGTGTACTGATGGTATTAGTAGCCCCGTTCTTCTTACGCAGTCGGGGTGGGGTTCTAAAATGCCCGCCATTACTGTTGGCCCTTTTAACTTAACCCTCGTTTTACAACGTGGTGCAATTTCAAGGTCATCTGGTATGCAGTACTTTTGTTTGGGGTTTTTCCGATCGTTCGTAATTGTGCCTAACCTCTCGAGTTCCCGTTCTTCGTTTAGTTCTACCACGTGGTCGTCCGTGCCTATTTTTGGCCTATACAATTCTACCGATTCGTCTCTAAACATAATTTTGCAATGATAGTTTGTTAGAATATCGACGCCGAAAATAATCTTTTCCCCGTTTCCTGGAATTATGGTGAACCTGCCACATATGTTGAAACCATCAATGTTGACCTCCAAGTATGTGCACGTGTACGAGACTACTGACCCACTTATTCCCCGTATAAGTAATTTTGAAGGCATTCTAGCACATCCTAGTGCGTTGGCTATTCCTTCGTCTATGCAGCTAACATTTGCCCCTGAATCGAAAATCAGTTTGCCTACATGTGTCTCATTGATATGCGTGATTAAGCAGAAATTTGTCATACCTGTCCAAGGGAATTTTTCCATTGCTGTACCCCCTATTTCTAAAGTGGATTTTTCTATTGGTACCTTATTTAATGTCTGTCTCTCGTTAACCCCCGGTTGTCCTTTTACCCTGAAAATTATGTGATTGGTGTTACCAGTAACCTCGGAAAATACACGTGGTACGCTCTCTACACTGTTTGAAACTTCCACCACAGGATTAGAGGTAAAGTTGTACTTACCACGTGGCCTCCTTTTCGGGCAATCCCAGTGTTTGTGCCCCGTCTGGTAACAGGTGAAGCATCTTGGCGTCCCGTCCGGCAGCATAAATCTTCTTGCTCTCTCCGTGGGCGTTTCGGTCCTTGGATTTCATCCTTGTTTTTGTTCCTACTCTTCCGCCGTCCTCATAGTTGTTTCCCAACTCGTCGTTGTACCTGCCTCCTTCCGTTCCTTGTTCCATTTATCCGCCTCGTCGAGGAATTTCGCCGCCTGTAGGAAGTCGGCCTCTTCTGGGTTCCGCGTGGTACTCCACGAGGCTGCCAGTAGTAGGCAGTCTTTTGGAGCCAATGCCCACAATGCCTCCTTGCTTGAATCAAACGGCGAAAACTCACCTGCCGTCGCGTGGGCCGTAATCAGGTTCATCAAGTACTTCCCCGTATCTTCCGTGGACTGGGGCCGTCTCGTTTTCTTTAATTCGTTACCCCTACTACATGCCCGGCCGTCGTTCCTTGGGTAGCAAAGTTTTAGTGCTTCCAAGACGTCTTCAAGTGCGGCTGAAGGGTCAAACCTGCACTTGATGAATTCGCGGCCGTCAAGTGGAAGCCGCCGTACTAGGGCCTTCGTCCAGTCTCCCTTCGGTACCTTGCTCGCCGTCAGCCACGTCTTGAATTCCTCCACGTAGTCCTCGATGTCTTCCTCCTCCGGGTTGAAACACGGCGTCTCTCCGTATCCGATATTTATGTTCGCGGCTTGAGGTGCTGGGCCGACACTGCTCTCCACCATGTGATGAGGCTGAAGTGGGGATATAAAACTCAATTTATTGGTAGGTTGCAGCACATTGTCCTGGTGGGCTATGGTCACCATGGCCTGTTCCAGGGCTGGGTTTGTGGTCCGGTTCCGGAGGGTTGTTGAGGTCCGATTCTCTGCGGTATAGCCGTTGGGAGGGTTAGATCTGGGACAAGAAATCTTTCGTTGCCGGTCAAGGAAAAAATAAAGAAAAGAAAAAAAAAATAGCACGAAGGTCCAAACGATAACTGGCACGTTGTATTTGTAAGCATTCCGCGAAAACGGTGGTCCGTGGTCAAATACAACTTGTACCTGTTATCTCTGTGGTGCCGTTTCACTGATAAATAATAAAATAAACAAAATTTAAGATAATTTTGTAACGGTCACGTGTATTTCCGATCGTTTGCTTGTTGACACACAACAATATATATGTTTTAGAAATTAGTCAACCACACTATGGAAGAAATATTCCAGCAGACAATTGATTCACTTCAGTAGAATTAGTTGATAATTTGAAAGAACATGGCCTTACATATTTAGGAACGATGAGAAAGAACAAACCTTTCCCATCCCTGGACACTTTTATTTTTCCGTTCGTCATTACTCTTCATAATTCATCCTTTCATACCTCATCCAAAAGGTTAGAAATAGTCGATATTTCACCTTAAAATAAAATTTTAATTTGTCGTTGAAAAGAAACTCATGCGGTTAAACTTGCAAGTGTCGTTTTTACAACAAACCTTTGATTCACCACAATTTCAACCGCACCCAAATAGAGAATCAGGAACCTCTATTTTTGGTTTCTCTGGAATAACCACTTTAGTCGCCTATGTTCAAAAAAAAAAAAAAGAAAATAGGTAATCAGATTGATAAAAAAGAAAGGAGTCATTTTATTGTTGATCTTGAGAGAGCATTGACTGATGAATACCTGGCCACACGTAATCTCAATTCTCTCCCACCGGAATTACATACGACAATTCAAGAATAATGATGGTTCAAGTAAACCAAGTGAATCTATGATGCCAAAACAATCTGATACTCCAAAAAGGTGCTACAAATTCCATCAAAAAGCGCAGTAAAAAATAAAAACCCTTTGCTCTGTATGTCAACTAAGCGTTTGCAATAACATTTCTTTATAATTTGTGAAAACTGTAAATAGATTATATTCAGAATTTTTAAAAGTCAAAATCTGTATATTAACTATATATTAATTAAATATTTTTTAAATATTGATTTCAATAATTATTTAGCGCTTATTTCATAAAGTTACATAGGTGGGTTGAATCTACCCAACCCGTCCAGTTACGTAAGAAAAATCTACCCGTCCAGTTAAGGGTTAAATAAGAATTTTTCTGATTATCTAAAATCTCTAGGAATTTTTCATGAACTCACTGCTCCATATACCCCAGAACAGAATGGAATTTCTGAAAGAGATAACAGAACAATAGTTGAATCAGCTAGATGCTTGTTACATGAAAGAAAAATGCCGCTTGAACTATGGGCTGATGCCGTAAACACAGCAGTCTATCTCTTAAATAGATATACTACTAAAGTATTGGGAAATTCTACACCTTATGAAATATGGTACAAGAGAAAACCCTCCATCTTACATTTGAAAACTTTTGGATGTAACGCTTATGTGCATATACCAAAAAATAACAGAAAGAAATTAGACAAAAAGAGTATTCGTACATTTTTTGTTGGATATACTGGAACTAACAAAAATTATAGAATGTGGGATCCTATTGCTTGAAAAATTATCATAAGCAGAGATGTAATATTTACTGAAGCTAATACATTTTTTGCTTATCCCTAGTACACGTGGTACAGGCCATGATAATCATGGTGGGTAGAAGTAGACGACTGCTTTTACTGTAAGTAGCACCACATGTCTACACATGTGAAAAGCAGTTCGACTTTGCACATACAAATGTACCAGAGCCCCGTTTGGTTACTTGCACTCGCTAGTGGGGTTGGACTTATGCAAGAATCGGGGGCCATTGAAGCATTTTTTTTAACAGAAAAAAGTGGCCAATCTGGAAATCGAACCCGGGTCATAGCGGCCAAAACCAACGGTTTAGACCATCTTTCCACCGACCCCCAGTACACATGGTACAGGCCATGATAATCAGGGTGAGTAGTTGACTGTTTTTACTGTAAGTGCACCATATGTCTACACATATGAAAAGCAGTTTGACTGTCAGAGCCCTTTATGGTTACTTGCACTTGCAGTGGGATTAGAGGAATAGGAATTGAAGCATTAAAAAAAAAATTACCCAAAAAGTGTCAATGCAGGATTCAATCCCGGTCATAGCAGTCAAAAACCAATGGTTTAAGCTATTCATCCACCAACTAGGCACATATTTTACTGAAATAGCGACCCAGATTATAGAATACAGTGTCATGTGAATATTATTCAGTTAAACTCTACCAATGAAAGAACCCCCTAAAAAACATGGATGACTCTGGTCATTCCTCTAGATACGTTTTTTTTTTGCTTATCCCTAGTACACGTATTACAGGCCATGATAATCATGGTGGGTAGAAGGCGACTGTCTCTACTGTAAGTGCACCACATGTTTACACATGTGAAAAGCAGTTCAACTTTGCACTTACAAATGTTCCAGAGCCCCGTTTGGTTACTTGTACTCGCTGGTGGGGTTGGACTTTTACAAGAATCGGGGGCCATTGGAGCATTTTTTTTTAAATCAGAAAAAAGTGTCCAATGCGGGAATCAAACCCGGGTAGTAGCAATCGTAAACCAATGGTTTAGACCATCCTTCCACCAACCCCCTCTCTAGATAAGTAATCTATCAGAGGTTGGCATGATGTATTAGTGCGCCATATGTTATAAAATATTTAAACTATTTTTGGTGCATAAACTTTTTTTAAAATATATAGATTATAGAAAATATATAGATTAGAAACACAAAGGTAAAAATATCAAATCCAAATTAATAAATAGTTGTTGTCGTGACCAAAAAAGAGCCTCAGATGTCTCCATGCATCTCTATCACAGCAGCAGCAATATCCACTATCTTGGGTGTGTAAAGCTGCTGCTCTGGGTCTAAGTCAATTTTCTGCAAGGTTGCGGCCATTACTGGGCATGAAAATATGTAGGTAGGTGTTATTTCCACACCAGGACAGTTGTTGCATGCTCTATAGGTTCTTGTGCCATCTGGATATATTACCATTCCTTTATAATAAATAGTGTGTGATGTTTTAGTAACAGCTTTCAGACAAAAGTACTGAATGATACCAATGTTACCAAAACGTTGCACTATTTAGAAACACAAGGTAATAAGACTTAGAATTCTAATCCAAATAAATAATTATTTTTGTTCATAGATTTTTTATTATTACCTTGTGATAAAGCACAATTTGGATTATAGATTATAATAAAAGAAAATAAGACCTAATCCAAATAATTTATTAGTGTGTGACGTTTCAGCAACAGCATTGTCACCATCATCAGACAAAAGAATAAATGTATATGTGTACCAATAGAGAACATTTTAGACCATAGAGTAAAAACACATGGTCTTTTTCTTTCTTATATCTCCACTCAATCATATCAAGCTTGTAAATCTTGAGAGAAACACAAGGTAATAATAAAAGAAAACCTAATCCAAATAATCTCCTTTACAGAGAGGTAGTTCTACTGTATTTAGCAACTTTCCAGTAAGAGGACACCTCTCCCTAAAGGACACTTTGGCTCTGTAGCTAGGTGTTGTCCTTTACAGAGAGGTAGTTCTACTGTATTTAGCAACTTTCCAGTAAGAGGACACCTCTCCCTAAAGGACACTTTGGCTCTGTAGCTAGGTGTTGTCCTTTACAGAGAGGTAGTTCTACTGTATTTAGCAACTTTCCAGTAAGAGGACACCTCTCCCTAAAGGACACTTTGGCTCTGTAGCTAGGTGTTGTCCTTTACAGAGAGGTAGTTCTACTGTATTTAGCAACTTTCCAGTAAGAGGACACCTCTCCCTAAAGGACACTTTGGCTCTGTAGCTAGGTGTTGTCCTTTACAGAGAGGTAGTTCTACTGTATTTAGCAACTTTCCAGTAAGAGAACACCTCTCCCTAAAGGACACTTTGGCTCTGTAGCTAGGTGTTGTCCTTTACAGAGAGGTAGTTCTACTGTATTTAGCAACTTTCCAGTAAGAGAACACCTCTCCCTAAAGGACACTTTGGCTCTGTAGCTAGGTGTTGTCCTTTACAGAGAGGTAGTTCTACTGTATTTAGCAACTTTCCAGTAAGAGGACACCTCTCCCTAAAGGACACTTTGGCTCTGTAGCTAGGTGTTGTCCTTTACAGAGAGGTAGTTCTACTGTATTTAGCAACTTTCCAGTAAGAGGACACCTCTCACTAAAGGACACTTTGGCTCTGTAGCTAGGTGTTGTCCTTTACAGAGAGGTAGTTCTACTGTATTTAGCAACTTTCCAGTAAGAGGACACCTCTCCCTAAAGGACACTTTGGCTCTGTAGCTAGGTGTTGTCCTTTACAGAGAGGTAGTTCTACTGTATTTAGCAACTTTCCAGTAAGAGGACACCTCTCCCTAAAGGACACTTTGGTTCTGTAGCTAGGTGTTGTCCTTTACAGAGAGGTAGTTCTACTGTATTTAGCAACTTTCCAGTAAGAGGACACCTCTCCCTAAAGGACACTTTGGCTCTGTAGCTAGGTGTTGTCCTTTACAGAGAGGTAGTTCTACTGTATTTAGCAACTTTCCAGTAAGAGAACACCTCTCCCTAAAGGACACTTTGGCTCTGTAGCTAGGTGTTGTCCTTTACAGAGAGGTAGTTCTACTGTATTTAGCAACTTTCCAGTAAGAGGACACCTCTCCCTAAAGGACACTTTGGTTCTGTAGCTAGGTGTTGTCCTTTACAGAGAGGTAGTTCTACTGTATTTAGCAACTTTCCAGTAAGAGGACACCTCTCCCTAAAGGACACTTTGGCTCTGTAGCTAGGTGTTGTCCTTTACAGAGAGGTAGTTCTACTGTATTTAGCAACTTTCCAGTAAGAGGACACCTCTCCCTAAAGGACACTTTGGCTCTGTAGCTAGGTGCTGTCCTTTACAGAGAGGTAGTTCTACTGTATTTAGCAACTTTCCAGTAAGAGGACACCTCTCCCTAAAGGACACTTTGGCTCTGTAGCTAGGTGTTGTCCTTCACAGAGAGGTAGTTCTACTGTATTTAGCAACTTTCCAGTAAGAGGACACCTCTCCCTAAAGGACACTTTGGCTCTGTAGCTAGGTGTTGTCCTTTACAGAGAGGTAGTTCTACTGTATTTAGCAACTTTCCAGTAAGAGGACACCTCTCCCTAAAGGACACTTTGGCTCTGTAGCTAGGTGCTGTCCTTTACAGAGAGGTAGTTCTACTGTATTTAGCAACTTTCCAGTAAGAGGACACCTCTCCCTAAAGGACACTTTGGCTCTGTAGCTAGGTGTTGTCCTTTACAGAGAGGTAGTTCTACTGTATTTAGCAACTTTCCAGTAAGAGAACACCTCTCCCTAAAGGACACTTTGGCTCTGTAGCTAGGTGTTGTCCTTTACAGAGAGGTAGTTCTACTGTATTTAGCAACTTTCCAGTAAGAGAACACCTCTCCCTAAAGGACACTTTGGCTCTGTAGCTAGGTGTTGTCCTTTACAGAGAGGTAGTTCTACTGTATTTAGCAACTTTCCAGTAAGAGAACACCTCTCCCTAAAGGACACTTTGGCTCTGTAGCTAGGTGTTGTCCTTTACAGAGAGGTAGTTCTACTGTATTTAGCAACTTTCCAGTAAGAGAACACCTCTCCCTAAAGGACACTTTGGCTCTGTAGCTAGGTGTTGTCCTTTACAGAGAGGTAGTTCTACTGTATTTAGCAACTTTCCAGTAAGAAGACACCTCTCCCTAAAGGACACTTTGGCTCTGTAGCTAGGTGTTGTCCTTTACAGAGAGGTAGTTCTACTGTATTTAGCAACTTTCCAGTAAGAGGACACCTCTCCCTAAAGGACACTTTGGCTCTGTAGCTAGGTGTTGTCCTTTACAGAGAGGTAGTTCTACAGTATTTAGCAACTTTCCAGTAAGAGGACACCTCTCCCTAAAGGACACTTTGGCTCTGTAGCTAGGTGTTGTCCTTTACAGAGAGGTAGTTCTACTGTATTTAGCAACTTTCCAGTAAGAGGACACCTCTCCCTAAAGGACACTTTGGCTCTGTACTAGGTGTTGTCCTTTACAGAGAGGTAGTTCTACTGTATTTAGCAACTTTCCAGTAAGAGGACACCTCTCCCTAAAGGACACTTTGACTCTGTAACTAGGTGTTGTCATTTACAGAGAGGTAGTTCTACTGTATTTAGCAACTTTCCAGTAAGAGGACACCTCTCCCTAAAGGACACTTTGGCTCTGTAGCTAGGTGTTGTCCTTTACAGAGAGGTAGTTCTACTGTATTTAGCAACTTTCCAGTAAGAGGACACCTCTCCCTAAAGGACACTTTGGCTCTGTAGCTAGGTGCTGTCCTTTACAGAGAGGTAGTTCTACTGTATTTAGCAACTTTCCAGTAAGAGGACACCTCTCCCTAAAGGACACTTTGGCTCTGTAGCTAGGTGTTGTCCTTTACAGAGAGGTAGTTCTACTGTATTTAGCAACTTTCCAGTAAGAGGACACCTCTCCCTAAAGGACACTTTGGCTCTGTAGCTAGGTGTTGTCCTTTACAGAGAGGTAGTTCTACTGTATTTAGCAACTTTCCAGTAAGAGGACACCTCTCCCTAAAGGACACTTTGGCTCTGTAGCTAGGTGTTGTCCTTTACAGAGAGGTAGTTCTACTGTATTTAGCAACTTTCCAGTAAGAGGACACCTCTCCCTAAAGGACATTTGGCTCTGTAGCTAGGTGTTGTCCTTTACAGAGAGGTAGTTCTACTGTATTTAGCAACTTTCCAGTAAGAGGACACCTCTCCCCAAAGGACATTTGGCTCTGTAGCTAGGTGTTGTCCTTTACAGAGAGGTAGTTCTACTGTATTTAGCAACTTTCCAGTAAGAGGACACCTCTCCCTAAAGGACACTTTGGCTCTGTAGCTAGGTGTTGTCCTTTACAGAGAGGTAGTTCTACTGTATTTAGCAACTTTCCAGTAAGAGGACACCTCTCCCTAAAGGACACTTTGGCTCTGTAGCTAGGTGTTGTCCTTTACAGAGAGGTAGTTCTACTGTATTTAGCAACTTTCCAGTAAGAGGACACCTCTCCCTAAAGGACACTTTGGCTCTGTAGCTAGGTGCTGTCCTTTACAGAGAGGTAGTTCTACTGTATTTAGCAACTTTCCAGTAAGAGGACACCTCTCCCTAAAGTACACTTTGCCTCTGTAGCTAGGTGTTGTCCTTTACAGAGAGGTAGTTCTACTGTATTTAGCAACTTTCCAGTAAGAGAACACCTCTCCCTAAAGGACACTTTGGCTCTGTAGCTAGGTGTTGTCCTTTACAGAGAGGTAGTTCTACTGTATTTAGCAACTTTCCAGTAAGAGAACACCTCTCCCTAAAGGACACTTTGGCTCTGTAGCTAGGTGTTGTCCTTTACAGAGAGGTAGTTCTACTGTATTTAGCAACTTTCCAGTAAGAGAACACCTCTCCCTAAAGGACACTTTGGCTCTGTAGCTAGGTGTTGTCCTTTACAGAGAGGTAGTTCTACTGTATTTAGCAACTTTCCAGTAAGAGGACACCTCTCCCTAAAGGACACTTTGGCTCTGTAGCTAGGTGTTGTCCTTTACAGAGAGGTAGTTCTACAGTATTTAGCAACTTTCCAGTAAGAGGACACCTCTCCCTAAAGGACACTTTGGCTCTGTAGCTAGGTGTTGTCCTTTACAGAGAGGTAGTTCTACTGTATTTAGCAACTTTCCAGTAAGAGGACACCTCTCCCTAAAGGACACTTTGGCTCTGTACTAGGTGTTGTCCTTTACAGAGAGGTAGTTCTACTGTATTTAGCAACTTTCCAGTAAGAGGACACCTCTCCCTAAAGGACACTTTGGCTCTGTAACTAGGTGTTGTCCTTTACAGAGAGGTAGTTCTACTGTATTTAGCAACTTTCCAGTAAGAGGACACCTCTCCCTAAAGGACACTTTGGCTCTGTAGCTAGGTGTTGTCCTTTACAGAGAGGTAGTTCTACTGTATTTAGCAACTTTCCAGTAAGAGGACACCTCTCCCTAAAGGACACTTTGGCTCTGTAGCTAGGTGCTGTCCTTTACAGAGAGGTAGTTCTACTGTATTTAGCAACTTTCCAGTAAGAGGACACCTCTCCCTAAAGGACACTTTGGCTCTGTAGCTAGGTGTTGTCCTTTACAGAGAGGTAGTTCTACAGTATTTAGCAACTTTCCAGTAAGAGGACACCTCTCCCTAAAGGACACTTTGGCTCTGTAGTTAGGTGTTGTCCTTTACAGAGAGGTAGTTCTACTGTATTTAGCAACTTTCCAGTAAGAGGACACCTCTCCCTAAAGGACACTTTGGCTCTGTACTAGGTGTTGTCCTTTACAGAGAGGTAGTTCTACTGTATTTAGCAACTTTCCAGTAAGAGGACACCTCTCCCTAAAGGACACTTTGGCTCTGTAACTAGGTGTTGTCCTTTACAGAGAGGTAGTTCTACTGTATTTAGCAACTTTCCAGTAAGAGGACACCTCTCCCTAAAGGACACTTTGGCTCTGTAGCTAGGTGTTGTCCTTTACAGAGAGGTAGTTCTACTGTATTTAGCAACTTTCCAGTAAGAGGACACCTCTCCCTAAAGGACACTTTGGCTCTGTAGCTAGGTGCTGTCCTTTACAGAGAGGTAGTTCTACTGTATTTAGCAACTTTCCAGTAAGAGGACACCTCTCCCTAAAGGACACTTTGGCTCTGTAGCTAGGTGTTGTCCTTTACAGAGAGGTAGTTCTACTGTATTTAGCAACTTTCCAGTAAGAGGACACCTCTCCCTAAAGGACACTTTGGCTCTGTAGCTAGGTGTTGTCCTTTACAGAGAGGTAGTTCTACTGTATTTAGCAACTTTACAGTAAGAGGACACCTCTCCCTAAAGGACACTTTGGCTCTGTAGCTAGGTGTTGTCCTTTACAGAGAGGTAGTTCTACTGTATTTAGCAACTTTCCAGTAAGAGGACACCTCTCCCTAAAGGACACTTTGGCTCTGTAGCTAGGTGTTGTCCTTTACAGAGAGGTAGTTCTACTGTATTTAGCAACTTTCCAGTAAGAGGACACCTCTCCCTAAAGGACATTTGGCTCTGTAGCTAGGTGTTGTCCTTTACAGAGAGGTAGTTCTACTGTATTTAGCAACTTTCCAGTAAGAGGACACCTCTCCCTAAAGGACATTTGGCTCTGTAGCTAGGTGTTGTCCTTTACAGAGAGGTAGTTCTACTGTATTTAGCAACTTTCCAGTAAGAGGACACCTCTCCCTAAAGGACACTTTGGCTCTGTAGCTAGGTGTTGTCCTTTACAGAGAGGTAGTTCTACTGTATTTAGCAACTTTCCAGTAAGAGGACACCTCTCCCTAAAGGACACTTTGGCTCTGTAGCTAGGTGTTGTCCTTTACAGAGAGGTAGTTCTACTGTATTTAGCAACTTTCCAGTAAGAGGACACCTCTCCCTAAAGGACACTTTGGCTCTGTAGCTAGGTGTTGTCCTTTACAGAGAGGTAGTTCTACTGTATTACCATTGTCTGATGATGGTGACAATGTTGTTGCCGAAACGTCACACACTAATAAATTATTTGGATTAGGTCTTCTTTTATTATTACCTTGTGTTTCTCTCAAGATTTACAAGCTTGATATGATTGAGTGGAGATATAAGAAAGAAAGAGACCATGTGTTTCTCTCAAGATTTACAAGCTTGATATGATTGAGTGGAGATATAAGAAAGAAAAAGACCATGTGTTTCTTTCAAGATTTACAAGCTTGATATGATTGAGTGGAGATATAAGAAATAAAAAGACCATGTGTTTCTCTCAAGATTTACAAGCTTGATATGATTGAGTGGAGATATAAGAAATAAAAAGACCATGTGTTTCTCTCAAGATTTACAAGCTTGATATGATTGAGTGGAGATATAAGAAATAAAAAGACCTTGTGTTTCTACTCTATAGTCTAAAATGTTGGTCACACACTTTATTTATTTGGATTTGGTATTATTAACAGAGGTTGGCCAACAGTAGTAGGCTTAAGATTCCTTGCATTGTTTACCACACTATCCAATTAGAAACAAGGATTTTTTACATAGAAGTTAGACAATGTTACCATTTCTACTAGCAATTCATTTTACAGTAGAACCTCTCTTAGTGGACACTAACGCTAGCGGATACCTCTAAATAACGCACAGTTTTCATTGTCAAAATTGCTCTCACATTGAAAATATGTTCACCCCAACAGACATTATAGCAAACAATTCAGAGAAAAAACACAAGGTAATAAGACCAAATCCGAATAAATAAATAGTGTGAAGGCACAATTTGAATTATAGATTATAAACACAAGGTAATAAGACCAAATCCAAATAAATAAATAGTGTAAAGGCACAATTTGAATTATAGATTATAAACACAAGGTAATAAGACCAAATCCGAATAAATAAATAGTGTGAAGGCACAATTTGAATTATAGATTATAAACACAAGGTAATAAGACCAAATCCAAATAAATAAATAGTGTAAAGGCACAATTTGAATTATAGATTATAAACACAAGGTAATAAGACCAAATCCAAATAAATAAATAGTGTAAAGGCACAATTTGAATTATAGATTATAAACACAAGGTAATAAGACCAAATCCAAATAAATAATTATCCATTTCCATCCAATAAAAAAAATTATTTATTTGGATTGGGTCTTATTACCTTGTGTTTATAATCTATAATCCAAATTGTGCCTTATCAATTCAGAGAAAATTTAAGTTGAACAATATATTTTTAATGAAATTCATTTCAATGTTTAATGGATTTAACTAGTTTACTATAACCATTTATTAAGTTATGAAAAAGGCATCTTCCTATTGTGCAACTGAAAGTTACTGATGGCTTGCGTCCATCTATCCGCCATATAGAGTAGAACCTCTTTAATTCAACACCCCAAGGGATCAGACCTTTCGGTTGAATTAAAGGAAGTGTTGAATTAAAAGTTATTCAGATGATTAGCTAATCATCTAACTCACTAAAATATTTTTTTTAAAAATTGCTTTGTAATATAAATTAATTATATTAATTGAAACCATTGTATGCACTTTTTTTGTATTTATTTTTTATTTTCATGATTAACTTTAGTATCAAGGACAAAATGGCAATAATACATATTTTTGAAACATAAATAATTACAAATAATATTTTATTCTAATTGAAGAATATAGCAGTTGAAAGGAAATAAATATGGAAAACAAAAATAAAATTTTAAAATAATATTTAAAAATAATCATGAAGATCTTTTTAAAAATTCCTTTATAGATGTCTGTTTTTGCACTGAAATCCTATTCAGGATGTATTCCAGATGGTCTATTTTAAAAAAACATGCATAACTTTATTCCACTGGAATGTGTTTTAAATAACAGTTTTTATTGTATTAAAGACATCCACTGCTGCTGCAGGTGTTATTGATTTTGTGTTTAAATCTTTTATAATAACACGGAAATGGAATATTGAAGTAAAATGTTATCATAATCATTGTGGCTACATTTTATGAAGATTTATTAATTTAAAAGGAAATTATTTGTAAATTTTAAAATAACTAAAATATTTCAATGCTGAAAATTAAAAAGAAACAACACTCGCGACATTGCGCAATGGCACTGCAAAGTGAAACCTAAACTAACAGAAACCAAAAGTGCGCAGGCACGATCCTATCGGCGCCCATCGTCGACACTTGCCGCCGATGTAATACCTTTTTAGCAGTAAAGTTGTATATAAAAAAACATTCAACTGTCAAAATTCGAATTTTAAAATGGTCGAACTATCGGAACTGTCGAATTACAGTTTTTTATTTGATAGGCCGGAGATCGGGACATTAGAATATGGTCGAATTAAGGTAGAGTGTCGAATTTGCGTGTGTCGAATTAACGAGGTTATACTGTATTTAATTATTCCAAAATTGGCCAAATACCCATTCTTGATTAATCAACGAGAATAGTTTATATTTATTCCGATAGATGGCGCAAGCCATCAGCAACTTTCAGTTGCACTATAAGGAGATACCTTTTTCATAATTTATGCAACTTATCCCAGTACAATATCACATTTATACTATTTTTTTCACATTTACTAAGTGTTAAACAAGGATATGTTATAATAAAGATGATTAGGCACATTTTGGATTATATACACCTATCCCCCGATTTACACGGTACTTGTTTTACACGTTTTCGCTTTTACATGGTTTTCCAAATAAGTTTTTTTTTTTATCGCACTAAATGCTACTGTGATTGAACACATGCGCTGTGTACACATCTCACGAGGAATCCCGAGCTTATGTTCTGACTACATATTTCAACCTGTAGATATTTATCATTTTGCTCTTTGGAACAGCATTTTGAATCCTTTATAGAATCCGACTTCACCATGCGAGCATAAAAATTTCTTAAATAAATCAAGAAATCTGTACTCCATCAAGTTAATTCTCTTCATGGAACATATATGTACCCAGAATTTTATTCAAACTTCATCAAAATCTTATAAATAAATCCATTGTGATTGAAGAGCTACGATGACCCTTTAACCTGTCAATGCATTTTATTTTTATTTCTGTGTACACCTATCCCCCGATTTACACGTTTTTCTCAGGAACGTATCTACCGTGTAAATCGGGGGATAGGTGTATTAGAAACACAAGGTAATAAGACCAAATCTACATAAATAATGTGATATTTCAGTAACAGCACTGTTACTATCATCAGACAAAGTATTGAATGAGAAAATATATTGCAGCATGATAAAACACAATTTGGATTATAAATTATAATAAAAGAAAATAAGACCTAATCCAAATAATTTATTAGTGTGTGACGTTTCGGCAACAACATTTTGTCTGATGATGGTGACAATGTTGTTACCGAAACGTCACACACTAAGAAATTATTTGGGTCTTATTTTCTTTTAATATTGCAGCATGTTTTAAATAGTTACTTTTATCAAATGTGTAAACAAGATGCTGTGATATATTTTCTCATTTAGTACTTTTGTCTGATGATGGTAACAACGCTGTTACCGAAATGCCATACACTATTTATTTGGCTTTGGTCTTATTACCTTGTGTTTATAATCTATAATTCAAATTGTTACCTTATATTTATTATAAATATACCATGTAGAATCTGACTTTAAAAATTTTCAATGGCCCCCGATTCTTGCAAAAGTCCAACCCTACCAGCGAATGCAAATAACCAAACAGGGCTCTGGCACATTTGTAAGTGCAAAGTCAAACTGCTTTTAACATGTGTAGACATGTGGTGTACTTACAGTAAAAGCAGTCGCCAAACTTCTACCCACCATGATTATCATGGCCTGTACCATGTGTGGACATGTGGTGTACTTACAGTAAAAACTGTCGCTAACTACCCACCATGATTATCATGGCCTGTACAATGTGTGGACATGTGGTGTACTCACAGTAAAAACTGTCGCTAACTACCCACCATGATTATCATGGCCTGTACCATGTGTGGACATGTGGTGTACTTACAGTAAAAACTGTCGCTAACTACCCACCATGATTATCATGGCCTGTACAATGTGTGGACATGTGGTGTACTCACAGTAAAAACTGTCGCTAACTACCCACCATGATTATCATGGCCTGTACCATGTGTGGACATGTGGTGTACTTACAGTAAAAACTGTCGCTAACTACCCACCATGATTATCATGGCCTGTACAATGTGTGGACATGTGGTGTACTCACAGTAAAAACTGTCGCTAACTACCCACCATGATTATCATGGCCTGTACCATGTGTACTAGAGAGAAGCAAAAAAAAATCTGACTTTGGGCACTTATAAGGTGTTATACAGTATGACCTCCCTTTAGAGGACACCTCTCCACAGAGGACAGTTTTCATTTGAAAAATTACAATTTAGCAACTCTCCGGTAAAAGGACACCTCTCCCTAAAGGACACTTTGGCTCTGTAATTAGGTGTTGTCATTTACAGGGAGGTTCTGTATTTAGCAACTCTCCGGTAAGAGGACACCTCTCTCTAGAGGACACTTTGGCTCTTCAATTAGGTGTTGTCCTTTACAGAGAGGTAGTTCTACTGTACCTTCATTTGTTTCTTGCACTCACTCTGGTGGATGTGTGAGCCAATATTTTTTTTTTGCTTATCCCTAGTACACGTGGTACAGTCCATGATAATCATGGTGGGTAGAAGAAGTCGACTGCTTTTACTGTAAGTGCACCACATGTCTACACACGTGAAAAGCAGTTCGAATTTGCACTTACAAATAAATGTGCCAGATCCCTGCTTGATTACTTGCACTCGTTGGTGGAGTTGGACTTTTGCAAGAATAGGGGGCCATTGGAGCATTTTTTTTTTTTTTACCAGAAAAAAAGTGTCCAATGCGGGAATCAAACCCGGGTCGTAGCGGTCGAAAACCAACGGTTTATACCAGCCTTCCACTGAACCCTCCGTGTGTATCTTGGTTTCCAGAAACAAATACTAGCAGAACAACCATACAAGTGTAAGTCAGTATATATGGTCAGTGAATTGAGAGAAACAATATCAAAACTTGATTTATTTATTTAGTTTTCCCCATTGTACAAACATCAGTTGGAAGACAACAGTATAGACCCTCTTGTATACATACATTGTAACATCATTTTACCTGCTGTTGTATTTTTTATATATCACACGTAACAAACAAACAGTGCTTTGTAAATATTGTAAAGAGAAATAGGTTTATAGATACTAAATAGCAAAATAAAACGGAGATTGTGTCTGCACAAGACACTCCTCTTCAATCTCCATTTTTTTTTTTTTTTGGTATTTCAACTCTAAGAGTTTAATTTAGTAGATACTAAATACATATACAGTAACAAAACCAAATCTGATTAAACCATAAGTGACATTTCAGTAAACAGTGTTCAATACTTTTGTTTGAAAATGGTAACAACGCTGTGACTGAAACAGTCACCTATATATTAAGATTTGATCTTGTTATACCTCGCGTTTCTTACCTATATTTTATACAATCTTATTATTTTGAAAATAGAGCCATCCATAAATAGATCTTTAATTAATGATAAAGCACAATTTGGATTATAGATTATAATAAAAGAAAATAAGACCTAATCCAAATAATTTATTAGTGTGTGATGTTTCGGCAACAACATTGTCACCATCATCAGACAAAAGAATAAATGAGAAAAAATATCACAGCAAGTTCTTATATAGTACTGTTATCAAGTGTTTAAACAAGATAACAGATAAGGAAAATAGTTTTTTTAAGTCAACTTGAAATTTATTCTTTTGTCTGATGATGGTGACAATGTTGTTGCCGAAACGTCACACACTAATAAATTATTTGGATTAGGTCTTATTTTCTTTTATTATAAAGCAGATCAAAAATTAAAATATACATTTAACAGAGTCATCAACAATCAATAATTCTAAATTCGAAACTATTTTAAAGGCGTGAGATTCTTTTTGATATCAAAAAGAATCTTACGCCTTTAAAATAGTTTTGAATTTTGATAACAGATGGCGCGCTAGTGCATCATATTATAAATTATCTAATAAAAGAATCAATAATTCTGTCACCGTTTGCTTTTGTGAATGGAATAAATACCCAAATATGGCCATTTCTTATAAGCATCGGTGGTTCAGTGATAGAATGCTCGCCTGCCACGCGGGCTCCCCGGGTTCGATTCCCGGCCGATGCATTTTTTTTTTTTTTACAATTTTTAAAACTCATTTATATTATTAAAACTAGCGGATGTGTACCCGGCTTCGCCCGGGTTTTATCCGAGTGAAAGTTTGCCTAACGGATATAATTGATAATAATATTCCGGAACACACAGAATATTATGATAATAATATTCGTTACATTATATATTTATATACAGTTATCAGAGTCATGCACAATTCTTTCTTAATTCTGTCACCGTTTGCTTTTGGTTCAGTGGTAGAATGCTCGCCTGCCACATGGGCGCCCCGGGTTCGATTCCCGGCCGATGCATTTTTTTTTTTTTTACAATTTTAAAAATCATTTATATTATTAAAATATATGTGCTTTTCCTGTCTATGTACAGATTTATGGTCTATGTACACAAGTATACAAGTATGTTGTTGTTGTTGTTGTCATGTCCAAAGAAGAGTCTCAGATGTCTCCATGCATCTCCATCACAGCAGCAGCAATATCCACTATCTTGGGTGTGTAAAGCTGCTGCTCTGGGTCTAAGTCAATTTTCTGCAGGGCTGCGACCATTGCTGGGCATGAGAATATGTGAGTAGGTGTTAGTTCCACACCAGGACAGTTGTTGCATGCTTTATAAGTTCGTGTGCCATCTGGATGTATTGTCATTCCTTTATAATGTTTTGTTTTAAGTCTTGTTATAGTTTTTGTCAGTTTTCTCTCAGAGTTTATTTCACATATTTGATCTTTTCTTATTTTTTTGTTTGATTATCTTGTATTTTGCCAAAGCATCAGCGTCAAATACTGACATTTGTTCTTTCCTTTGGCTCAGCTTTCTGGCTTCCTTTACCAATTCATCTGCCATTTCATTACCCTCGATCCCAACATGGGCAGGAATCCATTGTAGAATGCAGTTCTTCTCCAATGTTTCCAGTTGGGTAAGTAATGAGTGTATTTTCTGCGTGATTCTAGTATTGCCCTTCTGAATTGCTTCTAGAGCGAAACAAGTTATTTGCAAATTGCGTGGCAAATTTGCCCTTTCGCTCGCAAGCAGCGCCTCTAGCGGTGAAGATGGGAGGTAATATCAGCTGACCTAATGGACATGTAAAACATGTTTTAACAGGACATAGAAAAAAATATGGAAGAGATATTTGTCGCATTTTTAGCCAAAAAAAATTGAAATTGACAGGTTCTGGGCAAATATAGTTGTTTTTTTTAGTCAGAAAATGATTATGACAATATTGCTGTATCATATTTGATTATCAGATACAAAATTATATGCGGAAAAATTCCAAAAAGCAGAGACCACGGGTGAAGCCAGTTCATTTTTAGTATGCAGGAACAAAATTCTAACAGAAAAACATTCATTCGAGCAGAAGACACAAAGCCAGATTATCTCTTTATAAAAATATCGCTTCTCAGACACAAAGTTTGGAGCGGGACATTTCACAAGAATGACATCCCGGCGCCAATTTATAATTGTAATAAATAGTATTTGAATAAAAGCATTTAATCGGGTAAAACCCGGGTGTTGCCTGGGTAATTCGGCTAGTTATTTCTCTAAAAGTCAGCAAAATGATAAAAATATATTAAAATTTGAATATATTTTATTTCTGACACTTTGTATGATATTTTTCTGGATCAATAAGTAATTATTATAAATATATTATATATTTTATATAACTTTTTAAATGTATACTACTTTGATTTCACACATAATGTGTTATATATTTGCATTACTCCTACTATAGCAACTAGATATATACAGTAAAACCCCTCTATAGTGAACCCCAATGGGACAGAGCTTTTGGTTCACTATAGCCACGGTTTGGCTATTTTTTTTTACTTTCCAAAATTTTTAGACCGTATAATTAAAGGACAGCCATACACACAGCAAGAGGCTTCCTCTTAATAGTGGTCACTTTGTTTTAATTCCCATAATTGACCAATTTCCTTACATTAATACTGAATAATAATAGAAATCATTAGATGCTAGGTTCTTCTTATCATTAACATACATGTACCTCTATGTCTAATTTAAAAATCATGACAAATCCTAGGCAAAGTTTTATTAAATATATATTCAAAGATATAAAAATGATTTTAAAACAGCTTTATCACATTATATAATACAATGTTTACTTGGAAAAATGACTCTAATACCTTGTTGCTTGAAAGCACTCTTCAAGCATTGCACCATTCAAATAAAGTTAGTGTTTTTCTTCCATTTCATGTTTCCACATATTCTTCAAAGTCTAGATTCCGTTTTTTAACCTGTCATGCCAAACATTGCTGACTTTAAAATCACCATAGTTAATGGTATAAAAATAATTTTTGTTTCATCACAGGACCGTTTATTTTGACTTTTTTTTTTTCCCCCTAAAACGTACGATCGCGATCGCGGCAAAAGTTGAGGTTGATTCCTCTTTGTAACAATTTTTAATAGCTTTATATTTTATCTTTTATAACAGAAGAGTTATATTCTCTTATTTTAATATGTTCTTAACATTTTGCCTGTGTTGTTTCACTTTGAAAAGTTCTGAAAATGGCCTTTTTTTTAGAGAAATAACGTTTTCGTTTTTAAAATGACTTTGTTTTCTTCATTTTTTGGAAGCCATTTGGGTTTTTTATATTTCAAAATTAATGGATGCAATGATATTCTATTTAATAAAAAGTATAATGTGTAAAAATTTATACAACATACAGCAAAAATAAAGTGCAAAAATCAAAACAAACAATGCCGCTAAATTCATTGTTTTGAAATCGCGATCCGCGAGCTGAAACATGCTTAAAATTTTGTTGTTTTAATTTTTTTTAATTACAATTCTAAGTTCGTTATAAGCATAGTATTTTAAATAGATTTATTATTTTGGGACCGAAAATAGGTTCGTTATAGGGGTAGTTCATTATTCTAAAAATCGCAAAGTTCGTTATAACGATGGTATTTTTAATGGTATGGAATTGGGAATCGGCGTGGGTTCGTTATAAGGGAAGGTTCGTTATATCCAGGGTTCGTATAAGCGGGGTTTTACTGTATCTAATTCCTCAATTAAAAAGACGCATATTTAAGGATTGCTCTATTTTCAAAACCATATCTAATTCTATTTTAGAACATATTTAAGGATCACATAGGCATTTGGAGAATTAATTAACAATGAATAAATACTCTTTTCAAACCTTTTTTAATACCTAATTAAACAATAAATCAAAAAGTGAAGGAGAAAATATTCATTTTTGTATTATGATAACTTTAGAAAACAAGTCATCAATCCTCTCTGTTCTTTGACTGTAACACTAATGGACTTTAAAAGAAAGCCAATTTAATATGATGATATATTATTTGCACATATATATAAATGGAATATGACAAGAAGATTTTTAAACTTGGGGATAAAAAAAATAACTTTTTTTTAAATTATATAACTGAGCTTAAACTAAAGAATATGCAGTATATCAAATTAAACTATTTTTTAAAATCTATTTTCTACTACCCTTACATTGCAATGGTAAAATTGGACCTGGCTCATCAGTGGTGAACCCTCCAAGTGGTTTCACCAGTGTAATCTATCATACTGCTGTAATATTGTACTACGCTGCTTTGATTTTATACCGATAAGGGCAGTAAAAAATTATTTTATTTTTAAAAGTAGCTTACACATAAAAATAATGCAACTACCAGATGGCGCACTAATACATCATGTTGAAGAATACAGTGATAAATTGATCAATTATGTGAAAATTGAGGACAATGCTTGTGCTTGTTTAAAAGCCCTATTTTTGTGTTGAAAAAAAAATCAACACAAAAATAGGGCTATTTGACAAGCACAACCATTATCCTCAATTTTCACATTATTGATCCATTTATCACTGTATTCTTCAACATGATGTATTAGTGAGCCATCGGTAAGTTTTTGTGCAATAAAAAGGTTGCCATGAATAACCTTTGGTGCTAATTTCTAATATTGCTGTAATGTGCAATTGCTTGATTCAAGTTGAAGGAGTAACCAGTCATATAGGTGTGTTGGAATAACAATGAATGGCTATCTTAGTTTCTGACATATTCTAATGTTCAGTCGGACCTGTGAATCTCCTTGCCTCCCCTACAAAGGTTTCACTGCATTTTGGACTCTAGGTGGAGTAGATTCATAGTTTGGGGGTCAGTGGAAGGATGGTCTAAATCGTTGGTTTTCAACGGTTACAACCCCGGTTTGATTCCTACATTGGGCACTTTTTTCTGATTAAAAAAAAATGCTCCAATGGCCCTCGATTCTTGCAAAAGTCCAACCCCACCAGCGAGTGCAAGTAACCAAAACTGGGATTTGGCACATTTGTAAGTGCAAAGTCGAACTGCTTTTCACATGTGTAAAATTTTTTATAGGGAAAAGATTATTGATGTTTTGGTTATTAAAAATATCATTAAAATTAATATGATTAAATAAATTGTTATTAAATTTAATGATAATATTAATGTTATAAGTAGATTGTCTAATTTTTCTGTATTTAAAGATGTCGTGTGTGATATCTATTAAGCTGTTAGTCAGATTATGAATTTTAATATATTCTCTAAGTTTGATAAATTTATTATTATTTAGTTTAAATAATGTTTTAATAAATTTATCGATGAAGTTGTTAGTATACATTTGTTTTGGGTCCAGTAATTCTTCAAATTCAATGTAACCTAATTTATTGGTAGTTTTACCTCTAGTTTTATTAGGTTTAGTTTTAAATTTATTTTTTTTTGTATTTGCAGCTGATTTCATAAGTTAAAATTTCTTCTGTTTGTGGTTTGTATGTGTAGTTTAATTCGTCATTAAGTCCATAAGGGAATAATGTGTTGTGTTTATAAATGTAGTTGTTTTCTAATAAAAGTCGTTGTTTTTTGTTTTGACATATGTCTAGTATTTCTATCTTAAAGTTGTTAAAAGTATGTAATTGATTGTGTTCTTTCATATATATATTACCAATTGATTTTTTAGCATGGTTTCTATGTATGTTTATTCGTATATTTAATGGATTACACGTTTGTCCTATATATGATAGTTGACAAATTTGGCATGTTAATTTATAAATAGTATTTACTAATTTACAACTAGTCGTTTGAAATGTGTCATGGTTCTTAAGAGAGGGACAAGTTTGACAATTCTTTCTTAGGCAATTTTTAGTGAGTTTTAATTAACATAAAAGAGGTGCTAACCCTAATATGTTTGTAGTTTTTTTTAGTTTTTTAGTTTGTTATTCTTATGAATTTTTTTTTTTTAATATATTTTTCTTAATTGTTTTTGTGGTGATTAAATTTGTAATAAAATGAATAATTAATCTATAAAAATTTAGATATTACTGTTTGTTATCTGTTATATTTTTAAGAATAACTAATAAAAAACATCTTTAAACTAACTAAACACTGAAAAAACAAAAGTTCTGAAGTTATTTTTTCTAAAATTACTTTTATAATTTACTTTTTCATAATCAAATAATAAAAGATAATTAAACTCTTTATGGAGTTTTATTTATATTAGAATTTCTAATATAATTTAATTTCTATATTATATTATATATAATAATATATCATAGAGCAAGCTCGTATGAATTAATATAGTGTAAAAACTATATAATAAAAATATAATAGCGATTCTATATTTAAAATTTAAAGAGTAAAATGATAAGAATGATAATTTATATCAAGTAGATTTGATTAGATTAGTAAGCTAAATCTAAATTAATTATAAAAATAAATAGTTGTTTAGTTTTATAGTTTAGTTTTGTATTAAAATTATCTTTATTACTTTGATTATTTAAATTCAAATTATAAAATTTGTAAATTGTTATTATTTAATAGAGAGAGAGAGAAAAAAATTCTTTACTTCTTACACATCATCCATATATATTTATAATTAATAACAATAAAATTTAACAACGTAACGTCTTTTGCAATCGGCTGTTACACGTCATTTAGACATACTCTAATTTGTATATAGAATAATAGAAGTGAGAATATATTTAATAGTATAAATTTTAGTAGTTATATAGAGAGAGAGAAAAGAGAGAAAGACAGAACCATGCACTTTTATTCAAACTAATGATAAGAAAAAAAAATTTTTTGTAAAGAAGGTAGATAAGATTGTTAGTATATATATCTACTTATATATTTGCCTTATTCTGTTTGTTTGTTTGTCTGTCTGAAGCTCACGGAGGGGATTTTTCATAACCATCGGTGGTTCAGTGGTAGAATGCTCGCCTGCCACGCGGGCGGCCCGGGTTCGATTCCCGGCCGATGCATTTTTTTTTTTTTTACAATTTTTAAAACTCATTTATATATTATACAAGAATGACATCCACGGCGCCAATTTATAATTGTAACGAATAGTATTTGAATAAAAGCATTTAATCGGGTAAAACCCGGGCGTTGCTCGGGTCATTCGTATATAATAATTGTATAAACGAATGCAAGACAAAATCACCGCGAATGTTTCTTTTTTTTAAGGCAATTTCTTTTTAAGGCAATTATCGTTATTTATCGTTAATTTTTGTTTCGATTTTATTGAAAAAAAAAACGATATGGTGCCTTTAAAAAATGATCTTTATTACTATGCAGTTTTCTATTTAGTCAATATACCTAAGTTCATGTTGCAAATGTAATTATCTCTATCGATTTAGTAGGTGAAATGCAAAAAAAAAAGAAAAAAAGAAATCTTTATGAAAATTCACATTTTTATTTTTATATTTTCAAGACACACAGTTTGGGGCGGGACGTTTCACAAGAGAGACATCCACGGCGCCAATTTATAATTGTAACGAATAGTATTTTAATTAAAACATTTTAAAAACACACAGTTTGGAACGGGACGTTTCACAAGAGTGACATCCATGGCGCCAATTTATAATTGTAACGAATAGTATGTGAATTAAAACGTTTTTAAGATATATACGCACTCGGGTAAAACCAGGGCGTTGCCCGGGCCATTCGTCTAGTTGTTATATATGTTACATTTGTACTATTTTTTCACAATATATTTATATATTTTTATAATTTTATATTTTATCCTTTTTTTTAATGATTTTTAAATTTTTTTTAATTTTATAATATGAATATATCTAGTTGTATTCAGTAATATATCTATAATATTGTCACGGTAGTGATAACGAGTATAACAAAAGTTTAAGTAAAAATAATTTATTTATAAAATGCCCAACTATTTCTAAAAATTATTTACAAGTAATAATATACAAGAATGGTAAGGGGTGGTGACTATGCAAATATTAATGATGATATACCACAGAATATTTAAAATAATTATTCAGTGACATTGCCCCCTTTCTATATGAACAGCGTCCCGCTGTAATTATCACTTGAACAGATCAGCTTGGTCCTCAGGGTCATGGTAGGGTTTCATTCTCAGTACATGGACCAGGTCTCTTGTTTTGCGTCTCCTGGTTGGTTGGTCCACAGGTTCAACTTCGAAGGTCACGTCAGAGAGTTTCCGAGTAACCCTGTATGGCCCGAAGTACCTTTTCATCAGTTTTTCTGAGAGTCCCACCTTTCTTATCGGGATGAAAATCCATACCAGGTCACCGACGTTGTAATCCATTGCCTCGTGCTTTGAGTCATATCTGGCCTTGTCCTTTTCTTGGGCTTTCAAGGTTTCTAATCTTGCTAGCTGCCTAGTTTCTTCGACTCGCGAGGCAATCTTCTGACTGTAATCCTCTTGGAGATCTTCATGCGGATTTGGGAAAAGAGTGTCTACAGTTGTTTCGGCTTCGCGTCCATGAATCAGTTTAAAAGGGGTAAAACCTGTCGTATCTTGTTTTGCCGTGTTGTAGGCGAACGTGACGTAGGGCAGGATTACGTCCCAGTCCTTCTGTTCAACACTTACATACATAGCGATCATGTTGGCTAAGGTTTTGTTTAACCTCTCCGTCAGTCCATTCGTCTGGGGATGATACGCTGTCGTGAACCGATGTATCGACGAGCATTGATTGGTGAGTTCCGCAATCAACTTGGATTGAAATACTCGTCCTCGGTCCGTGATGATTTCTCTGGGGGCTCCGTGCTTGAGAACAACATCTTCCATTAAGAACTTGGCTGCTTCTTTTGCTTCCCCTGTGGGTAAGGCTTTAGTAACGGCAAATCGAGTAAGATAGTCGGTACAGACTATGATCCATTTATTACCATTATCAGACTTGGGAAATCTTCCAAGGAGGTCCATTCCAACTCTCTGAAAAGGGGAGGTTGCAGGAGGTATGGCCTTAAGTAGTCCGGGTGGCTTTTGAGTTGATTGTTTCTTTCTTTGGCACTCTTTACAATGAGCGACATACTTCCGTATGTCCCGGAGAAGTCCTGGCCAGAAATATTTATTTTTAACTCTCTCATATGTCTACGAAAATCCAAGATGACCTGCTGTGGGAGCGTCGTGTAAACTTTTCAGTAGTTCTAAGCGTAAGTGCTTGGGAATAACTAAAAGGTGTTGGTTTCCCAGGGGGTCGAAATTCATTTTGTATAAGGTTCCTTTTAACATTTCATATCCTTTCGATTCAGCACCAAATCTTTCTGTTTCCTCTATCAATTTACAAATTTTAGGGTCTTTTCTTTTTTCAGCCTCGAAGCACGTCAGAGCAGTTATTGAGGGTATATCATCATCCTCATCATTGTATGCTTCTTCCGATTCAAGTTGGAGAGGATTTCGAGAAAGACAGTCGGCATCTTGGTGTTTGCGTCCACTTTTATAAACAACCGTTACATTGTATTCTTGGAGTTTTAAAGCCCATCTTGCTAGTCTTCCTGTCGGGTCCTTCAGATTAGATAACCAGCAAAGAGCGTGGTGGTCAGTGACGATGACAAACTCACGACCAAAAAGGTACGGTCGAAATTTGTTGATGGCCCATATTGCGGCCAAGCATTCTCTTTCCGTTGTTGAGTAATTCTTCTCCGCCTTAGATAAAGTTCTTGAAGCATAACCAACTGGCCGCTCTTTCCCATCGTTGATCTGTACGAGGACAGCTCCAATTCCATAACCGCTGGCGTCAGTATGAAGCTCGGTTGGCAGTTGTTCTTCGAAATAGGCAAGAACAGGTTCAGACATCAATGCTTTTTTCAAGGAATCAAAAGCATTCTGTTGGTCAGAGTTCCACATGAATTTATTATCTTTTTTGAGGACTTCGTGTAAAGGAGCAGCTTTCTCAGCAAAATTTTCGATAAATCTACGATAATAGGAACATAGGCCAATGAAGCTTCTCACATCTGTTATAGATTTTGGGGTCGGAAACTTGGCGATAGCTTCAATCTTTTCTGGATCGGGATAAATACCTTTATTATCGACGAGGTGTCCAAACACTCTGATTCATTTGGTTCCGAAAAGGCACTTTTTTGTGTTGAGGCGTAGCTCGGCCTTGTCGAGACATTGTAGTATGATTTCAAGCCGGTGTAAATGTTCGTTGAACGATTTGGAATACACCACGATGTCGTCTAAATAACAGAGGGCTATCATCCATTTCAGGCCTTTCAATATCTTGTCCATCATGCGCTCGAATGTTGCAGGGGCATTGCACAGGCCAAAGGGCATGACTAGGAATTCGTAGAGTCCGTCAGGGGTGATAAAGGCAGTTTTTTCTCTATCTGCTTCGTCGACTTCTATTTGCCAATATCCTGAACGAAGGTCCATTGATGAATAAAATTTGGCTCCTTTCAGGGAGTCAAGTGTATCATCGATTCGGGGTAGTGGGTAAACGTCTTTTTTAGTAACTTTGTTTAGTCGTCTGTAATCCACACAGAAGCGCCAGTTACCATCCTTCTTCTTCACTAAAATAACCGGCGATGACCATGGACTTTCTGAATGACGTATAATCCCGGCGTCTAGCATTTTGTCCACTTCCGTTTGGATTGCTTGGCGTTCTGTAGGGGAGACTCGATATGGTCTATGCTTAATAGGCTGATGGTTTCCAGTTTCAATTTTATGTTTGGCTAATGAAGTTTGCTTTACAGGTTCATTATTTTTGTCAAATATTTTATCATATCGTTTTAAAATTGATAAGATTTGAGACTGCTGCTCTTCTGATAAATCATCACTAATTAAATTTTTTAAAAATTTAAAGTCACTTTTATCAGCATGACTGGCATGATTCGCATTTTTCACCTCCTTATTAGATTCAGAACATTCTGAAATAGCCGTCAAGTTATTTTCTTCAACCCTTTGAATTTTTCCTAGGCACATTCCCTTAGGGACTATTTGAGCTGTGGTGCTAGAATTTACGATCCAAAGTTTTCCTTTATTATGGGAAAGCCTGAATAATGCACAGGGAAGTGTTAACCCTTTTCCTATTAATACCTTTTTCAAAGGTTCAAAAAGTACCTGATTTTGCCCATTAAGCTCTTCACTCATAACATTTATTAGTTTGGTAGATTCGGCTGGGATTACGACGCTTCTGCTAGCCACAACCTTTCCCATGGAAGCTGGTGAATTTAGTACATCTTTGGCCTCTTCCAATCTGATTTCGGCGCGTCCACAATCAATCACGGCATTTGATGCCTCTAGGAAATCCCATCCGAGGATAATACTTGGGTTACTATTAGGGAGGACGATAAACTCAAGCGGCTGTTCCAATCCATTGATGCTCAAGCTGATTGTGCATCGGCCGATCGATGTAACATTCTTGCCATCAGCAACTTTCAGAGTCATTCCGCTATCTTTGAACATGGTCTTTTTTAATTGTCGTCTTAATCCATCAGAGATAACTGAAAAAGAGGAACCTGAATCGACCAGAGCAGAAAATGCAATGTCATCAATGATGATTTCGACATAATTTTGTTGTAATTTAGCGGCTGTCGACGATGGAGGGTTTTTCACACCCGCGGCTTCCCCCTCGAAAGAAGACGCGACGCTTAGTTTTTTTCTAGATTGTAGCGGCGTGGGGATTGGCTTGTATGGCGGCCTGGGGAAATGGACTGGGGTCTTGGGGATCTTCCTCTGTTTGGATACGGCGATTGTCTGCGGTAGGTTTGGCTTCTTATGGCTTGGTGGTTACCCATTTGAGGTTCTTGGGTGCTTGGTGCATGTCCTTCGGGTCTCTGCGTCCATTGTCGGCGTTCTCTACAATATCGCTTAACATGGCCTGGGCGGCCGCAATTAAAACATATTGGGATGTTGTCATGCGTCCTCCATTCATCCGTTCCTTGTTGTGGTGGCGTCTGGTTATATATGGGCGTTTGGGTAGGGTACTGACGTCGTGGAACCTGGTTGAATGTACGTGTTTGGTTGGGGTACGACTGTCGTGGCGGAGGCCTTTGAATAGGCGTCGAAATTGCAGCTACGTTTTTTTCAATCTCTTCTCGGATAATTTCTTTCAGAGAAGATGGTTCAGGGGTAGTTGACTCCGGATTTAGTGCGCGATGAACTTCTTCACGCACGATGCGTCGGATTAAGTCTTCCATTGATTCAGAGTCTGCTGAATCGATGGCGGCAACATTCGGTAGTCTGTCAAATACTACACGTTTTTTTTACACGTTTTTTATTTGAAGCCTCGATTTTTCGGCACCATTTGATGAACTCATCGATACTTGCAATGTCTAAAATGATGATTGAATGATATATCTCCTCCGATATTCCTTTCGTCAAGTGTGCAACTATTTCATTTTCCATCATAGCCGGATTCACTTCTCTGCACAGATGGAGAACATCTTGAATGTAAGAATCACTGGTCTCCTCCCTCCCCTGAGCTCGAGTTTTGAGGTTCTCTGCGAGTTGATCTTTTTGGGTGACATGATGTCCGAAATTCTGAGAAAACATTTTCACAAAAATATCCCATGAATTAATTTTCTCTTCAACATTTTCGTACCATCTGTGCGCTGTTCCTTGGAGGAAAAAATAAACATTTGCGAGGCACATTGAATCATCCCAGCAGTTGTAGCGAGCGACGCGATGGAATTCTTTCAACCATTTTTCGGGATTCTGGTTGCGTTCTCCAGTAAAAATAGAAGGGTTTCTAAAAGGTTGAAAATGGTACTCACCCATTTTTGTCTGTGTCTCTTGCTTGATCATAGCGATGTTTTCTTGAGGTTCTAGTCCTTGTAGTCTTCGGCTTCTTCTAACGGCTTGGGCGTCGAGGGAATATACCCAGCATCTCCACCAGTTGTCACGGTAGTGATAACGAGTATAACAAAAGTTTAAGTAAAAATAATTTATTTATAAAATGCCCAACTATTTCTAAAAATTATTTACAAGTAATAATATACAAGAATGGTAAGGGGTGGTGACTATGCAAATATTAATGATGATATACCACAGAATATTTAAAATAATTATTCAGTGACAATATGAATTAACTTTTGTTATAAGTTTGGTTATTATGTTTTGAAACCCTAATGGTAGACCAGACATATACAAAAAAAAATTAAATTAATTAATTAGTGGAAAGAGAGATCTGCTGGACCGGAGATTTTCAAATAGAAATCCAGCGACATTTCACTCCTGCTCTATTATGCCATAGATCTCTCTTCGACCGGATTCTATGTGTTAATATTAAGTTGTTATAGTGAAACATTTATATGCACAGATTTAACAAAAACAAATGTTAAGAAATTTTAACTGTAACCTACCTCGTCTGTGACGCCTTCCTCTGTAAACAGCTATTTCTGGTTAACATCTGTTCCGGGGGGGGGGGGGGGACACATGTTCCTCCCTTCAAAATTAGACTGCTTTCTCAGAAATTTCAGAACAATAAGACAACTAAAGAAGAAAAAAAATAGTTAAGGGAAGGAAGCCAAACTTTATAATCTTTACAGTTAGTTATATTAATATAACTGATTCAATTATTATTTATCTTTTAATTTTCCTTTAAAAAGGTAAATTATTAGATGATTAATAAAGCTATTAATTTTGAAAATTCATTTTTATTTAATTTCCATTTTCCTCCCCAGAAATTGGAGATTAAATAAAATGAATTCTATACAATATTACTTTAAAAATCTTGTGTAAAATTTTCAAATTAGTTATATAATTTAAGTTTAATTAACTGTTAAAGATTATAAATTTGTATTAGTTATTATTGAGAGAAATTATAAAAAGTTGATTTAATAAATGGATACTTCCATTTATTTTTTTAAAAGTATTTTATAATTTATATACTGTTGAAATATTTTACTTGTTTAATGCTAAATTTGTTTTTAATAAATTCCATGTTTAAATTTTTAACATCTTCTATGAAATTTTTTAATATATTATTTATTCTATAAAATCTTAGAAACTGACCAAAATATATACCTTTACAGCAATTTAATGATATATTAGAATTTATATTGCAGTATTTTATAATATTGAAATTATAATTACTTTTTTATTATAAATTTTAATAGCATTATTTGTAAGGTTTATATTTAGGTCTTAAAAGTTAACTTTTTTGTTTCTATTAATTTTTTCATTGTTCTTAAGTTTCAAGTATTTAGGATATATTTCAGGTATTATGTTTTTAAACTGTGGGTTATTAAATATAATAATGTCATCTACAAAACGGAACATTTGCCAATTAGCATTATTTTGTAGAAAGTATTCTCTTTCTCGTACCAGAATAGTATTAGGTTGGCTAATAAAGGACTTGATGAAGTTCCCATGGGAACGCCTTCTGATTGAATATATATTTTATTTTTAAATTCTATATAATTAAAATTTAAAAATGTTTCCAGTAGAGTTTTTGCTGTTTTAAGATCTAATTTAATTGTTTTATATCTGTTATGAATAATTTTAATGTAGAAAGTTTTGTCATTAATGAATTAAATTAATTGGTTATTTTATTATTTAGATCTCTTAAATTTATTTTAGAATATAGGTCCTCAAAATCAAATGTGTGTACTGTTTCAATGTTTGTCCAATTGTGTGTGTTCATTAAATAGTTAATGATTTTTTTATTTGAGTCGATAAATTTATAACTGAATTTATGCCTGATGTGATTGTTCTGAAAGAAATTGGTTTTTTGTGTAGTTTAGGAATTATATAGAACTTTGGTATGTTTGGATTTTTGTAGTAATTATAAATTTTTAGTGAATTTTCCACGTTTTTGATGTCTTTTTTTATTTTTGTGGCTGTAGTTCTAGCAAAAGTGTATTTATTATTATTATCAATTTCCTTTTTTAGTATATCGTGGTATAGATTTTTACAAATGATAGATAAATTATTGGAACATTTATCTATAGGAGTGATAATAAAGTCCTTCTGTAATTTAATTATATTTTCTTTAAAAGAAGGAATATCTGAATTAGGTTTTGTGTATTTAAGTGCATTATTATTATAATTTATAATTTCCTTTTTAATATTATGTTTCCATTCCAGAAAAGTAAAAAAAAATTCTGGAATACTGTATTTTATAATAGTTTTATTTATGAAAATGTCTATATCTTTTAATATAGATTTAATTGTATTATTATAATTGTGTTTAATTTGAGGTATATATTTATACCCTTTATTTAAAATATCCTGATATTCTGGATTTAAAAAAGAAAAATTGCTAGTTAATATATGCCCTGAGAGCTTATATCTATCAATATAGTTGTTGCAATTACATTTAATTTTTTTTAAATTTGCCAAATTATTAATAAATTGGTTATAATTGCAAACTAAACTACCTATATTTTTGTTGTATCTCCAGATTGTTTTAAAATTTAAATTTTTTATAGGGAAAAGATTATTGATGTTTTGGTTATTAAAAATATCATTAAATTTAATATGATTAAATAAATTGTTATTAAATTTAATGATAATATTAATGTTATTAGTAGATTGTTTAATTTTTCTGTATTTAAAGATGTCGTGTGTGATATCTATTAATCTGTTAGTCAGATTATGAATTTTAATATATTCTATAAGTTTGATAAATTTATTATTATTTAGTTTAAATAATGTTTTAATAAATTTATCGATGAAGTTGTTCGTATACATTTGTTTTGGGTCCAGTAATTCTTCAAATTCAATGTAACCTAATTTATTGGTAGTTTTACCTCTAGTTTTATTAGGTTTAGTTTTAAATTCATTTTTTTTGTATTTGCAGCTGATTTCTTAAGTTGAAATTTCTTCTGTTTGTGGTTTGTATGTGTAGTTTAATTCGTCATTAAGTCCATAAGGGAATAATGTGTTGTGTTTATAAATGTAGTTGTTTTCTAATAAAAGTCGTTGTTTTTTGTTTTGACATATGTCTAGTATTTCTATCTTAAAGTTGTTAAAAGTATGTAATTGATTGTGTTCTTTCATATATATATTACCAATTGATTTTTTAGCGTGGTTTCTATGTAGGTTTATTCGTATATTTAATGGATTACACGTTTGTCCTATATATGATAGTTGACAAATTTGGCATGTTAATTTATAATTAGTATTTACTAATTTACAACTAGTCGTTTGAAATGTGTCATGGTTCTTAAAAGAGGGACAAGTTTGACAATTCTTTCTTAGGCAATTTTTAGCGAGTTTTAATTAACATAAAAGAGGTGCTAACCCTAATATGTTTATCGTGAATATTGAGGCTGCCTGGCCGGCATTCATATTTCTTGAAAATAAAGATACTTCGGCCAGTGAATCTTTTTATTACCTCGACGTTTCGACAAAAATCTTTTGTCCTCGTCAGGAGCAAACAAAATTAAACATTAAGCAAGGCGTTAAAAATATTTCTAAAGTTCCAAGGGCGTTCTCACGCGATATTTAAATTTTTTTTTTTTTTTTTTGTACAACATCTAAAGCACGAGTCAAAAATAAATAAATATTTAACTCACAAACTCACTTTATTTTCAAGAAATATTATTATTATTTTATATTTATTTTTGTTCTATAATTTCTCATTATATATATGTATATTTTAATTTATTTAAAAGATCATAGTCTTTTGTGAGTTAAATATTTATTTATTTTTGACTCGTGCTTTAGATGTTGTACAAAAAAAAAAAAAAAAAATTTAAATATCGCGTGAGAACGCCCTTGGAACTTTAGAAATATTTTTAACGCCTTGCTTAATGTTTAATTTTGTTTGCTCCTGACGAGGACAAAAGATTTTTGTCGAAACGTCGAGGTAATAAAAAGATTCACTGGCCGAAGTATCCTAATATGTTTGTAGTTTTTTTTAGTTTTTTAGTTTGTTATTCTTATGAAAATTTTTTTTTAAATATATTTTTCTTAATTGTTTTTATTTTGACCTATCACAGAGGGTGACCAGTCAAAGATTTATTATTTTTTTATTTTTCTGTGATGATTTTTGGTCACCCTGGCAGAGAAAAGAGTCAGTCAGTCTTAGAGTGGTCAAGGGAGAAGACACAAATGGGGGGCCTTTTGGCCAAAGGCTCCCCACAATGGGAGCAACTGCAAATGTAAGTAAGAAAAAAAAAATTTTAGTCATCAATAGGAAGTTGAGAATCATATATTTCTTTTTTATAGTTAGTTTAGTTTTTTTAGACAATTTACCTAGGTCAACATCATTTTTTAATGTGAATATTATAAGTGTGTGTAAAAGGAAATCATCATACAATGCAGAAATTTTGTTCAGACTAATAAAAAACTTTGAATGTACACCCACAAAAATAAAAACCAGAAAAGATTCAAATTTTGAATACATAATCAAATACACATATAAGGCTTAAAGGGAGGATCTCTTGTTTTATTCCTGCCCTCCGCTTCCCTGGAATCCCCAAAAAATATCTCGTTTACTCTCCTGGTGTTGCCAAACTCAACACCAAAGCTATCATCACCCTACTCTTTTTGAATAAAAAATATATTTTAAAAAATAAATATATAAAATTAAAATATATTGAAAAAATCAGGTGTATTGAAAATTAAAAAGATATATTTAAAAATAAAATAAATAAGGTGAGACCTGAGCATTTTGGGGTCTGATTGGGAAGGTAATAGATCTGGTGTTCCATCTGAAGATGGTGATTTTACCAGCCACCATGGTTCTGTGGCTTGTACATAGGGATAGGCATGCTAGAGTATGGTTTGGTGTTAGTGGGATCAAGTTATACATTATAAGTCAGGTGGCTCGACCACAGGGAAGGGGCATCTGAGACTCTAGCTTGGTGTTGTCAAGTATGAAGGCTTCAGGCTCCATTTACGCCTCACTGTTAGGACACCTCGTGACCACAGTATGCCAAAATCACCCAGAACCCTACCTAACCTAACCATGTCCCACCTACCCATCTAAGCTGAAAACCTCTGGTGGTTGTGAGGTCTAAAGATGGAGTCTGAAGCCACCTTTAGCCTTGACAGCACCGAGCCAGAGAATGAGATCTCCTCCTGTGGTCAAGCCACCTGACCTGTGGATGAAGACCCGGCCCTACCAAGCTAGTCTGAAATGGACTCAGTCACCCCTTTCTGGTGGCTGGGCCACATATCCCATGGTGGCTGACTTGAACCCAAGCCAGAGTCCAAGATGGACTCAGACGCCCCTTCCCTGTGGTCAAGCCACCTGACCTATGGTGATTGATCTGACCCCACCAGCAACAAGCTAGTCTCCAGCATGCCTATCACTAAGGGCAAGCCACAGACTCATGGTGGCTGACATCGCCACCTTAAGGCAGAACACCAGCTCCACCACGATTTCCAAGCAGACCCCAAGTTCCCGCCATGTTCATTGTATTTTTAAATTATTTTTTTGGTGAATTTTCTTTAATATTTTTCATTTTTTAAATCATTATTTCTAAAGATATTTTATTATTTTTCACAGAGAGAGAGAAGGGTGATGATAGCCTTAGGGAGGGGGGGTGAGTCCAGCAACATTGGGGCAAGGAAGCGGGATATTGACATTAGTTTGATTTTTTTCCTTGAAAGCTGAGGACTAGGAGTTGCTGAAAGCTCAGGCCGCTGGCTTAGCTGCGGCCTTGGCCGCCCTTTTTCAAATCCTGGACTTGGGTTGCTGGATGTAGAGGTAGGTGGGCATAAATGGGATTTGGGCATGATAGGCCTTTTTTTAGTTTATATACATATATTTTTAATCTCCTCGCTATTAACCTTATATATATAGTTTTTTAATACCTTTTAAAATCTTATATATGCGTAATCTTATTTATGTATTTTTTAAATTTATCTATATTTCTGATGTACATTGAAAGATTATTTTATTAGTCTAAAATAAAATATGTTTAGCCAGAAAGTATTGGTTAATCCCCCACCCCCCAACAGCTTTAGGCCTCTACATGTGACATAGATGAATAAATTTGTGGTCTGATTTTCTGCAGCCACTGGCGCCAGAATATTTGGACTTGTAGAGATCTGGAAATAGTTTTTATTGACAATAATAGCAACCCAAAAACGTTTAAAATCACCAACAATTTTAACAATGGCGCCCAACGTGGGTCACGATGGTTAAAATCGGGATGATTTTATACCTTTCTGTTGCTGTTAACTTAATAAAAAGACTATTTCCATATCTCTACAAATCAAAATATGCAGTGGCTGCAGAAAGGCAGACCACAAATTTAGACATTGCTAGCCAGCACAACTTTAGGTCTCTACCTGTGTTAAATTGTGTTTGTGCATGTTGAAATACTTTGTATTGACAATTAAGTGATAAACTAAACTCATCAAAAAATAATTAAAACTCACCACAGCAAATGCACAAACACAGAGAGTGTAATATACGACTTATATGAACATCTTAATATTAACATACCTTCAAGTTTAAAATTTATTTAGTATATTAAATCTCTTTATACAAAGCTTAACCTCCGTATTATATTATAACAGGGTACCAAGGGTAAACCTCAAAGTGGGTTATGAATTTATAATATATAGCCTTTATGAATTTGAATAACACATACACTTTATTCCAATATACTTTATGGGAATTTGCAAAACATGTTGGTTCTTTAGTTACCTGACCAAAGTAAAAAAAAACACATCAAATATGATACATTCAAACACAGAACTTAATTCCCAATGGGGTGTATACACATCTACATGTTATTCACCAACCATAAAAAACAAATTTTTGAATGTCTAGTTTGGTATAAAGCAAAAAAAAATAAATACAAATTAGTAAAATTGAAATGCATATGAAGTTTATTAAGACTAAACTACCTGTAATTTGGGACAAAGGCAGATTATATGCAAGATAAGATCTAAAACTTTATAAACGGCTCTTTCCTTAAAATTTCATTTTTATACAAGCGGAACCTCTACTTTAAAATAAATTGATGTATAAAGAAAATAACAAAAGAATTTTTCTTCTGTTTGGAATACATTATGCATGGCGGACACACCAAAAAAAAAAAAAACTTAGATAATAAAACTTACTAAATACGGTAATAAATATCTCCTAACTTGTTATCAGGCCTTTTGACCCGCGCAACAAAATTTAAAATCATATTAACTTACCATTGTGTTTTCTTTACATACCTACCTAGGCCTATCTCGACTCCTCGTTACTAACCGATAAAATTTTTAAAAATCGCGTCCCTCCAAAAATTTATCATCTTCTTTTTACAGAGTAAAAAGAAAAGTAATTTAATTTCGCAGAATATATTCGAAATAAAAAATAAAAAAATATTCTTTGGAATAAAAGTAAATTTAAATTAATAATAAAAAATAATAAAATGTATCAAGTCGATTCCTTGAGATTTTAATTTAGTAATTTCTTCTTAAAATTTTTATATTGTTATCTTTAAAAAAATATCTAATCTATCTAGAATATGAAGACATTTTGAATATGCCCACTTCCGCCGGGAAGGACCTACGTCACCACTACGTCACGGCCAGCCAATCACCGAGCTGCCCCATCCTCCCTCCCCCTTTTTAGTCATAATAAAGATAACTTTCCTGTTGTTCGCGTCGCCTCCGCGTGCTTCTATATAGCCACTTCAATCGGCAGATGTAGTGGGATAATTGACTACTTCCTTATACTATTACATCATCTAGTCCAGCTTCAACTTATAGCCCAACATCTGGTAGCAGAGCGTGGTTAATTCGAGACACTACGTGCAAGATGACCTCGACGCTGATCAACACGCCCCTCGAGAAACTCAATGATCAGAACTACAGAAGCTGGAAGTATAATACGAAGATGATGCTAATCGAAAGAGAACTCTGGAAGTATGTTACGGAGCCAACACCCGATGAAGAAGCCTCAAGAACAATCTTCAACATGAAGCAAGAAAAGGCGTTGGCTATGATAGCACTGACGATCTCACCGAGCCAACAGATTCATATAATGGACTGTACCACTGCACGAGAAGCATGGGATACCTTGGAACAAGTATACGAACCCAAGTCAAGGTCAAGAATCCTCCAACTGAAGAAGCAGTTCATCTCCATAAGATTCGAAGAACAAGAGCCGATGACGAACTATTTGGGGAGACTGAAGATCTGTTCGGATCACTTAAGAGAGGCAGGCGCAGAAATGCAGGATCAAGACCTCGCCTATTCAATGCTTGCTGGCCTACCGGAGTCATACGACGGAATCATCATGACCTTCAGCAACGTAGAAGACAAGGAATTCACCTCTAGCGAGGTAAAACATGTGCTGCTAGCAGAATACGAGAGATGGATGGCCCGACGTGTGAATAACACAAATGAAGCTTTGCAGTTCGGGACAACGACCAGGAAGGAAGACAAGAAGAAGAAAAATTTTACCTGCTACAAGTGCGGCAAGGAAGGACATATCGCGAGATCATGCAGAGGAAAGGCTAAAACTCCAGCTCCAAATTTCCAACCACCGAGATGTAGCACTCACGAGATAGCGGGAAGCGAAATGCTAACAGCCCTATCCTGCGCCATCCCTGACAACTCTTGGGTGATCGACAGCGGCGCGACTTACCACGTGTGTAACAAAAGGGAGTGGTTCACCAACTTCCAAGGAATAACGTCGGATCCGATCCTAACAGCGAGCGGGACTACACGAGCGGAAGGATGCGGCGACATCAAGTTCAAGGCCTATGTGGGTAAGCACCACGTTGACCTAAAACTATGTAATGTGCTGTATGTCCCTAATGTGCGACGAAACCTATTGTCAGTCTCGAGCATGGAAAATAAGGGCAAGATAGTTAATTTTGCGAACAGAAGAGCTCAAGTTTTCGATTTGGAGAACCAAATTGTTGCAATAGCACATGATGAAAATGGATTATATGTCATGAAGGGTAGAGTCATTTTACCAAACGCTGAGTTGTTTAACAGTCAAAAGAGTTCACAAAAACAAACAATAGAACTATGGCATCAGAGGTTCTGTCATGTAAACAATGACGCAATTGAGAGAATGGCAAAGGGGGAATTAGTTAAGGGGTTAGAGATCTCCTCGATGGATCGAAGTCTGTGTGATGATTGTTGTGTAGCAAAGTCCACGAAAGAGCCACACAAACCCATTAGGAATATAAGATCTAAAAGGCCGTTAGAATTAGTTCACACTGATATTTGTGGTCCAATGCCTGTTAGATCTATTGGAGGAAGCGCATATTTTCTAACATTCATTGATGATTATTCTAGAAAGATAACCCTGTTTTGCCTTAAACATAAAAACGAAGTGCTGAAACACTTCGACTCGTATCTCGCTAGGGCTGAGAGAGAAACCGGACTAAAAGTGCTAAGATCCGACAATGGACTCGAATATTGCAACCATGAATTTAAAACTAGGCTTGAGCAACTTGGCATCAAACACGAGCTAACGAACACATACTCGCCACCTATGAACGGCGTTGCAGAAAGGGCTAATCGCGTGTTGTTGGACATAACCCGATCTTGTTTACATAGCGCTGAACTCCCTCAGAGATTCTGGGCAGAGGCAGTAAACACTGCAGCTTATATAAGAAACAAGTGCTACAATAGCGCCCTAGGAGATAAAGTACCCGATGAACTTTGGTCATCAAGAAAACCGTATGTTCGCCACTTAAAAGCTTTCGGGTGCTTAGCATATAGCCATATCCCCACAGAAAGGCGAAAGAAACAGGACAATCGAGCAAATAGGTGCATTCTTGTTGGTTATTCTTCCCAGACTAAAGGCTATCGTCTTTGGTGTCCAGAAACTCAACACGTAATCCAAACAAAGCATGTCAAATTTGACGAATCCAAGATAGGACTGAAGTGGACTAAGGTTGAGGATGAACCTGAAAGATACAACCATATTTGGATAGAACCCGATAACCAGCTTGAAGGAGATATAGATCTAAAACCTGAAGCGGAAAGAGAACGTAATGATGATACGAGTGATCAGGATTTAGTGGGGGTAAACAACGACGACATTGTTCAAACTAGGCCTAAAAGAATTGTACGAAACCCTTATGGACGTGCTGGAAAGCCAAAAGCAGAACTGCATTTCCTAGATATCATCGAACCCACAACTTTCGAACAAGCCATAAACAGCAAAGAGGCACCGTACTGGAGAAGGGCCATGAAGGATGAATTGAGAAGTCTTGAGGATAGAAATACATGGACGTTGTCCGACCTACCACTTGGCAAGCGCCCAATTAGCAGTAGATGGGTATTTAAAATAAAGACTAACTCAAAAGGGGACGTTGAAAGATTTAAAGCGCGATTAGTTGCGAGAGGTTTTTCTCAAAAACGAAACGTTGACTTTTTTGAGACATATTCGCCAGTAATAAATTTTTCGGTCATCAGAATGATCTTTGCATTGACGATAAATAAAAATTGGTACAATCGACACCTCGACGTCGACAATGCATATCTGTACGGCGAACTGAATGAAGAAATCTATATGAGCCCACCAGATGGATCTAACGACGAGAAATGTGAGGGCAAAGTTCTTAAACTAAACCGTCCAATATATGGTTTACGTCAGTCCGGTCTCGAATGGTAATGCACACTAGATAAAGCTCTTGAAGATATTGGATTTCGTCGTTTAGCCGCTTGTAATTGTTTATACACTTTTGAAGATAAGGCGGTTATCGCCGTATATGTCGACGATCTAGCTTTGTTCGCGGAAAGCGAGGACATTCTGACAAATATTGAGGAAAAGTTTAGAGAAAAAATTAAGATCAAGAACTTAGGACCCATCAAATATTTCTTAGGTGTAGAAATAAGTTATCCAGATGAAAACACAATAATCCTCTCACAAGGAAAATACACCATGTCGATCCTCGAACGATTTAATATGATGGAATGTAGGGGCGTTTCTACTCCACTAGATAACTCCATCCCGATTACAAAGAAAGACTGTCCAACAACTGATAAGGAAAAGGATGAGATAAAACATGTCCCTTACGGAAAACTTATAGGGTCTCTGCTATATCTTGCAAACTCATCGAGACCTGATATGACGTTTGCCCTAACTAAATTAGCACAATTCTGCAGTAACCCAGGCGAACGACACTGGCAAGCTGCTAAACATATACTAAGATATCTTCAAGCTACTAAGAATGTTTCACTCATCTATAAAAGAGGGTCTGATGATATACTAGCATTTAGCGACTCAGATTGGGCCAATGAAATAGATGATAGACGATCAACTAGCGGGTCAGCTGTTACTATTAATGGTTGTTTAGTGTCATGGAGATCTAAAAAGCAAAATTGCGTGTCATTATCTACAATGGAGTCTGAGTACATTGCTCTCGCCCAGACCACTAAGGAAATATTGTGGATAGCACAAATATTAGAGAATTTGAAATGCCTGACTAACGCCTTGTTGGGTCAGATTTTCCACCAGACAAGACCCAACAAAGATGTAAACAATTACATCATATAAATATATACGCAGTGTCTCGCCGAAGTGTTTGTTGCCTAGGTGATGAACTCCCAACGATGGCCGACGATGCTTTATAAAGACCCAAAGCCCGCTGCGGGAGGGCCGAAACGAAGGATGTACAAAGAACACATGTACAAACAAAAAAAAAAACTAGACACTTGAAGACACCAGACTTCCATGCCGAAGGCTGATGCCTGGTGGGGAGGAAGACACGGGTGACATCCAGAGACATCCGTGCTGGGAGCTGCTGTACCATATGTACATATATCCCCCTCATTTTTGTTAGAGGTGACCAAAGGAAAACAATTTGTCATATAAACACTAAATCAATAACCTTTTTTTTTTTAATACTCGGGATATATATATATATATATATTATTTAATCTACTAAAGGAATTTAATTTGTTTTTTTTTTCAATATACAAATTTTTTTTTTCTCCGCGCGGCAACACGGTAATTTGGAGGCGTGGTCATGATCACGTGCGTGTTTGCTTTCGACGAATGAAAATGCCAGCCAATAGAAACTTTGGCGTGAGGAGCGAATGAAAATGAAGGGAGGCAGAGATAAAAGGGGGTTTTCTTGGCAAAATCGGGGGAGATAGACACAGAGTCGCTCAGTGACAGGAGAGATTCCACCAGTCGGGCCTGACCAGACCTTGCCGCCGCTTCCGAGAGAAGGTAAGCCCCTCGCCATTATGGTTTAGCCCCCCTTTAATTTTTTCGAACAGAAGCTAATCTATTTAGATTCTGAATGGGCCCTGAAGGGCTTTAAGTGACTTAAAAAGGAATGTTAGGGTTCGTATATTTTGTCCCGCTAGAATAGATGGAGATCTAGTTTCCCCACCCCTTTATAAAGACGAATTCGTAACCTTATGTCACCTCTAACCTAGATCATTATGTAAATAGCATGTCTCGCCAGTATGAAATGTCCCCAAAAATTTGAATTTAATCTGAATAAATATCTAGTACATATGGAGAATTTTGTTTCCTCTCATACATATTTCATTCTTCTGTTTCATGGTACTACCCCCACACCTTAATCTCATAAATTGTACTAAATATAGAACTACCGACTCTGTTGGAATAGAGTTGTGTACTATATCTTTGCTGCGATATATTGACACAGCAACAGTTGCAAAATACGACTTTATTAGGGCTACCTTGAGGGTATCTACCTGTCAGGTTTTAGTAATGTTTGTACCTTTATGTGAAGAATTTGTCCTTCTTTCACTCTTTAAAATGAAACATAGTATGATTTTATTGTAGACCTTTTTGCTTTAAATATATTATAAATGTCATTGTCAATGGCATAAGTCTATAGTCTTGCTTGTTTTATAGCATATCTTGCTGATTGTTATTATAATCTTTACAAATAGAGTCCCTCCCATATATATCCAGATAGTAACCTGATTCCAATATTTTAACCTCTGTGAAGTCTTTATGACAAATAATAAGACTCCGAGGTTGCATACCTTTTTCTTTTTAACCGCTTAATAAGGCTCTAGCCCTCGGGTTTGGTGGTCCTTCTACAGGAGCAACGCGATGGTGGTGAATCGTTAGTAGCTGCTATATATATTACCTAACATATCTACATCTTTACAAATTTTTCATAAAATAACTATTAATTTCTTGATATATGCTAAGTATCCAGACTGTCTACACATTTCTAAACTAAGGTAAAAACTATTATATAATAATTTAACTTATGAAATTTGAATTAGTTATGAAACAAGAGTTACTGTATTAAATATGGGGAAGTGTACGTTTAATTGCTATTTATGAGTTTTGTGCATGATTCTGGAATTTCAAAGTACCTATTGAAGTTGACGTGTTTTAATGATAAAAAGGCTTCTAAGTACAGTCCTTTCTGTTCATTGTTTATATTGGTATAAGAGTTTTTTTTTGGTTACTTAGGTTGAAGGTGTGACCTGTATTTTGAGTGTGTTGGAATAAAAGTGAATTTTTATCCGTGTCACGGACCCGAGTCCGCTGGTCTGTAATGGCGACCAATAGATGGCGATCAATTCTAGCGTCTGTTTTGATGGCAGAGCCGACCATTATTTCATAGATCATTTTAATTTAGTGTAGGAACGGGAATAATTCAATATTTCCCTCCTTCTTCCTAAGTACACGTGAGCCCTAATTTAATGGGGAATGTCTCTACACATCTGTCCTAAACTTCCCACACTATATCCTTTGTGTATGAATCTATTTACAATTGATCTGTAGAAATTATAGAGATCTATTGCTATAATTTTCCTCTATGAAATAGCTCCCAGCGTCTTCAGTGGGTTGCTAAATCACCAGAAGGTGTCCTTTATAGATTGTCCAATTTAATAATGATTTCATGGGTTGTGTCTGATGATGAGGGAGAATAGTAAGAAATAAGCCTTACGAGATTTCGCGAATAAAGTCGGGGAAGGACATTATCCCAGAAATCTCTTAAAAGGATAGTTGAGACAACGAGGGAGGCAGGGGAAGTGCCCGCCATTTTTTTTTTTCGTAGAAGAAGAAGGGGGGGGAATGGACGTTGGGACCCCACATTCCAGAGACTTTGTTAAGTCCGCGCGACACCCGGCGCCCCAAACATTCCAGGAAGGACCTGTCAACGGGCCTCCCTGACGCTGGGCCTCCTTTGGGGAATTCCACCCACGCCTGGCATGGATGAAAGTTTTACTTGGAGTCCTTCTGTACCCTATATAATATCTGATATTCTATCTCCTCAAGCATAACCTTAGCTGTTTAAAACCTATATTTGTCTATTTCTATGTCACACTTGTATATCTTAATAAGAAAATTTTTACTAAGTCACATCTTACATGCTCCGTTCCCATTGGTCTAAAACGGGAACGCGACTGTCATACTGTGTGTTATTTCATTTTTTAATTATAGTTTTAGATGCTCAAGCTCTACATTGTTTATCTCTATATCACACGCTTTGCCTATAGTGGTAGCGACCCTGTTGTCAAAATGTTACACTTGTAGATTTTGATAAGGAAACTTTACTAAGTCACATCATACATGCTCCGTTCCCATTGGTCAAAAACGGGAACGCGACAGTGGCGCTCAACGTGTGGCTCGAATTTAGTATATATTTCATCTTAAATACTGTAGAAATATATACCTAATGAAAAGCCATAATATTTATTTTATTTAATTAATTAAATTGGTGAAGTAGTTCACACCCTGAGTTAAGAGTCTATATCTAGAGTGACTTACAAAATTTCCAGCGGTCTTACTTAAGGAATGTCATGTTGTCGCCTTGTGATTCCCGTTAAGTTTAAGAGCTATTCATAGCGCCCTTTCAGTTTTCTAACCACACCTACTGTTATGATTTTAAATCGTGAGTTTTAACTTATGCTTTCCGTTTCACTGGTATTTTATCGGGCAATAAAAGTTAAGTTGAGGCGATGTCTACCACGTCACTCGCCGCTGTCATTTACGATTCACATTGTTTGTGACAAAGCCTTAATAATATCATTGATTTCTGATATCAAAGTAAAACATTTATGGGGATGAGTATCGTTTATTCAGGTCTTCTCAAGCTTTCGGGCTTGTCCGCCCTTCTACAGGAGAAACATATACAATATATCAAGAAAATATAACGCCGCCTGAAGCTAAAACTATTATGATTCTATGTACACATATATTGTATATATATATATTGGGATGTTTTTGCATATTGTTTGTTTACTCAAGATATATTTTTTTATTGGTTAAGGTATTTACATATTCTACTATTGTTTGCTATATTCTATGAATTATCTTATAGGTTAGGAATTCTATTATCTAAGTTAGTTTTATAATGGTCATTGGCTATTTCATATAAGTTACTTATATTATTGTTGATATTATTAGCTGGTACTAGGATATATTGTGTTATATGCTTCGGGCAAATCTATTTTCTATTAACGTTATTGTGTTTTCTGAATAATAAAGGATCAATTACAAGCCTTCGATATTTGCTGTTTATGTTATTGTAATGTATTCTATGGTTCTCCTAAAGCGAAGTGTGGCCTGTTTCTTGCAGTGTTGGAAAATTAGAGATCTATTGTCTTGATTTATAATGTTGCGTCTATGTTCATATATTCTGTTGCTGACTCTCCTTCCTGTCTCCCCCGCGTATTTGGCTTGGCGGTTGTTGCATTCTATGGAATATATTGCCTTTTATTTTCTGTTTTGGTTAGTGGGTTTTATGATATTAGGATTATTTTTAGATAGTGGATTTTTAATGGTGGAGACTATATTAGGGGAATTACAGTAATATGTTTGGATGCCGAAGTTTCCTAAGTAGTTGGCTATTGTTGTAGATGTTTGTGAGCATGGAATGTAACATATCGCCCTATAGATATTTGTGGTTCTGTTTATTGGGTTATTGATTGTTATACTTTTGAGGAAATGTTGTAATATAAAGGAGGTTTGGTATCCTGCTTGCTGGACATCATTTATAATAATCTGTGTCTCAATCATTTAGAATTCTGTTGCGAGCACCATTGATTACAATTTTTTTCTTAAATTATTTTATACAGTATGAGAAATGAGGTTGGATTGCCATGGTTCAAATCTAGAACGGTAATCAGTGTCTTACAGTAGTCTACTGAAATGACTTAGAATTTTTTTCTCATCATAGCTCTGCTATAATTTTCTCACAGCAGAAGTGAGTTCTGATAATTATTGCCGGCTACAAATTTCTTAACTTTATTTTCATAGCGCTTTCTATCAAGTTATGCTAGCCTGTGCATCCAGATTAGGGCTAGCATGCTAAGAGATAGATAATCGATTTCTCTCCAGCGCATAGTGGATTGGGAGAGTGACAAATACATGAGCTTTAAGGTGAAAATAGAATCAATGATCCAGTTGGCGTACCCGTGAAGAGAGAAGATTGATCACCATAGAAAGGACGCAATTTTAGTTTTCTTCGTAAACCTTTTTTTTTTTTTTTTTTTCAATTCGAAACCAATAATAGAAAGAAATCTGGTTTTTAACATTCCAATGGCAGAATCTCAAGGGATAGATATAGTGACCAATTTGCGCGAGTACTTTTAATCACTGTGGAAGTATTTATTAACTTATGACATACTACCTGGGATAATCTTAAAATATTCAAAGGAAAGGAGATGACTGGAGCTTGTGTCTGCAAGACAGATGAGATATCCCGAGGCACGCGTGGACAGCCTTAAGTAAATGACAAGGCAGCAAAAGCCACCTGTGTTAGAGACAGGATCTATCTAATAAGGAGACGGGAGAGTTTATCGAGGCTCGATTTGACACTTGTATATAATGAGGATGTTAGCAGCGTGCAAGTCTCCAGTGCGGAGTATATCACCTAAAGGCTGTGAATAAGGATTGATATAGTCGGGACACCCGAGCAAAGATATTACATTGAATGTAATTCGGAACCTGTAGGCGTGAGGCGGTATCGTGATTGGTTAAGATGGCCAGACACGCGAGAAGGGCGGCCCCCTTTGACGACGTTTTCTGCCAAGTTTGATCACTGGATGCCAATAGACCGCTAAAAGGGTGTGTCCCCCACATAGGAAATGTCATTGAAGATGTGCCAACATGAAGCGAAGAAAGGTCGAGGACGAGATGACGTTTCCTAAAATTGACACACAAGGTGATACGTCCGGACAATAAATGAGGCAATGAAGTCCATCTAGAATATGGCGCTAAATTCCAGAACCAAAATGTGGATAGATCGAGCTGAGGTGACTCCTCCATATTAGATGTACTCCTGTAAATTCTTAAATGTCCACAAATATTTCACAGTGAATTATACAAGTTGCACACATATCTCATGAGCCAGGAATGTAATTATCAGACTGACAATAATAAGGAATAATATAAATATTCTAATCCAGGAACAAACACACAAAACTTCTAATATGCAACAAAGTCCTACATAGTAATTCCCATACCAGATTCACAGTGTATCATCATAACTCAACAGAAAAACTCAGTTACAATTGGTATATAAAAGGGCGAAATAACTTTTGTCATTTCCCAGCCCAATATGCACCTGTTGCCCCATTGGACAGTGATCCTATAACCATATTTGATTTCGTTTAAACATGATGTGAGAGAATTGAACTCATGGAAATGCAGCCTTTAATTACTATGCCTCATACTGTATAAATAAAAGAGGGAAATTTCGAATAACAGGCGCTAAGTGGCGATGGACACATGCACGTGTTAAGGGATTAGATAAATAGGTAGGGGAAATTTCTAGATATTCAACAATTGTATATTCATGATTTGTAATTTGTTAACAATGTGACAGAGGTCATCTAGGACCTCGACGTAAAATTTGTGCAAATAGCCGGGGAGGGAGAGAGAACGATGGCCGACCTCCTCAGTAGGCCCCCGAGCGGGGGTAATTCTTAGTCACCACGAGATAAGAGGGTCGTAGCCGGGGCAATTAAAAATAGAAATCGCCGGCCCCCCCCTCCCCTTGATTGATAACGGCCGGACGTGGGAAGGTGCTTGAGGACAGGAAATGGGCCCCCTATTGAAACTAATAGGTGACAGACGATCTACCGAGGCTGTAGCTTATAAAACTAAGGATTTTAAAATGCACTAAGGGTTAGTACGGGCTGGTTTACCTAAATTCCAGCAACTGTATACACTACTTTATATGCATAAGTCTATATTATAGTATTGGGCTATGGTAAATAACAATTATGTATTCTCCTGTTAAGAAGCAATTTTATTGGCTGCAATCTTGGCTTTGATGTTGATAACTTTGGTTAGACAATTTTTTTTATTTAGACTAATAAAATCTTCCAATGTACGACATTGTTCTTAGTGATAGGCTGTGATCTAAAGAGTTTCAGCTTTCTTTTATTTTCTAGCTATGAGTTTGTTTTAGCGTTGTAATGGATCGTAAAGTTTCAGTTCTTTTTTTTTTTTGCTACTAGTGTGATGGGTTTTGTAGCAGAGAAAAAGGATAGGAAGAGTGTAAAAGATGGAAATCGATGGACTTTCCAACTAGACCAAGACTTTGCTTATGAACATCTGTAGTAGAAAGGTCTTTCGAATTTGAATATTGTCTGAAATATTCCAGGAGTTTAAGATAAAATTTGATTCCAGAAATTTAATATAATAAATGTTTATATAATATAATAAATGTTTCGGTTACCATTACTGGTCCACACCCACACGACACTGTGTAACAGTGAGCTCGTCCTCATACATACACATATGGTTTCTATGTTTTTGAATACCAAATTTTTCTTTTTATCACTCGGATTTCTTTTATAGAATCTTCATTTATTCAGCAGTGTGATAACTGCAGAAACGCGATGTTTGCGTCCACATCCACACGACACTGTGTAACAGTGAGCTCCTCCTCATACATACACATATGGTTTCTATGTTTTTGAATACCAAATTTTTTCTTTTTTTTATTACTCGGATTTCTTTTATAGAATCTTCATTTATTCAGCAGTGTGATAACTGCAGAAACGCGATGTTTGCGTCCACATCCACACGACACTGTGTAACAGTGAGCTCCTCCATCTCCCACACTGCATAGAGTAAATCTCCCTATACATACACATATGGTTTCCATGTCTTTGAATACCAATTTTTTTCCTTTTATCACTCGGATTTCTTTTATAGAATCTTCATTCATTCAGCAGTGTGATAACTGCAGAAACGCGATGTTTGCGTCCACATCCACACGACACTGTGTAACAGTGAGCTCCTCCATCTCCCACACTGATGAGAGTAAATCTCCTCATACATACACATATGGTTTCTATGTTTTGAATACCAAAATTTTCTTTTTTTTTAACACTCGGATTTCTTTTATAGAATCTTCATTTTTTTTTTACCCAGCAGTGTGATGACTGCAGAAACGCGATGTTTGCGTCCACATCAATACACATATAGTTTCTATGTTTTTAAATACCAATTTTTTTTTACCACTCGGAATTCTTTTGTAGAATCTTCGTTTTTTTCCAGCAGTGTGATAACTGCAGAAACGCGATGTTTGCGTCCACATCCACACGACACTGTGTAACAGTGAGCTCCTCCATCTCCTACACTGATGAGAGTAAATTTCCTTTTGCGCCCACATGTGGTTTCTATGTTCTGGTTACCATATTTTTTTTTTTTGAAACGTGAACCCCACAGTGTTTGGGAACATGATTAAGAAAGGCCCCTCCCCTTCCTTCTGTTTTGTGTTCCCTACTTCGCCCGCCTCTATGGGTCCTGATACTACCGTTGCAACCAGGGTGAATGACTAATACCTAGTTCCTGTAGATCCAACAACTGAGGACCATTAGAAGTAACCCCAAGAGGTTATTCGAGTATTCTGACCATTGTGGATCTTTTTACTAAGTTCCCAATCCTGATTCCTACTAAGGACCAGTGTGCCAATACGGTGGTTAGGGCCTTGTTGGAAAGGATAATCACCACCTTTGGAGTACCAAAAACGATACTCTCTGACCGGGGTTCGGCATTCATGAGTTGCGTATTCAAGGGAGTTTGCAAGGCTATGGGGGTTGGAGCAGTAAATACCACAGCCTGGAGACCTCAGAGTAATGGCGCCGTAGAAAGGCTCAATAGGACGGTAATAGAATCTCTACGCAGGTGTACAGCGGGGAACAATTGGGATACCACCTTACCAATGGTAGCCTTAGCTATCAGGACCACTGTACACTCTAGTACTGGATTTACTCCAGCGAAACTGGTCTTCGGACATGAGCTGAGGCTTCCACAACCTTTCCAGGAAGAGGAGCTTAATCCTGTATGCGAAGATTCAATTACCGAAATGGCGGCCTTCTATGAGCGGGAATTGGTGGAGGAGGTTGAAAGGGCGAGAGAGGTGGTGAGGCAAACTTACTTGAAGGAACAACAAGAAGCCAGGGCTGAGTTTGAAGCTAGAGAGTTAAGGACCTTTGAGACAGGGGATCTAGCTTTGGTAAAAAGAATGCATGAGACGAAAGGTCGTCACAAATTTGAGCCAAGGTACAGAGGACCATATGAGGTATTACAAAGGGCGGGTGACACTGTTTACCTTTTGAAGGATTTGGAGACGGGGAACTTGGATAAGATCCACATAGACAGAATGAAGGCCTATCATGCCCCGGTAAAGACTCACCCTACAGGGGACATAAACGTACAAGAGCAAATAGATGGTGTCATTGATGATGAGGATCACTGGGTACACCCAACATATCCAATATATTCCCATAGAACTGTAGAACCAGAGGAGCCACGAGGGACAGCAACCTTTGGAAACCCGCCTGAGGTAGTGAATAGGGCAATTGGTGGCACTATTGACGGCCCTGAAATACGCCGTTCAACCAGGGTCAAGAGGCCCACTGAGTGCAGGTCATGTCCAGGTTGCCAATGATTAAGCCTATAGAATGTGTAATAGAGTTAGTTAAATTTTGATCATAATAAGAAGTGTTAGAATGTGAGTTAAAGGCCCTAGGTTGTGGTCTTAAAGGATTTTCAGTTTTTTTTTATATTGAAGAGGCTATTCTGTGTTGATAGCAAATTGTGATTTGAATCGTGAATTCAACAGTTCGTTTTGTTTTAATTTTTTTTGAAGGTTCTGAAAGGTAGTTCAACTTTAAAGATAATAAAGGGGTTTAGACACACTAGGTAATTGCTGTGCTTATAACCAATTCTCTATGGACAGACTTGGAACTTGCGTTGGGTAAAACTTGACTCCCTGTAATCCCTGGGTCCAGTTATACAGTCCAAAGAGAATATCTAATGAGAGTGTGTAAGGCAATTACAGTCTAAGAATTCATATGATAGACCAATAAGTAACCTCTGTTGTTAAACTCCAGAACGAGCTGGGTACTGAAAGCCCTATAAGTACAAAGAAGGAGTTTAGCTGAATAGCAGAGAAAAGGGAATGCCAATGACCTATATAAGAAATAGGGTTGGAAAAACAATTGTAGGTCTATCAGGTTTGGCAATGAGGCAAATGCTTGAAGTTCAGTTCGCTCCATTTAAGTGCTAGTCTTGATGATTCGTTTATTTAGACACCAAGTGTCAAGATAAGAAGATTTTCAAACTGTTAGACACACAGTTAAGGAGATAGGTTAGATTTCAGAATACAATTGTTGACGATCAACATAGTTTGATTTATTTGTCCGTTTAATTATGAATAATATTTATCTATGAATAGATAATTTATATAGAGCTTGTATGAGGCATTTATTTAAGTTAATAGGGCTTTAGTCCCCAATTGGTTTTAATGTAATTATCCATTGATTTCTCATTGTGTCCTGAAAGATATTATTATTAGTTAGGATCTATCGAAATTGATAAGTGAGTGTTTTGGCGTTTATAGCAATTTTTAACTTTAGTTTGTATGCAAGCCGTGAATGACGGGGGGGGGGTGTATGAATGGATTGGCTTAATGAATGTGTAAGAAGGTTAAAAACTATTATATTGTGAGCCCAAAATACATTAGAATAGCATTAGGGAACTAATAGGTTCAATTTTTTTTTTTTTTTTTTTTTATTTCTTTATTTGTTAGGATCGAATGGCCTCACAGGGCTGTACAACTCTATTGTTAGGAAAATATTCGCTCCATTTTGTTAGGACTCCTTTTTGAGAAGTATAAGTGTTGATCTCTTTTATTAGGGTAATCAGTTACTCTTATTTCATTATATTCAACTTGAATTCTAAGAATCGTAGATAATGATCATGTCTCGATTCTCAGGCTGGAAGGTTGTGGGAGGTTATGATCAGACCAGAAAGCCCACAAAACTTCTCCTCTTTAGAGGGAGCGGAAAGGTATCAGGAAAGCCGATCTGACATCGTAATTTACGACGCTTTAAGCGTGACTGAGATGAGGGTGATTCAGACGGGAGGTTGAGAAGGTTCGGCGCGTTGAAGCTCCTCTATAAATTGCGCAGCTTGGAACCAATCCTCTATAGACAGAAACTTTGAAACATGTGCTGGGTAAACAGTCCCTATAACTCCTTGATTTTAAGTCATAGTCTAAAGGGGGTTTCTAATGAGAGTCAACAATGAGAGAGCGTGGAAGAGACAAACTATGATTAGACGAGGCGATTCCGTCTACAGATTTTTAGGTACCAGTTAGTAAAGTGACAGATGGACTGTCCGGATTCTTTGTGTTTTATATCGCCCCAGGCTAGCAAAAGTTATCCACCTAATTAAAGACTATAGTCTGCCATACGTTTAGTTAGAACGAATTCAAGCCTAAACACCAGTTAGTAAGTAGATTTTTTTTTTCACGAGAATAACTCGTTCCATGTTAAGATAAATTTTAAATTAGTAGGCCACCTAAATGAACCTTTGAAGCAGATTGCCAGAACAAGCCAGTATAGCGTCCCAAATTTGAAAAGGAATATTTTTTTGTTTTGACAGTAAAGTGGCCTGGAGCAATGGGTTAATTTGTTTTATTTTGGACAAAGAGTCAAATTTTTCAGATAGGTACTAAGGACTCAAGTGGGAAATTATATCACAAGATATAGGTTAGACCTAGTTTATTATTCATCATAATCTATTTTCAGGGTTAATTTAAGTAGTATTTTTATTAAAGTGGATTTGTGGGTCAAAGATATGATTACACATTCTATAGACAAGCTAAACAATGTATAGTAGAGGTTAACAACAATGTTCAGCTAAGAACAAAGATAGGTGAGATTGCCACCACAGATAAGGTAATTTTGAAATAGTCTGGTTTGGAGACGTATTGACTACCATGATTTCCTTCCTATATATTTTCCCGGATTTAAGAGAAGCGGGGAACACACCAGACAAACACTCCCAGTGACGGGTTGGTAAGAACAAGTTTTAAGATATTACATGTAGATTGTGAAATACTAGTGAAATGACCTAGACCCTCAATGCATATCTGTTCGTTTTATTATCATTATATATTCATTATTACTATATAGCATGTATCATTCCTTTATTATATTCATGTATATTTGTATATATAGGAAGCACGATTCGGATAATTAATATGTGTGACATTTTAGTAACAGCATTGTTACCATCTTCGGACAAATGTACCGAATGAGGATTCTAATCACAATTTATATATTCATCTGTATACCATAGTATATCCTATTTATATATATATCAAACCTTTCCCTCCTACTTATAGTAAATATCCATTTTAAAATTTTTATTTTTTTAACATCGTGTATATCTGCATTGCTACACTTTGGCATACGTCGTATCCGTGCAACTTTAATATGTATATTCACTTCCCACGTTTCTGTTTTGCCCTACTATTAATGTCATTGATAGGAGACGCAATTTTAGTTTTTTTTATCATTATCATTATAACCATGTATAGCCATTCCTTTGCTGTCATATGTATCATACAGAGCTAATAAAGTTTTTTTTAATTCTTTTTCATATATGTTTTAGGAATTGTACATATCTATATTAACACGCACAATTCCTTGGCGCCCTTAATAATTATGTTTACCTAGAAGGTATTAAGAATTTGTTTGTATAGAATCGATGCTTAGACCATCCCACACCTCCACCATGGGGACTATGGCTGGGAACATGTGGACTCGGCTCACATCTGGACCAAGACTCCCCGGAATACAGGCAGCGAAAGGATGGGCTTAGTACATTGCCCATTAAATGGTAGGGTAGAATTTCCCTCGATACTACATTGAGCTAACATGTTCCAGGTTCATAGCTCGTGTGTTCCTCCTTTGCCCGAGTGTCGGTGATTGCATACTGATATCGTAAAAGAATGCATTTCCCCCCCCCCCATTTCATATTTCTCATAGTGTATAAACAGATATGAATTGGAGTAAACACATTCTTTCACTCTGGCAGGGGAGGAATTGTTGGGTCAGATTTTCCACCAGACAAGACCCAACAAAGATGTAAACAATTACATCATATAAATATATACGCAGTGTCTTGCCGAAGTGTTTGTTGCCTAGGTGGAGAACTCCCAACGATGGCCGACGATGCTTTATAAAGACCCAAAGCCCGCTGCGGGAGGGCCGAAACGAAGGATGTACAAAGAACACATGTACAAACAAAAAAAAAACTAGACACTTGAAGACACCAGACTTCCATGCCGAAGGCTGATGCCTGGTGGGGAGGAAGACACGGGTGACATCCAGAGACATCCGTGCTGGGAGCTGCTGTACCATATGTACATATATCCCCCTCATTTTTGTTAGAGGTGACCAAAGGAAAACAATTTGTCATATAAACACTAAACCAATAACCTTTTTTTTTTTTAATACTCGGGATAAATATATATATATATTATTTAATCTACTAAAGGAATTTAATTTGTTTTTTTTTTCAATATACAAATATTTTTTTTTCTCCGCGCGGCAACACGGTAATTTGGAGGCGTGGTCATGATCACGTGCGTGTTTGCTTTCGACGAATGAAAATGCCAGCCAATAGAAACTTTGGCGTGAGGAGCGAATGAAAATGAAGGGAGGCAGAGATAAAAGGGGGTTTTCTTGGCAAAATCGGGGGAGATAGACACAGAGTCGCTCAGTGACAGGAGAGATTCCACCAGTCGGGCCTGACCAGACCTTGCCGCCGCTTCCGAGAGAAGGTAAGCCCCTCGCCATTATGGTTTAGCCCCCCTTTAATTTTTTCGAACAGAAGCTAATCTATTTAGATTCTGAATGGGCCCTGAAGGGCTTTAAGTGACTTAAAAAGGAATGTTAGGGTTCGTATATTTTGTCCCGCTAGAATAGATGGAGATCTAGTTTCCCCACCCCTTTATAAAGACGAATTCGTAACCTTATGTCACCTCTAACCTAGATCATTATGTAAATAGCATGTCTCGCCAGTATGAAATGTCCCCAAAAATTTGAATTTAATCTGAATAAATATCTAGTACATATGGAGAATTTTGTTTCCTCTCATACATATTTCATTCTTCTGTTTCATGGTACTACCCCCACACCTTAATCTCATAAATTGTACTAAATATAGAACTACCGGCTCTGTTGGAATAGAGTTGTGTACTATATCTTTGCTGCGATATATTGACACAGCAACAGTTGCAAAATACGACTTTATTAGGGCTACCTTGAGGGTATCTACCTGTCAGGTTTTAGTAATGTTTGTACCTTTATGTGAAGAATTTGTCCTTCTTTCACTCTTTAAAATGAAACTTAGTATGATTTTATTGTAGACCTTTTTGCTTTAAATATATTATAAATGTCATTGTCAATGGCATAAGTCTATAGTCTTGCTTGTTTTATAGCATATCTTGCTGATTGTTAGTATAATCTTTACAAATAGAGGCCCTCCCATATATATCCAGATAGTAACCTGATTCCAATATTTTAACCTCTGTGAAGTCTTTATGACAAATAATAAGACTCCGAGGTTGCGTACCTTTTTCTTTTTAACTGCTCAATAAGGCTCTAGCCCTCGGGTATGGTGGTCCTTCTACAGGAGCAACGCGATGGTGGTGAATCGTTAGTAGCTGCTATATATATTACCTAACATATCTACATCTTTACAAATTTTTCATAAAAGAACTATTAATTTCTTGATATATGCTAAGTATCCAGACTGTCTACACATTTCTAAACTAAGGTAAAAACTATTATATAATAATTTAACTTATGAAATTTGAATTAGTTATGAAACAAGAGTTACTGTATTAAATATGGGAAAGTGTACGTTTAATTGCTAATTATGAGTTTTGTGTATGATTCTGGAATTTCAACGTACCTATTGAAGTTGACGTGTTTTAATGATAAAAAGGCTTCTAAGTACAGTCCTTTCTGTTCATTGTTTATATTGGTATAAGAGTTTTTTTTTTGGTTACTCAGGTTGAAGGTGTGACCTGTATTTTGAGTGTGTTGGAATAAGTGAATTTTTATCCATGTCACGGACCCGAGTCCGCTGGTCTGTAATGGCGACCAATAGATGGCGATCAATTCTAGCGTCTGTTTTGATGGCAGAGCCGACCATTATTTCATAGATCATTTTAATTTAGTGTAGGAACGGGAATAATTCAATATTTCCCTCCTTCATCCTAAGTACACGTGAGCCCTAATTTAATGGGGAATGTCTCTTCACATCTGTCCTAAACTTCCCACACTATATCCTTTGTGTATGAATCTATTTACAATTGATCTGTAGAAATTATAGAGATCTATTGCTATAATTTTCCTCTATGAAATAGCTCCCAGCGTCTTCAGTGGGTTGCTAAATCACCAGAAGGTGTCCTTTATAGATTGTCCAATTTAATAATGATTTCATGGGTTGTGTCTGATGATGAGGGAGAATAGTAAGAAATAAGCCTTACGAGATTTCGCGAATAAAGTCGGGGAAGGACATTATCCCAGAAATCTCTTAAAAGGATAGTTGAGACAACGAGGGAGGCAGGGGAAGTGCCCGCCATTTTTTTTTTTCGTAGAAGAAGAAGGGGGGGGGAATGGACGTTGGGACCCCACATTCCAGAGACTTTGTTAAGTCCGCGCGACACCCGGCGCCCCAAACATTCCAGGAAGGACCTGTCAACGGGCCTCCCTGACGCTGGGCCTCCTTTGGGGAATTCCACCCACGCCTGGCATGGATGAAAGTTTTACTTGGAGTCCTTCTGTACCCTATATAATATCTGATATTCTATCTCCTCAAGCATAACCTTAGCTGTTTAAAACCTATATTTGTCTATTTCTATGTCACACTTGTATATCTTAATAAGAAAATTTTTACTAAGTCACATCTTACATGCTCCGTTCCCATTGGTCTAAAACGGGAACGCGACTGTCATACTGTGTGTTATTTCATTTTTTAATTATAGTTTTAGATGCTCAAGCTCTACATTGTTTATCTCTATATCACACGCTCTTTGCCTATAGTGGTAGCGACCTTGTTGTCAAAATGTTACACTTGTAGATTTTGATAAGGAAACTTTACTAAGTCACATCATACATGCTCCGTTCCCATTGGTCTAAAAACGGGAACGCGACAGTGGTTCATTTTTTTATTATAGTTTTAGATGCTCAAGCTCTACATTGTTTATCTCTATATCACACGCTCTTTGCCTATAGTGGTAGCGACCCTGTTGTCAAAATGTTACGCTTGTAGATTTTGATAAGGAAACTTTACTAAGTCACATCATACAAAAGGATGAGATAAAACACGTCCCTTACGGAGAACTTATAGGGTCTCTGCTATATTTTGCAAACTCATCGAGACCTGATATGGCGTTTGCCGTAACTAAATTAGCACAATTCTGCAGTAACCCAGGCGAACGACACTGGCAAGCTGCTAAACATATACTAAGATATCTTCAAGCTACTAAGAATGTTTCACTCATCTATAAAAGAGGGTCTGATGATATACTAGCTTTTAGCGACTCAGATTGGGCCAATGAAATAGATGATAGACGATCAACTAGCGGGTCAGCTGTTACTATTAATGGTTGTTTAGTGTCATGGAGATCTAAAAAGCAAAATTGCGTGTCATTATCTACAATGGAGTCTGAGTACATTGCTCTCGCCCAGACCACTAAGGAAATATTGTGGATAGCACAAATATTAGAGAATTTGAAATGCCTGACTAACGCCTCACGCCCAATAACAATATTCTGTGATAATAGAGCTGCCATCGAGTTTTCTAAAAACAACATAGAAAACAATAGGTTGAAGCACATTGACATACGGTATCATTATATAAGAGAAAAGGTCAATAGTGGAGACATCCATGTGAATTACATCTCTACCAACGACAACCTGGCCGACATCTTCACCAAGGGCCTCAAAAGGACTGCACATCAGAATGCTTGTGCAGCTATGAATTGTCTGGATACTGGCATACTACACGGCATATCCAAAGTGGGGGAATGAAGACATTTTGAATATGCCCACTTCCGCCGGGAAGGACCTACGTCACCACTACGTCACGGCCAGCCAATCACCGAGCTGCCCCATCCTCCCTCCCCCTTTTTAGTCATAATAAAATAACTTTCCTGTTGTTCGCGTCGCCTCCGCGTGCTTCTATATATCCACTTCAATCTGCAGATGTAGTGGGATAATTGACTACTTCCTTATACTATTACATCATCTAGTCCAGCTTCAACTTATAGCCCAACAGAATATATATATAATTAATTTTATTCTTTGGAATAAAATAATTTTAGAATTTTCGAAATGGTAATAAAAATTTAGATATTTCATCTTGCATATAAAGGGGATTGGTTATAAACACACACACACACACACACACACATATATCACATATTTACATTCTGATATGTACATTCTGTGCATTTTCCATCTGGGCCTTTTTGCAGCGGGTTTCAGGGTACAAGCCCAGAGCTAATCCATGTTCTCCACCTGGACAACAAACACTTTGGCGAGACACTGTACATATATGATGTAAAAAATGTTTACATCATTGTAGGGTATGTTTTGTGAAAAATGGCCCAACACCTGTGCCATAGATGAATAAATTTGTGGCCTGCCTTTCTGCAGCCACTGGCGCCGAATATTTTATTTGTAGAGATAGGGAACTAGTTTTTTTTTAAAAGTTAACAGCAACAGAAACTAATAAATCATTCAGATTTTAACATCACAATCACCAGACCCTTACAGATTAGAGGGGAAGGGTTGGGACATCGTTAGATTAGGTGGGGTTTTCTGGGTGAATCGTGGCATAAGTGAGTTGTCCTAACACCAGCAACAGATGTCTTGAAATTTGGTTATCAAATCCACATAAACTTCTCGAATTCACTACTGATTCTTGAAAAAAAAATTTAAAGACATTAACTTTGTTTTATAGTAATGTACATTGTACATATTACCAGAACTTCTTTATTTTGTACACAGGTCTTTTCTCGTTTTTTTCTCGCTTTCCCATTGTTAGCATCATATGACTATTCTATTCACGGCCTAAAATTATTGTATATATATGTATAGACAAATGTATAAAGGCATACATGTATGACAGCGCAAGTGTCTCTAGGGGGACATAGCGCTTTAAATTGAAATAAAATAAAAATAGTAATGTTTTTATTTTAAAAATTATAACTCTAATAATCAATTTTTATTCCAATAAATTAAAAAGTAGCCTTTCAAAAATTTATAAAATACTCTAATTTTTACAGAGAACCAATAAATATATATCGTTTACTTTATAATTATTAAGTATCTATTTAAACAGCTCTCACAAAACGTCTGTTCGATTTGACATCCCGGGTTGCTTATGTTCTGTATTTAACCCTCCCGTCAAATGTTTTTTTGTTTGTTTTTATTTAAAATCGTTCAATATAATGTTTCGATTTATTTTAATATATTTTAAATTAGCCTTTCAAACCATAATTGTATATAACCTCATAAATATTATTTCAACTTGTAAGTATTTAAATGTATATACGAGTATCCTCTAAATTTTTGCAAGTGTAAGGAAGTAAGAGGTCATAAATTATTATGTTTGTATTTTTGAAAACCAATACGTTTTTAATAAATTAATACAAAATAGAATATTAAAAATGAATAACATCTAATATTTTAACAATATTATATTAACATCTTCATTAATATACAAAATGCACATGAAAAGCTATGTGTCAAATGTCAAAAAATTGGGTTTATCAATTAAATATTATTTAAAATATTTGGAAAATCAAGCTGACAAGTTGAAACATATTTAGTTCTTTTATTTAAGAAAATCGTTATTGCTAACTTTTAATTGGCCAAACAGAATTATAAATAGTAAAAAAAAAATAAAAAAATAAATAATAAATATTTTTGCAAAGTTTAGTAATTTATCAATTCTCTATGATGCATTGAAAGAATAGATTTATCCAAAAAGCACACTTTATAACAAATAGCTTGTATACATTGTGTCCACCTAATTGTTTTTTTGCTATGTTACATTGGCTTGCCAATTTAACCAAAATTAACTTGAACTCAACCTAAACAAACTTGACAGACAAATACTAATTTCTGCCGACCACTTGTAACAAGGTGCCCCCTGAGTATATCAATATGCTAGGTTAGGTTGTTCAGGTTAAGGTGGTTGATTTTAGAAATGGAACTATGATAAAGCATAATTTGGATTATAGATTATTTTTTAATTTCAAAAAGAATCTTACGCCTTTAAAATAGTTTCGAATTTTGATTATATATATAATACAAATATATATAATACAAGAAAATAAGACCTAATCCAAATAATTTAATAGTGTGTGACGTTTCGGCAACAGCATTATCACCATCATCAGACAAAAGAATAAATTTTCCATTAAAACCATTTATTCTTTTGTCTGTTGATGGTGACAATGTTGTTGCCGAAACGTCACACACTATTAAATTATTTGGATTAGGTCTTATTTTCTTGTACAGAAATGGAACTATTTTTGTTTATATATATTTACCCTGAGTAGTCTTAGCACTTAATAATACAAATGCCGATGGTCTGCTGAAATAAGTAGCTCACACCGCCACTAACTCCGCCCTTGCCGGTCCCAAGCCCGGATGAAAAAGGAGGAGGGGGATGCTGATAGTACCCTGTTAGGGCTCCTAATCCAGGGATACAAGATGAGCAGTGTTTGTACTCCATGTTAGGAGCGGCTGCACATGGCGTCTGTTCCTCATGTCAGAGGCGGCCATTTATTTTGGAGCTAAGTCGGCCTGCCACTGAGTAGTGCTCCCAGTCTTAATGACAAAGGCAAACGCATTCTACTTGACCCAGTGTGGAGATAAGAAAGAAGAAGAAGAGAAGTAGCTCACACCCAAATGGCTATAATTCAACATTTAACACTTCAAGCTGTAGGTTAGTCAGATTGCCATCTTTGATAGGGTTTTGTATGGAACCATCAATCCAATATAACACTCCGGTGTCAGGTGGCGCCCTCTTCATGAGTCATGTTATAAATAAATGTATCTCTTCTAGCTAGTGTCCTTATTTTCTGACATTTTTTTCAGAATATTTTGCAAATAAAATTTTTTTGAAGGTGACAATTCAATTGCAATTTATGATTTATATATGGAATCATTAGATTCAAATAACAGTGAAGTTCTTTTTTTTTTATTTAAGAAAAACACAAGGTAATATAAGACCAAATAAATAAATAGCGTGTGATATTTCAGTAACAACGCTATTACCAAAATGTCGCACACTATTTAGATAATAAAAAGGCATATATTGGATTGAATAAAAGATTTGCCAATATTTCAGTTGGCTGAACACTGACCTTTGTCAAGGCATTAGGTTTTGTATAAACAAACTCAGCGCCACCTAGTGTCATTATATTACTGTTAAACTAATTTTTAAAAATACAAAGGAGGTGGGGAAGGGATTTGGTCTTATTACCTTGTGTTTGTACCTTATCATTTTCTAAGAAAAGGAAATTATTGCTCTTTATTATATGTGTGTGTTCCCACCTTCTTTGACTGCTAAACCTTTTTTTATATTTGGGGAAATCTCTGGCTTTTAGCATCTTCCCAACACTTTATTATCTGATAACTTTATATGGCAATTATTCATACCAGGTGTGATCATTAAGTAAGGCTGCATTTTATAAAATGTTGAAAATAAGCCAATATATAAACATTGTGATATTAATCTTTGTAATCTGAGCTTTTAACTAATATATAATTTGACCATGTCCTGATTGCACTTGATTCAAATTTATTTTATAAAATGAATGTTGTTGGAAAGTTTTTAGAAAAAAATTCTTTAAAAGTTTTTATTCGAACAACACACAAATTGCAATTCAATGTTGTTTGAAACTTAGTAAAACAACTTCAGAAACAAATGCTTTAACAATCTACTAGAATAACAATCAGGGAGGTGAGCAGACAATTAGAGATATTATACAGGTTGGTGCAATCAATAATAAGAAAATATTTGAATATGGTCAGAGTAGCACAGCTGAGTTTGTCCCTAAGTTGTTGACAAAGGAATTTCAATTTTTGATAACCTTTTGTAAAGCTACCAGAATAACCTAGATATGCTGAAGCAAATAATCAAAGGTGATGAGACACGGGTTTACGCGTATGACCCAGAGACAAAGCATTAGTCAAGTGAATGGATTGAACGAGGACAACCAAGGCCCAAAAAAATCAAGAACAAAATCAAAAATCAAAACTATGTTGATTTACCTTTTTTTCGATTTTAAAGTTCATGTTCACTTTGAATTTCTTGAGGAAGTTTCAACAATTACACATGTATTTGGATATTCTTTGTTTACATGAAGCGATTAGACTCAAAAGAGCTGATTAATGGGATAAAAAAATTGAATCCTGTGTTACATGGTAATGCTTGACCTCTCAAGAACTTTTTGGTTGCACAATATTTGGCAGAGAACAGAACCCCAGAACTTTCTCACCCTCCCTATTCCCCTGAACTCTCTTCTTTCAATTTTTTTCTATTCCCAGAGATAAAATATTTCTCAAAGGGTAAACAATTTGATGATGTATGTGCAATTATAGAAAATTTGAAGAAAAATTTAAGAGCCATTCCTTAAAATAAATGCGCTCTATGTTTTGAGCAGCTGAAAAAAGTATGAGAAGGTTGTTATGTAGCGCAAGGATCATACTTTGAAGAATACAAGTTGTTGTTGTATATACTGTAATATAACAACCTTGTCTCTCTTCTTATATCAAAAGATTTAAATTAAACAAAATCTCAATACTTGGAACTAAGAATGGAAAGAAACCTGAATGAGATGCTTGCTTTAATTGGCATTTTGTTCATTATATGCAACTTCAGCAAAAACAGGATAAAATACAATCAAACTTTTTAAATTCAACACCTCATAGGATCAGAGATTTCAGTTGAATTAAAATCAGTATTGAATTAAAGTTGTGGAGATGATTATCTTATAGTCTAACTCATTTTAAATAATATTTTTAGAAAAATAATTTTGTAAAATATCAATTAATAATTTGAATTGATGCCATATTGGACCTTTAGTTCATTTACAATAAAACTTTATGTTTATAAAAAAATCCTTCATTGTTGTTTGCTTCTAGGCTAGAAACCTTATGTTGTGCACATTCTAACAGATCAATCCACAAAAGACATGCTTCAAATAGCTGAATGTTTCTCTCTAAGACATTGGTGACTTGCAGCTGCTCAAGAGTTAGGTTATCGAACCAAAGGTGCCTAAATCATCAATGCAAAGCAAAATATTGCACACAAATTTATGGGCAATGTTGGCGCTAGCATTTCAGCCATTGCTTTGTAACACTTTTAAGCACACTGCGCTTATTACTATATACTGTAGTGATGCTGCACATTTTTAGCCAGAGAGAATGTAATATTTAAACAACAATTATCTGATGTTAGACATTAAATTGACCAGACAATAATTCTACACCTTCGATAATTTGACTGATTTTTTAAATACAAAATTTTGACACTAGATAATTCTTGTGCTACTATTACAATACTTTGGCATACCGGGCACAGTTCAATAGTTATTGTATGAGCACCGTGCGTCACAAATATCGGCACTGACATTGCTGGCTGTTTTGTTTCCACCTGGACGAAAGAGACTGCTTTTCACCAGCGTAAACAATAAGTTATCTTAGAGAGCAATGTTCTGCTATTTAGAATAACATACAGCCATGCATGTCTTTTGAAGATTGATCAGCTAGAATGCAAATTTAATTGGGTTCTAGCCTAGAAGTAAACAACCATATAATATTTCTTTGAAAGAAATTTTTTTTTTTTTAATAAATTTTTTTAGCCTTTTTAATTTTTTTTTTCAAAATTTATTCACTTTCTTCCAAATGCATGTAATCACTTAGATTAAAATAGGTATTTGTAATTTTTACTTTGTTTGAAAGTGTAAACATGCAATTTTACCCATCAATAAAAATTATTCATGAAACATTCAAAAAAAAAAATTAAATAAAAAAAGTCCCATTGGTATCAATTCACATTATTAATTAAAATATATTACAACAGCATTTTATAAAAATGTTGTTTTAATTAATCATTTGGTTATCATAGGAAAATGTTCTTTCTATCAGTGAATGGTGCAATAAATCATCTGACTCTAATTCAGCCGAAAGCTCTGAACCCCTAGAATGTTGAATTAAGAGAGAGAGGTCTTCGTTTCTTTCTTATCTCCACTCAATCATTTTAGGGTATCAGGTCTGTAGAGCTTGAGATGGTGTCTGTTGGGGATGATTAGAGCTCATCAATGGATGAGCCAATACAGTCAATAATGTGTTTTGGGGTTGCAGGTTGAGAATTGCACTTAGTACATAGTGGGAAAATCTTGTAACCATTCTAGAAAGTCATTGTCCGTAGATAACCAGACTTAAGTCTGGAAATCAAAGACTGTTGTTCCCTTGGGAGGACAGAATTGGTGCTTGTCCCTCCTGCTCTGTACCAGTCATGTGCTGCAGTAGATTAAACGAGGTTAGACTGTATAGTCCAAATTGTTCCTTATCACCATCATACAATTGTTATGGCTTGTCCTAATACCATGTGGTGGGTGTCTGCCTAGGTTGTGCTTGCCAGAGCAATACGGATTGCCAGGACTTTCCCAATGGAGCCATCTTCTGTGACCTGAAGCTTCAGCAATGTGTCTGTGGGCCTGGCACCCGCCTCTTTCGGGGCTATTGTATAAAATGTACGCTTTTTTTTCCTTTTGGTATCATAACTGTTCTATAATGTCTACTAATGTTTCCATAAGTATAATGTCCTAGAATTGGTGGTTTACCAAAATGTTTTGGTATTATTATACAGAAAACAATTACTTGATGCCTTTCTCATTTTACTCTAAATTTTAAATCTTGTAGTGGTTTCTGCTTTGTGTCCCTTCTGCTGATGTTGGCCTGTATGTGACAGTGGTGAAACTTGGGGATCTCTGTGAGAAAAACGAACAGTGTAACCTAACCGAGCCAAATGCCCTCTGCAACTTCAATGAAGCATCTTTGCATCTCATGATCTGCCAATGCAAAAATGGATTTGATTCAAAAGATTCCAAATGTTTCCCAGGTAACTTTCCTCCAGCATGTTCTATTTTGTTAATTAAGGGTTTTTGGTAAACCATTTTAACTACTATTATTATTGGTAATTATGCTTTTTATTTTGAAAAACTCAAAAAAAAAAAAAAGAAAATACTCAATCACTGATGTATATAGTAACTGCTATATGGTAAACTAAATATCAAAGATTCATATTTATTCCTGCTTGCAAAATAATTGCTGTATTTCAAGTTTTATTTTTTCCAATGAAATTTTCATTCAGGCTTTTATTTTGTTATATTGAGCTATTATCTTAAATATTTTGTTTATTATTTTAAAAACTCTCATTTAAATTAATTCTTGAAATAAACATTTTGTGAAAAAATTGAAGCAAATAGATGTTGGCAAATGATAAACCAGAATTTTTTTTTTTTTCAAATTTCAAAGCCTTTTTTAAACTGAGAAAAGAATCAGCTAAGCATAAACTTATTTTTTTTTTTTTCATTTCAAACTATTTATCGCCAAATTTTCTTTTTATTTAATTTTATTTGGAAAAAGATAGGGCTCTACATCAACCGATTTTTTCCAAAATGTGTTCCTGATGTTTCAGTGACCCACTGTCCTCAGGAGAATGATGGAGAGTGACAGCAAGTCGCTGAAATATCGGGAATACAATTGATGTGGCCTCATATATTTTTCCAAACAAACTTCCAACCAACAAATGATCTTCAAAACTAATTTTCTACTATCCTCTTATCAATTGGGAGGACCTGGCTCTGGGAGAGTTCCCACTGAGGAGCCCTCCTTTGTTGTGTTTCAATATTCACTAATCTTGTGATATAGATAAGGCACAGTTTGGATTATAGTTTATAAACACAAGGTAATAAGACCAAATCCAAATAAAAAAATAGTGTGTGACGTTTCGGTAACAACGCTGTTACCGAAACGTCACACACTATTTTTTTTATTTGGATTTGGTCTTATTACCTTGTGTTTATAATCTTGTGATATACTAATCATGTTATAATATGTCCAAAAACTAAAATAGAATTATCCGATTTCTCTTAACCACACCACTTAACAATTATGCATATAATAATATGAACCAATTGTCTAATTTACATAGCAATAATTTTTCTTAAATAATAAAATATAAAACTTCATAAATAATCCTAAATATGCAAAAAATAGCTTATATATATGTATAGATTAATATATGGCATATACTGGATATAAATTGTTAATCGGCTAGTATTTCTAGGGGCAACGCGCCTCTCTTTATCAGGGCTTTTCTTTGATTTGAACTAAATCGCGCGGGCATGTGATCCACTCACGCTATGCAAGACCAAAGCGAGAAACCATTTAAATAAAATATATAGAACTGTAAATACATGATTAATTGAAATTGTAACTATTATTCCTGTAGAAGGGCAGCTTGCGCCCGAAAGCTCGAATTAATTTTCCAAATAAAGAAACTCATCCTTTTTGAATCTATTCATTATTATCATGTTATAATATGCTACATTTAAGCCCAAGTGTTACGGCAAAGAAGCTGACAGTCTGTTTTGGCAGTGATGAGAAGGAACAGTTTTTTGGGAGGAACTCCTCACTTTGACAATGGAGATCTGGTCCCCATCTTCCTGGGATTCCTGGCAGCTGGCCTAGCCCTTATGGCCTGTTGTGCCGGATTGATACAGCTCATGAGGTGTGTGATGCTTTCTCTTCTATTTTATGTGGCTCAACCTATGGCGGCCTCAGGAAGAAGCAGACCCACCGCTGGGACGAGCCTTCTCCTCACATCATATCTCTGGAGGGCCTTGTATCCATTCAAGGTAGAGTTTCCTGTCCTTTCATAGCTTCAGTGTCTCATAGCTGTTGATAGCAGGCAATCTACTTAGGCCTCCCAGGCCTTCTACAGATCTTTCTTGTGGAGAACAGGTACTTGCATTGTTACTTCACATGTCTTTACAAGAAAATAAGACCTACTCCAAATAAATTAATAGTGTATGACATTTCAGTAACAGCATTGTTACCAAAACGTCACACACTATTAATTTATTTGGATTAGGTCTTATTTTCTTGTAGCTATAATCTATAATTCAAATTGTGCTTTATCATTTCAAATGTCTTTGTAAACAGTCAAACCTTGTAATAAAAGGTAATAAGACCAAAACCAAATAAATAAATAGTGTGTGTCCCCCCTCTCTCTCTGTAACAGCGCTGTTACCGAAACGTCACACACTTTTTTATTTTTTGGATCTGGTCTTGTTGCCTTTCATTTCTAATCTATAATCCAAATTGTAATTTATCATACTTGTAATAATAGTATTACATGGGAACCAGTGTTGGGTAAAATATAATCATGATAACATTGAGTTTGCTAACACAAACAGTTATTGTTTTATTTCTTTCTACTAGTTGAGTTGCCCTGTAAGTATCTCTTGGTCGAACCTCAGTGATGGTCAATTGTTACATAGCAAGAAGTACTTTTATATGAAAAATCAATAAATAATGCGTTGAGAAAGTGTCCTTTGGAGGTGTCCACTGGTGAGAATGTCCACTAGTGTATTTTCAATGGAAGAACAATTTTGGCAGCAAAAACTGTCCGTTGTGAAGAGGTGTCCGCTAAAAGGAGGTTCTACTGTAGTAGAAATTATGAACATGTTTGTGTCGTGAGCTTCAGCTTAAAATACATTTAGAAAATACATAAGTCTGTTAGGCAACATTATTTGACATTAGCAAGGCACAATGAAAATGTTTATATCACTTCTTAAAACACAAAAATATTATTATCAATAATTACTCTATGACAAGGTGCTATATTCAGATTATTGATTAGAAACATGATGGATATTAAGAAGCAAAATGCAGGCTATAAGCCAAACAGACTATATAATAATTTTATCAGTCTGATAGATCAAATTTGCTGGGAGGGTTTACCACTGATATGAGCCAAGCCCTTCAATATATATATATATTTATCATCTTTAGTGGTTGTGGAAATTTGCCTTGTAAATACAACAACAAAATATTAATGTTTATTGCCACAATATTTTTATCTTGTAGAAGGACTTTCAGACTCAATGATATTTATAAAATATTTTAAAAGAATCTTGTCCTCGGATGCTCTTTTAGTTTTGCCTTAATTTGATGCAGGGGGTTAATTTATTGGATTATAAATTGTTTCGATGTCTTGGATGCGCCTTGGTTGGCCCACCTTTAGGTGTACATTTCATGATCATTTTTAAAATCGTAATATTTGTTTTTCGCTCTTAAATCACCTTTGCCCACAGAGCTGATAGGCTCTATGTCTTGCCCTCATCCACTTCTGGCAGTAAATCAACATCCGTATTTTTCACTCCTTGATCTAATTTGTCATTACATTTAAAAAATTAAATCCATCTCCTAATTGAAATGATTCCTTTTCTCTCAATTCAACTTTGCGTGAACCACTTTTCTCTGGTAGATAAGCAGACCTGATAATTAAATAGCCAATATGTGGATGTAATATAATTTAG
>CP092875.1:34663806-34731860 GCA_030710605.1 Cordylochernes scorpioides
TATATTCTCTGAATTATCTTATAGGTTAGGAATTCTATTATCTAAGTTAGTTTTATAATGGTCATTGGCTATTTCATATAAGTTACTTATATTATTGTTGATATTATTAGCTGGTACTAGGATATATTGTGTTATATGCTTCGGGCAAATCTATTTTCTATTAACGTTATTGTGTTTTCTGAATAATAAAGGATCAATTACAAGCCTTCGATATTTGCTGTTTATGTTATTGTAATGTATTCTATGGTTCTCCTAAAGCGAAAGTGTGGCCTGTTTCTTTGCAGTGTTGGAAAATTAGAGATCTATTGTCTTGATTTATAATGTTGCGTCTATGTTCATATATTCTGTTGCTGACTCTCCTTCCTGTCTCCCCGCGTATTTGGCTTGGCGGTTGTTGCATTCTATGGAATATATTGCCTTTTATTTTCTGTTTTGGTTAGTGGGTTTTATGATATTAGGATTATTTTAGATAGTGGATTTTTAATGGTGGAGACTATATTAGGGGAATTACAGTAATATGTTTGGATGCCGAAGTTTCTTAAGTAGTTGGCTATTGTTATAGATGTTTGTGAGTATGGAATGTAACATATCGCCCTATAGATATTTGTGGTTTTGTTTATTGGGTTATTGATTGTTATACTTTTGAGGAAATGTTGTAATATAAAGGAGGTTTGGTATCCTGCTTGCTGGACATTATTTATAATAATCTGTGTCTCAATCATTTGAATTCTGTTGCGAGCACCATTGATTACAATTTTTTTCTTAATTATTTTATACAGTATGAGAAATGAGGTTGGATTGCCATGGTTCAAATCTAGAACGGTAATCAGTGTCTTACAGTAGTCTACTGAAATGACTTAGAATTTTTTTCTCATCATAGCTCTGCTATAATTTTCTCACAGCAGAGTGAGTTCTGATAATTATTGCCGGCTACAAATTTCTTAACTTTATTTTAATAGCGCTTTCTATCAAGTTATGCTAGCCTGTGCATCCAGATTAGGGCTAGCATGCTAAGAGATAGTTAATCGATTTCTCTCCAGCGCATAGTGGATTGGGAGAGTGACAAATACATGAGCTTTAAGGTGAAAATAGAATTAAGATCCAGTTGGCGTACCCGTGAAGAGAGAAGATTGATCACCATAGAAAGGACGCAATTTTAGTTTTCTTCGTAAACCTTTTTTTTTTTCAATTCGAAACCAATAATAGATAGAAATCTGGTTTTTAACATTCCAATGGCAGAATCTCAAGGGATAGATATAGTGACCAATTTGCGCGAGTACTTTTAATCACTGTGGAAGTATTTATTAACTTATGACATACTACCTGGGATAATCTTAAAATATTCAAAGGAAAGGAGATGACTGGAGCTTGTGTCTGCAAGACATGAGATATCCCGAGGCGCGTGGACAGCTTAAGTTAATGACAAGGCAGCAAAAGCCACCTGTGTTAGAGACAGGATCTATCTAATAATATAGGAGACAGGAGAGTTTATCGAGGCTCGATTTGACACTTGTATATAATGAGGATGTTAGCAGAGTGAGTCTCCAGTGCGGAGTAATATCACCTAAAGGCTGTGAATAAGGATTGATATAGTCGGGACACCCGAGCAAAGATATTACATTGAATGTAATTCGGAACCTGTAGGCGTGAGGCGGTATCGTGATTGGTTAAGATGGCAGACACGCGAGAGGGCGGCCCCCTTTGACGACGTTTTCTGCCAAGTTTGATCACTGGATGCCGATAGACCGCTAAAAGGGTGTGTCCCCCACATAGGAAATGTCATTGAAGATGTGCCAACATGAAGCGAAGAAAGGTCGAGGACGAGATGACGTTTCCTAAAATTGACACTCAAGGTGATACGTCTGGACAATAGATGAGGCAATGAAGTCCATCTAGAATATGGCGCTAAATTCCAGAACCAAAATGTGGATAGATCGAGCTGAGGTGACTCCTCCATATTAGATTACTCCTGTAAATTCTTAAATGTCCACAAATATTTCACAGTGATTATACAAGTTGCACACATATCTCATGAGCCAGGAATGTAATTATCAGACTGACAATAATAAGGAATAATATAAATATTCTAATCCAGGAACAAACAAAACTTCTAATATGCAACAAAGTCCTACATTAGTAATTCCCATACCAGATTCACAGTGTATCATCATAACTCAACAGAAAAACTCAGTTACAATTGGTATATAAAAGGGCGAAATAACTTTTGTCATTTCCCAGCCCAATATGCACCTGTTGCCCCATTGGACAGTGATCCTATAACCATATTTGATTTCGTTTAAACATGATGTGAGAGAATTGAACTTATGGAAATGCAGCCTTTAATTACTATGCCTCATACTGTATAAATAAAAGAGGGAAATTTCGAATAACAGGCGCTAAGTGGCGATGGACACATGCACGTGTTAAGGGATTAGATAAATAGGTAGGGAAATTTCTAGATATTCAACAATTGTATATTCATGATTTGTATTTGTTAACAATGTGACAGAGGTCATCTAGGACCTCGACGTAAAATTTGTGCAAATAGCCGGGGAGGGAGAGAGTGAGAACGATGGCCGACCCTCCTCAGTAGGCCCCCGAGCGGGGGTAATTCTTAGTCACCACGAGATAAGAGGGTCGTAGCGGCGGCAATTAAAATAGAAATCGCCGGCCCCCCCCTCCCCTTGATTGATAACGGCCGGACGTGGGAAGGAGCTTTGAGGACAGGAAATGGGCCCCCTATTGAAACTAATAGGTGACAGACGATCTACCGAGGCTGTAGCTTATAAAACTAAGGATTTTAAAATGCACTAAGGGTTAGTACGGGCTGGTTTACCTAAATTCCAGCAACTGTATACACTACTTTATATGACATAAGTCTATATTATAGTATTGGGCTATGGTAAATAACAATTATGTATTCTCCTGTTAAGAAGCAATTTATTGGCCGCAATCTTGGCTTTGATGTTGATAACTTTGGTTAGACAATTTTTTTTATTTAGACTAATAAAATCTTTCAATGTACGACATTGTTCTTAGTGATAGGCTGTGATCTAAAGAGTTTCAGCTTTCGTTTATTTTCTAGCTATGAGTTTGTTTTAGCGTTGTAATGGATCGTAAAGTTTCAGTTCTTTTTTTTTTTTGCTACTAGTGTGATGGGTTTTGTAGCAGAGAAAAAGGATAGGAAGAGTGTAAAAGATGGAAATCGATGGACTTTCCAACTAGACCAAGACTTTGCTTATGAACATCTGTAGTAGAAAGGTCTTTCGAATTTGAATATTGTCTGAAATATTCCAGGAGTTTAAGATAAAATTTGATTCCAGAAATTTAATATAATAAATGTTTATATAATATAATAAATGTTTCGGTTACCATTACTGGTCCACACCCACACGACACTGTGTAACAGTGAGCTCGTCCTCATACATACCACATATGGTTTCTATGTTTTTGAATACCAAATTTTTCTTTTTATCACTCGGATTTCTTTTATAGAATCTTCATTTATTCAGCAGTGTGATAACTGCAGAAACGCGATGTTTGCGTCCACATCCACACGACACTGTGTAACAGTGAGCTCCTCCTCATACATACACATATGGTTTCTATGTTTTTGAATACCAAATTTTTTTCTTTTTTTTTATCACTCGGATTTCTTTTATAGAATCTTCATTTATTCAGCAGTGTGATAACTGCAGAAACGCGATGTTTGCGTCCACATCCACACGACACTGTGTAACAGTGAGCTCCTCCATCTCCCACACTGCATAGAGTAAATCTCCCTATACATACACATATGGTTTCCATGTCTTTGAATACCAATTTTTTTCCTTTTATCACTCGGATTTCTTTTATGGAATCTTCATCATTCAGCAGTGTGATAACTGCAGAAACGCGATGTTTGCGTCCACATCCACACGACACTGTGTAACAGTGAGCTCCTCCATCTCCCACACTGATGAGAGTAAATCTCCTCATACATACACATATGGTTTCTATGTTTTGAATACCAAAATTTTCTTTTTTTTTTAACACTCGGATTTCTTTTATAGAATCTTCATTTTTTTTACCCAGCAGTGTGATGACTGCAGAAACGCGATGTTTGCGTCCACATCAATACACATATAGTTTCTATGTTTTTAAATACCAATTTTTTTTTACCACTCGGAATTCTTTTGTAGAATCTTCGTTTTTTTCCAGCAGTGTGATAACTGCAGAACGCGATGTTTGCGTCCACATCCACACGACACTGTGTAACAGTGAGCTCCTCCATCTCCTACACTGATGAGATAAATTTCCTTTTGCGCCCACATGTGGTTTCTATGTTCTGGTTACCATTTTTTTTTTTTGAAACGTGAACCCCACAGTGTTTGGGAACATGATTAAGAAAGGCCCCTCCCCTTCCTTCTGTTTTGTGTTCCCTACTTCGCCCCGCCTCTATGGGTCCTGATAATACCGTTGCAACCAGGGTGAATGACTAATACCTAGTTCCTGTAGATCCAACAACTGAGGACCATTAGAAGTAACCCCAAGAGGTTATTCGAGTATTCTGACCATTGTGGATCTTTTTACTAAGTTCCCAATCCTGATTCCTACTAAGGACCAGTGTGCCAATACGGTGGTTAGGGCCTTGTTGGAAAGGATAATCACCACCTTTGGAGTACCAAAAACGATACTCTCTGACCGGGGTTCGGCATTCATGAGTTGCGTATTCAAGGGAGTTTGCAAGGCTATGGGGGTTGGAGCAGTAAATACCACAGCCTGGAGACCTCAGAGTAATGGCGCCGTAGAAAGGCTCAATAGGACGGTAATAGAATCTCTACGCAGGTGTACAGCGGGAAACAATTGGGATACCACCTTACCAATGGTAGCCTTAGCTATCAGGACTACTGTACACTATAGTACTGGATTTACTCCAGCGAAACTGGTCTTCGGACATGAGCTGAGGCTTCCACAACCTTTCCAGGAAGAGGAGCTTAATCCTGTATGCGAAGATTCAATTACCGAAATGGCGGCCTTCTATGAGCGGGAATTGGTGGAGGAGGTTGAAAGGGCGAGAGAGGTGGTGAGGCAAACTTACTTGAAGGAACAACAAGAAGCCAGGGCTGAGTTTGAAGCTAGAGAGTTAAGGACCTTTTGTTGGGGCACGTTTTTTTGTAACCATACCCCAACAGAAGGCGTATGTATAATCAAATCAAATGGATACATGGCTTCCCTCCCACATAGACTTACAGACCATTTTTTTGCCCAGAAACTTAGACACTTGGTGACACCAGACTTCCATGCCGAAAGCTGATGCCTGGTAAAGAAGAAGACATCCAGAGACATCCGAGCTGGAAACTGTTGTTTCATATGTACATATATTCCCCTCACCAAAAATTTAGGTAAAGGTGACCAGAAAAAAAAAAAAAGAGAAAAATGGAGAAGGAAGATCTCTAAAGACTGAAACTTATAAATATCCTTCCCGAGAAAGGAAAGCATCACATTACAGTCCAGGTAAAAAGGGCCTGGGTCAATTTTAGCCAAGACGGGGGGGCGATATATATATCGTCCCGAGAAAAAAGGGAGGATTGTATTTCAATCCATGTGGAAAGGAGGGGGGGGGGGCTGGAGTCTGATAATCTTACACTACCGCCGGGGTTGTTTCTCTCTTTAGATTTTTTGTTTTGGTAATACTATATGTTCTATTTTGATGAGGCCTGGGGCGTCTATGAAATTGATACTGGAGCCGTTGGCCATTTTGATTGGTGTTTCTTTCGGCGAATGAAAATGGAGAGAGAGATGATATAAAAGAAGGTTCTTTGCCAAAAGGCAGGATTCGATCGGAGTCGCTCAGTGAAAGGACAGTCTGCAGACAGGAGACCAGACCTTTGTCGGCACTTTCGAGAAAAGGTAAGCCATTTGTCATTATGACTTAGCGCCTTCCCCCCCCCCCCTTTTGTGTAGTAGCCAACCTAGATTTCGCATGGGCCCTAAAGGGCTATAAAGTAACTTCAGGTCACCTCTACCTAAATTTTACTATGTAAATAGCATATCTCGTCAGTTTAGACATGTTCCCAAATTTTAAGATATTTAAATAAATATCTAGAGAAATTTTCTTGTTTCCTCTGTTACCTATTTCATACATAATTTGCCTTATAGTGCTATTCCCACTGTTTAAATGAAATGTTGTATGTTTCTTACCTATTTGAAGGGAATGTTACTAATAATCAAGTCTCCCATAAATTACCGGCCACATACATTGCCGCGAGTGTCTGTGTTTCAGTGTTTTATAGATTGCCCAATTTAATAACGATTTCATGGGTTGTCTGATGAAATTGTATAATAGTGTCGCGGCTGTTTCCATCTTTAGACCATTGTTCTGACAATATTATATGCTCGATCCTTGCTTTAGCTCAACTCTTAATCAATTACAGAGTTTCTCCCCCCTCTTCTTTTTTTTATTTATTTTATTTATCCTGTTTGCACAAATTGCATTACATGTGATGATGTAAAGACATATGCCGATAGTGCATCACTGACAGCTGTGCTGCTATTATACAACATTAAGATCTTGCTGCGGGTTATATACATGGGGTTGTTGGCCTAAATTGCTATATATATATATATACTTAAGTAAGGAAACTTTTAAGAAGTCACATCGTGTATCCTCCCTTTTCAACTATCCAAACCGGGATACCATCAATGTCGCCCGCCGCGGGGCTCGAATTTAGTATATGTTTCATCCCCTATACTTTAGAAATATATACCTAATGAAAAGCCATACTATTTTTAAGTATTGGTGAAGTAGTCCACGCATCCTGAGATTAGCAGTCTATTATAAATCGTGAATTTTAATTTATGCTTTCCGTTTCACGGGCATTTTATCAGGCAATGAAAGTTATGTTGAGGCGGTGTATACCGCATCTCTCGCCGCTGTCTTTTACGATTCACATTGTTTGTGGCAAAACCTTAATATTATCATTGATTTCTGACATCAAAGTAAAAACGTCTATGGGGATGAGTATCTTTTATTCTGGTCTTCTCGAGCTTTCGAGCTTGTCCGCCCTTCTACAGGAGAAACATATACAATATATCAAGAAAATATAACGTCGCCTGATGCTAAAACTATTATGATTCTATGTACATATATATATATATACATTAGAAAGTTTTGCATATTATTTGTTTTCTTAAGACATATTTTTTTTGATTAAGGTATTACACATATTCTACTATTGTTTGCTATATTCTATGAATTATCTTATAGGTTAGAAATTCTATTATTTAAGTAGTTTTATAATAGTTATTGGCTATTACATATAAGTTACTTATATTATTGTTGATATTATTAGCTGGTACTAGGATATATTGTGTTATATGTTTCGGGCAAATCTATTTCTATTAATGCTATTGTATTTTCTGAATAATAGAGAATCAATTATAAGCCTTTGATATTTGCTGTTTATGTTATTGTAATGTATTCTAGGTTCTCCTAATGCGAAAGTGTGACCTGTTCCTTTGCAGTATTGGAAAATTAGAGACCTATTGTCTTGATTAATAACGTTGCGTCTATGTTCATATATTCTATTGCTGACTCTCCTTCCTGTCTCCCCTGCGTATTTTGGCTTGGCAGCTGTATACACTCTGACAAGGGAAGGTTATCTTAAATTGATAAATGTGCATTTTTTTTTTTGCCTCAAGTAGAGATTTCCAAGATTCTATTTCTGAAACATTTTTTTGGATGAAGACAAATAAAACCATCTTGATAGTATTGAATTTTACAGTAAATATTTGCCAGCAGAAGGCATGATGAGATTACATGAAATTTAAACCAGTTATATGCTTAGTATGTTCCTTCAGTTGTAATTTGACACCGTCTTGAAATAAAGAAATTGGACGGTGCGCTATATCTTGATGCTGGATATTTCTGTGTCAGAAAGGTGTAGTTATTCTGTTTAATGAGAATTCCAATATTATCGAATTTAGCAGATTATCATTGGGATTTGAACAACTGTCTTGAAAATTTTTGAACAGCCCGAGTAGATAAAGGAGTCCTGGAGTTAGAGTGGAGAATTAGTAGTACAGACTGACCACTCGACGCAGATAACTCTAGGGAACAATTATTGTGTTAATCCGCCGTAGACAAGAAGAACATTGATTCTCAGGATACTCGATAGGCAGAATTTTGAGAATTGATAAGGTCATGGTTAAAGTTTACACAGGCATGTGGGAGTAAAGACAGTGATTTAAAGAGGCAGCCTTATGCCTTAAATACTTTCAGTGGAAGTAGATGCCACTGCAAATATTCAGGTCTAATAATTTCTAAATTTGAAGTCATGCATGACGGGTTAGCACGGGATTGACGCCTGGACGGGTTTTCACTGGGATTAATCGAGCCTGCGAAAGAACTAGAAGAAGTGTGACATGTCACGCCACTGTACTAAGATAATAATTGAGAAGATTTATGTTGAGCCAACTGAAATTAGTAAAGGATTAAGAGATTAAGGTATTATTCTTTGAGTTTTACACTAATTTCAATTACGCGATATGGACGGCGTTATAAGTTGGGTGGAAATGATTCGGCCGCAATGGGATGGTCTCCTGGAGATTGGTACGATCAAATAATACTTATTGAATGCCGGGCGGGATCGCATAAAGCATTAAATGACATCGAGAAATGCTTAAAGAAACACCCTAGAAGATTGGGGATCGACAAAATGACGACATGGAAAATGCTCAACATTGTACATTGGCAGCAAAATGATATCTTGCTATTGTATGGACGACCACTCCTTCCTGAAATGTGCAGCGGATGTTAGTCCCAGAATTAGGTCCTTTGAGGCGACACTTTCCTTTGCAGATGACATAAAGACGCATGACAAAACAGCACATGAGCATTTAAACTAGCTTCAATTCCTGCCATTAATTAATTTAGTTGACCAATAGCTATAGAACCGCTGGAGACCTCCATACCCTGTGTGATATTTTAGTGAGAAATGAGCGATTCAATTCTATGAGCCATGAGGTATCCTGTAAGATCAGAGATGTACCCCATTCAATTTTTTATAGTAGCCAGTGCGAGATATTTCCAGAATGTTTTTTTTTTTTTTTAAACTGTCATATAATTCGGAAACTAGAAAACTACACTATTTTGATACAGTTTACATCTAGCATCCATGTGAACTCAATATGACTATTGAACGTAGATTGAACGAGCCAACCTAGAGAGAACGAGTTTAATAGGCTTACAATCAATAGTTGAAGCAAACTATTCGCACAAATTTGTTATGTTCTCTCTCTAAATGATCTATGACATTATAGGTTTTCTTAACAAGGTAACATACCCCGCCGAGTGTATATGGAGTTATAAAGCTTAAAGGTAATAGGCTGTTGGAATAATATTACACTAGTAATAATTAATAGTTCAAAATTAAGAGTGATAATAGATCGGGATCCAGATCCCGATGACGGGTTTCGAGGAAACACCAGAGGGATGAAAGGCAGTGAAATGTGTAGAAAATGATGGAAGAGAGATGAGAGAGAGGTGATGAAAGAGGTGTTGAAAGTGATGGAAGGGCGATGAAATATGATGAAAAAGGCGTTGAACTGTGTTATAAGGTGATGAATAAGAGATGAAATGTGTTGAAGGCGTTGAAGAGAGATGCGATGGAAGTAAGTTGAAAGGCGTTGAGGATGATGAAGGATGATGAAAGAGTGAGAAAGCGTTGAATGTTGATGAGGAAGAGATAGAAAGATGCAGAAAGATGTTGAAAGAGAAAGAATTGAAAAAAAGGTTGGATAAAGGGTTTTGTAAATAGTAGATAAAGATTGATGGAAGAAAGTACATTTAATGTATAAAGCGTAGCTGTCGACCGCAATATCGCCTCGATAGAACTATTTCTTTTAAAATAAGACATATTATGCACTGGGGGTTTGTGTAAGCTGATTTACATAAGTTTCGGCAACAGTGTACACTATTTAATATAGATAGGTCTTTATTAATTACAATATTAGGTTATATATTAAATAGCAAATATGTCTTAGTGTTATGGTGAACTTTAAACAGTTTGCAGTTTTTTTTTTAAACATGTGTTCTAGTGCTAAGTGTTGAAAGGAGCTTTAACACCATGTTTCAGGGTTTGTGTGTTATTTGTCTCAACCTTGTCTTTGTGCATAATACCGTCTCACAACCTTACTGTAGTGTTTGTTGCCATCTTTAAAGATCTTCACAATTTGTTTTAATATTAGTGTGTCATTTAGAGAAAATTGTCACAACCTTATCCTTGTATAGAACACCGTTTTTACACCGTTTTATTTAATAAGTTATATGAGAGATTTTAGATATAGTATAAGAGTTACTATTTACATGAGCCAAATCGACCCAACAGTTAGAGCAAGAGGGGGGAACTCAGATATTTCCTCCTTTCACGTGACGCGACTGTTCAACCCCGACCGGTCGTGCCAGATAAGAGGGAAATTGACAGAGTTAGTGTGAACAGTTTAACTTTACGCAGGTCTACAAGGGTAAAAAGGCCCACACAGTGTAAATTCTGCTTAGACTGTCGCCTCTAACTAGGATTTTGGAGTGTGTACGGAGAATCAGCTCGATAGAATGAGAAGTTTAGAGATTTCAACCTTTTTTTTTTTAAACCTTTTTTTTTAAAGTAGAACTTCATTAGGATTCCTTTTTTTTTTTAATACAAACTATTTCTTGTTAAAACCCGAGTTTCAAAGACCAATGAGAATAATGTATACCATTGTGAATTAACTATTTAGTGTAAATCTGAAATTTTAGTTATTATCAGGAGTAATAGGTGAAGGAAGGTGTAGGAAATCACAACTTAGAGGGGGGGCTATGTCTAAAAACAACAAAACCTAATAGGCATCCTATGGCTTGTGTTGGGTAATTCAGAAACCCTATAATCCCTGGCCTTCAGGTAGTAGCTTTGAAATAGGTTTCTAATGAGAACATGAAAGGTCAATCTCTCAGAGTGAAATTGTGAAGTATAGGGACCCTAAGCCAGGGGTAGAAGTTAAGTAGGCCCAGACTATAGTCGATCCTTGGAAAGCACTTGAGAATGTTAGTGTTGGGTAGTGAATCGTAAACCCTATAAATCCATCTTTCAATAGAGTGCTGAGGTCGGACTACTGCAAAGGGGACAGACGCACGAGGAAGTAAGAAGAAAGTGACTTCACCCACGGTGGCTAGGGGAGAGACTCAATCCGCTTTTATGAGGTGTCACGCTTAATGGTCCTTTATTCGCCATTATAATTTGTGTATGTCTTTATATAGAATTGTCGTGAAAAGTCGCTTGGTGTCAAGGCAAGGGCAGTTTTTTGAAGTTACACTGATTTTTTTAGTAGGTTAGCTTCCAGATTATTTAGAATTGTTAACATTTGATTGTTAACAATCAATTTTGTTTATTTGTTTAAATATAAATAATGTTTATCCACGTATAGATAACTTTTATGTAGAGTTTGTATGAGGCATTTATTTAAGTCAATAGGGCTTTAGTCCCCACTTTGTTTTAATTAGATAACTTTATTTGATTTCTCATTGGTTCTGAAAGACTTTATTATTGTTAGGGTTTATTTGATAGATAATTGTAGTACTTTGGCATTTATAGCAATTTTTAACTATAGTATGAATGCAGTCTGCGAATGAAATATGTATGAATGGAATGACTAATGATTGTTGTCAAAGTTAAAAACTATTATACTGTTAGACCAAAATTACTTTAGAATAGTGTAGGGAATTAATAGGTTCGATTTTTAATTTTGATTTCTTTATTTGTTAGGAACGATAGCCTCACAGGACTGTAAAAACTCTATTGTTAGGAAATATTCGCTCCACTTTGTTAGGTCTCCTTTTAGAGGAGTGCAAATATTGATTTCTTTTATTAGGGTAATCAGTTACTCTATTTCATTATATCAACTTGAATTTTAAGAGTCGTAGATAATGATCATATCTTAATTCTCAGACTGGAAGGTTGTGGGAGGTTATGATCAGACCAGGAAACCCACAAAACTTCTCCTCATTAGAGGAAACGAAGAGGTATAGATTGAATTTTATGCAGGATGGGGGATTTGTTTTAGCCATGCCGTATAGCCTGGGGTATAACGGCGCGACCTTGGGTAACCGATCTGACACCGTAGTTTCGACGCTTTTAGCGTGGCTGGAGCGAGGGTGTTCTAGACGGGAGGTCCTGTAAGATTGGCATGTAGGCAGAGATTGCCCAGTTATTCTAGACGAAGTGTTTCCGTCTATTGAAATTTTTTTGGTACCAGTTTGATCCCCCATAGCTAGCGGAAGTTTCTTCTAATAAAGGATTCGCCCTGCCATACGTTTTGTTGGAATGAATTCGAGTATAAGACCGATTCGAGAGGCAAAATAAGTAATTATTAGGACCTTCAACGAGTTTAAACTCGTTCCATGATAGGATAAGATTTTAAAGTATTAGTTAACTATAAGGACCGCGAACGAGACGCCAGAACGAGCCAATGAGTCAAAGTTTTAGAAGTGTTGTATTGAGGACAGTAGAATTAAGAGCAGTTATACAGGGAGTAGAATTCTGAAGGAATTTGTAAAAGAACCAAAATTTCAGATTGATAAAATTCAAATTTATAAGATGTAGATTTATAGGATTCAGGTCAATGAATAGAGAGTATATTAGTAGATGAAAGTAATATGAATTTCTTGGAAGGGGGAGGTAGCTGAACTGTACACACCCCAGAGGCAAGGTACACGGAGCCACAAACAAAATAGTAGAAATTGATTAGTCGCTCTGCCAAAACAGAAAAATTCTCTTCATACGGTTGTCACCCTAGATTTAAATGGACTGTGTAGTTTAATAGAGGTCTGGGCTATGTTCCATTTGACCAAGATTCTAAATGACGTACCCATCTGGGTTGAGAGAGTATTGTAATTTGAGGAATCTAACACACAAGAGAGAACCCACCCTCCAGTAGGATCGGGATAGACGAATATTACCCAGTGACCAACTCGTGATTCCAGACTGAATAAGATTGAAAAACTTAACTGAGATACTAAACCTTGAACCTCAGCGCACAAATATATATAATGTGTTTTCATTTTCTAATTGAATATGTTATTATTTTATATCATATATATTATATTATAATCATATGCTATTCATTTCAACAATTTTATTTCCTTTGATATTCATGATATTAGTAATATTTACCGGCCATGTTGCGATTTTTTTTTTAACATGTTGTCATGGCTTATTCTTCCCTTAAGGCATGATCTATTTTATCCTTATTGTCTTTTATCCGCCTTACTTGTATAAGTATATATATTTTGTCATCATATATAATTTTGTAGTAGTTTTCTTTATCATCTATCATGGGATGATTTTTTATCATATTTAATCACTATCTGCATGATACGTGTTTTCTTCAATATATATATTATACCCATCAATATAACATGGAAGGATTCATTTTATCATTACATATTCGTGCCTTATTTAATAATTACTTTCACAATTTGTTTTCTGTAAACTTTTTTTTTTATTTAGCAAAAGTCATCATGTCATAGGCTAATCATTATGTATCAAGATATTTCTTTCAGCTAACTATAATTATCCTTTCCTTTGATTGTATATGTATAACTATACCACACGAATGTCTTGATTGGTACTTAAATAAAGATGCTGGCATGTTTTAGGAGTTGGACTAGTCAGTTATTTCTAAACGACTTCTTGGCGCCCAAATTTTTATATATAATATGTAATAGGGAAATGCTCTAACTGTATTGTTAGCAGAAAGAAGGTAGCAATGAATCCAGCACCACAAGAGGCAAGGATGGGGTTGAGAGGACTTACCACAAGGAGGGCCTACTCCTCAAGGCCAAAGAAGAAAGTGGAAGGGTGGTATATATACCCATGAATGGTAAGACAGATGACCTTGCTTACTTCCATACATATGATATGACTGTCCCCCATAACCTATGTTGATAACAGTGTGCTGACAGAATAATAACACATAAAAACCCCTTTGCCAGGATGCACAATGCCCACTAATGTTCGGAATAATAAACATCTAAAATAGCATACCATCATTTTGATTAGCCTTATCTTCCCTATAGGTTTCGGTACACCTGGCTTCACCTAGTAATGGAAAATGCATTTTGCTAGAAATGGGCCTGCTTTCATAGTAACTGATGAAAGGCAGATGAATAATGAATAGCACAAACGCATTTGTCCATTACTTGGCAGGGGGAGGATTGTTGGGGCACGTTTTTTGTAACCATACCCCAACAGAAGGCGTATGTATAATCAAATCAAATGGATACATGGCTTCCCTCCCACATAGACTTACAGACCATTTTTTTTGCCCAGAAACTTAGACACTTGGTGACACCAGACTTCCATGCCGAAAGCTGATGCCTGGTAAAGAAGAAGACATCCAGAGACATCCGAGCTGGAAACTGTTGTTTCATATGTACATATATTCCCCTCACCAAAAATTTAGGTAAAGGTGACCAGAAAAAAAAAAAGAGAAAAAATGGAGAAGGAAGATCTCTAAAGACTGAAACTTATAAAATATCCTTCCCGAGAAAGGAAAGCATCACATTACAGTCCAGGTAAAAAGGGCCTGGGTCAATTTTAGCCAAGACGGGGGGGGCGATATATATATCGTCCCGAGAAAAAAGGGAGGATTGTATTTCAATCCATGTGGAAAGGAGGGGGGGGCTGGAGTCTGAAATCTTACACTACCGCCGGGTTGTTTCTCTCTTTAGATTTTTTGTTTTGGTAATACTATTATGTTCTATTTTGATGAGGCCTGGGGCGTCTATGAAATTGATACTGGAGCCGTTGGCCATTTTGATTGGTGTTTCTTTCGGCGAATGAAATGGAGAGAGAGATGATATAAAAGAAGGTTCTTTGCCAAAAGGCAGGATTCGATCGGAGTCGCTCAGTGAAAGGACAGTCTGCAGACAGGAGACCAGACCTTTGTCGGCACTTTCGAGAAAAGGTAAGCCATTTGTCATTATGACTTAGCGCCTTCCCCCCCCCCTTTTGTGTAGTAGCCAACCTAGATTTCGCATGGGCCCTAAAGGGCTATAAAGTAACTTCAGGTCACCTCTACCTAAATTTTACTATGTAAATAGCATATCTCGTCAGTTTAGACATGTTCCCAAATTTTAAGATATTTAAATAAATATCTAGAGAAATTTTCTTGTTTCCTCTGTTACCTATTTCATACATAATTTGCCTTATAGTGCTATTCCCACTGTTTAAATGAAATGTTGTATGTTTCTTACCTATTTGAAGGGAATGTTACTAATAATCAAGTCTCCCATAAATTACCGGCCACATACATTGCCGCGAGTGTCTGTGTTTCAGTGTTTTATAGATTGCCCAATTTAATAACGATTTCATGGGTTGTCTGATGAAATTGTATAATAGTGTCGCGGCTGTTTCCATCTTTAGACCATTGTTCTGACAATATTATATGCTCGATCCTTGCTTTAGCTCAACTCTTAATCAATTACAGAGTTTCTCCCCCCTCTTCTTTTTTTTTATTTATTTTATTTATCCTGTTTGCACAAATTGCATTACATGTGATGATGTAAAGACATATGCCGATAGTGCATCACTGACAGCTGTGCTGCTATTATACAACATTAAGATCTTGCTGCGGGTTATATACATGGGGTTGTTGGCCTAAATTGCTATATATATATATATACTTAAGTAAGGAAACTTTTAAGAAGTCACATCGTGTATCCTCCCTTTTCAACTATCCAAACCGGGATACCATCACTTTGAGACAGGGGATCTAGCTTTGGTAAAAAGAATGCATGAGACGAAAGGTCGTCACAAATTTGAGCCAAGGTACAGAGGACCATATGAGGTATTACAAAGGGCGGGTGACACTGTTTACCTTTTGAAGGATTTGGAGACGGGGAACTTGGATAAGATCCACATAGACAGAATGAAGGCCTATCATGCCCCGGTAAAGACTCACCCTACAGGGGACAAAAACGTACAAGAGCAAATAGATGGTGTCATTGATGATGAGGATCACTGGGTACACCCAACATATCCAATATATTCCCATAGAACTGTAGAACCAGAGGAGCCACGAGGGACAGCAACCTTTGGAAACCCGCCTGAGGTAGTGAATAGGGCAATTGGTGGCACTATTGACGGCCCTGAAATACGCCGTTCAACCAGGGTCAAGAGGCCCACTGAGTGCAGGTCATGTCCAGGTTGCCAATGATTAAGCCTATAGAATGTGTACTAGAGTTAGTTAAATTTTGATCATAATAAGAAGTGTTAGAATGTGAGTTAAAGGCCCTAGGTTGTGGTCTTAAAGGATTTCCAGTTTTTTTTATATTGAAGAGGCTATTCTGTGTTGATAGCAAATTGTGATTTGAATCGTGAATTCAACAGTTCGTTTTGTTTTAATTTTTTTGAAGGTTCTGAAAGGTAGTTCAACTTTAAAGATAATAAAGGGGTTTAGACACACTAGGTAATTGCTGTGCTTATAACCAATTCTCTATGGACAGACTTGGAACTTGCGTTGGGTAAAACTTGACTCCCTGTAATCCCTGGGTCCAGTTATACAGTCCAAAGAGAATTTCTAATGAGAGTGTGTAAGGCAATTACAGTCTAAGAATTCATATGATAGACCAATAAGTAACCTCTGTTGTTAAACTCCAGAACGAGCTGGGTACTGAAAGCCCTATAAGTACAAAGAAGGAGTTTAGCTGAATAGCAGAGAAAAGGGAATGCCAATGACCTATATAAGAAATAGGGTTGGAAAAACAATTGTAGGTCTATCAGGTTTGGCAATGAGGCAAATGCTTGAAGTTCAGTTCGCTCCATTTAAGTGCTAGTCTTGATGATTCGTTTATTTAGACACCAAGTGTCAAGATAAGAAGATTTTCAAACTGTTAGACACACAGTTAAGGAGATAGGTTAGATTTCAGAATACAATTGTTGACGATCAACATAGTTTGATTTATTTGTCCGTTTAATTATGAATAATATTTATCTATGAATAGATAATTTATATAGAGCTTGTATGAGGCATTTATTTAAGTTAATAGGGCTTTAGTCCCCAATTGGTTTTAATGTAATTATCCATTGATTTCTCATTGTGTCCTGGAAGGTTGTGGGAGGTTATGATCAGACCAGAAAGCCCACAAAAACTTCTCCTCTTTAGAGGGAGCGGAAAGGTATCAGGAAAGCCGATCTGACATCGTAATTTACGACGCTTTAAGCGTGACTGAGATGAGGGTGATTCAGACGGGAGGTTGAGAAGGTTCGGCGCGTTGAAGCTCCTCTATAAATTGCGCAGCTTGGAACCAATCCTCTATAGACAGAAACTTTGAAACATGTGCTGGGTAAACAGTCCCTATAACTCCTTGATTTTAAGTCATAGTCTAAAGGGGGTTTCTAATGAGAGTTAACAATGATAGAGCGTGGAAGAGACAAACTATGATTAGACGAGGCGATTCCGTCTACAGATTTTTAGGTACCAGTTAGTAAAGTGACAGATGACTGTCCGGATTCTTTGTGTTTTATATCGCCCCAGGCTAGCAAAAGTTATCCACCTAATTAAAGACTATAGTCTGCCATACGTTTAGTTAGAACGAATTCAAGCCTAAACACCAGTTAGTAAGTAGATTTTTTTTTTTCAAGAGAATAACTCGTTCCATGTTAAGATAAATTTTAAATTAGTAGGCCACCTAAATGAACCTTTGAAGCAGATTGCCAGAACAAGCCAGTATAGCGTCCCAAATTTGAAAAGGAATAATTTTTTTGTTTTGACAGTAAAGTGGCCTGGAGCAATGGGTTAATTTGTTTTATTTTGGACAAAGAGTCAAATTTTTCAGATAGGTACTAAGGACTCAAGTGGGAAATTATATCACAAGATATAGGTTAGACCTAGTTTATTATTCATCATAATCTATTTTCAGGGTTAATTTAAGTAGTATTTTTATTAAAGTGGATTTGTGGGTCAAAGATATGATTACACATTCTATAGACAAGCTAAACAATGTATAGTAGAGGTTAACAACAATGTTCAGCTAAGAACAAAGATAGGTGAGATTGCCACCACAGATAAGGTAATTTTGAAATAGTCTGGTTTGGAGACGTATTGACTACCATGATTTCCTTCCTATATATTTTCCCGGATTTAAGAGAAGCGGGGAACACACCAGACAAACACTCCCAGTGACGGGTTGGTAAGAACAAGTTTTAAGATATTACATGTAGATTGTGAAATACTAGTGAAATGACCTAGACCCTCAATGCATATCTGTTCGTTTTATTTTCATTATATATTCATTATTACTATATAGCATGTATCATTCCTTTATTATATTCATGTATATTTGTATATATAGGAAGCACGATTCGGATAATTAATATGTGTGACATTTTAGTAACAGCATTGTTACCATCTTCGGACAAATGTACCGAATGAGGATTCTAATCACAATTTATATATTCATCTGTATACCATAGTATATCCTATTTATATATATATCAAACCTTTCCCTCCTACTTATAGTAAATATCCATTTTAAAATTTTTATTTTTTTAACATCGTGTATATCTGCATTGCTACACTTTGGCATACGTCGTATCCGTGCAACTTTAATATGTATATTCCACTTCCCACGTTTCTGTTTTGCCCCTACTATTAATGTCATTGATAGGAGATGCAATTTTAGTTTTTTTATCATTATCATTATAACCATGTACAGCCATTCCTTTGCTGTCATATGTATCATACAGAGCTAATAAAGTTTTTTTTATTCTTTTTCATATATGTTTTAGGAATTGTACATATCTATATTAACACGCACAATTCCTTGGCGCCCTTAATAATTATGTTTACCTAGAAGGTATTAAGAATTTGTTTGTATAGAATCGATGCTTAGGACCATCCCACACCTCCACCATGGGGACTATGGCTGGGAACATGTGGACTCGGCTCACATCTGGGCCAAGACTCCCCGGAATACAGGCAGCGAAAGGATGGGCTTAGTACATTGCCCATTAAATGGTAGGGTAGAATTTCCCTCGATACTACATTGAGCTAACATGTTCCAGGTTCATAGCTCGTGTGTTCCTCCTTTGCCCGAGTGTCGGTGATTGCATACTGATATCGTAAAAGAATGCATTTCCCCCCCCCCATTTCATATTTCTCATAGTGTATAAACAGATATGAATTGGAGTAAACACATTCTTTCACTCTGGCAGGGGAGGAATTGTTGGGTCAGATTTTCCACCAGACAAGACCCAACAAAGATGTAAACAATTACATCATATAATATATACGCAGTGTCTCGCCGAAGTGTTTGTTGCCTAGGTGGAGAACTCCCAACGATGGCCGACGATGCTTTATAAAGACCCAAAGCCCGCTGGCGGGAGGGCCGAAACGAAGGATGTACAAAGAACACATGTACAAACAAAAAAAAAACTAGACACTTGAAGACACCAGACTTCCATGCCGAAGGCTGATGTCTGGTGGGGAGGAAGACACGGGTGACATCCAGAGACATCCGTGCTGGGAAGCTGCTGTACCATATGTACATATATCCCCCTCATTTTTGTTAGAGGTGACCAAAGGAAAACAATTTGTCATATAAACACTAAACCAATAACCTTTTTTTTTTTTAATACTCGGGATAAAATATATATATATTATTTAATCTACTAAAGGAATTTAATTTGTTTTTTTTTTTTCAATATACAATTTTTTTTTTCTCCGCGCGGCAACACGGTAATTTGGAGGCGTGGTCATGATCACGTGCGTGTTTGCTTTCGACGAATGAAAATGCCAGCCAATAGAAACTTTGGCGTGAGGAGCGAATGAAAATGAAGGGAGGCAGAGATAAAAGGGGGTTTTCTTGGCAAAATCGGGGGAGATAGACACAGAGTCGCTCAGTGACAGGAGAGATTCCACCAGTCGGGCCTGACCAGACCTTGCCGCCGCTTCCGAGAGAAGGTAAGCCCCTCGCCATTATGGTTTAGCCCCCCTTTAATTTTTTCGAACAGAAGCTAATCTATTTAGATTCTGAATGGGCCCTGAAGGCTTTAAGTGACTTAAAAAGGAATGTTAGGGTTCGTATATTTTGTCCCGCTAGAATAGATGGAGATCTAGTTTCCCCACCCCTTTATAAAGACGAATTCGTAACCTTATGTCACCTCTAACCTAGATCATTATGTAAATAGCATGTCTCGCCAGTATGAAATGTCCCCAAAAATTTGAATTTAATCTGAATAAATATCTAGTACATATGGAGAATTTTGTTTCCTCTCATACATATTTCATTCTTCTGTTTCATGGTACTACCCCCACACCTTAATCTCATAAATTGTACTAAATATAGAACTACCGACTCTGTTGGAATAGAGTTGTGTACTATATCTTTGCTGCGATATATTGACACAGCAACAGTTGCAAAATACGACTTTATTAGGGCTACCTTGAGGGTATCTACCTGTCAGGTTTTAGTAATGTTTGTACCTTTATGTGAAGAATTTGTCCTTCTTTCACTCTTTAAAATGAAACTTAGTATGATTTTATTGTAGACCTTTTTGCTTTAAATATATTATAAATGTCATTGTCAATGGCATAAGTCTATAGTCTTGCTTGTTTTATGGCATATCTTGCTGATTGTTAGTATAATCTTTACAAATAGAGTCCCTCCCATATATATCCAGATAGTAACCTGATTCCAATATTTTAACCTCTGTGAAGTCTTTATGACAAATAATAAGACTCCGAGGTTGCGTACCTTTTTCTTTTTAACTGCTCAATAAGGCTCTAGCCCTCGGGTATGGTGGTCCTTCTACAGGAGCAACGCGATGGTGGTGAATCGTTAGTAGCTCCTATATATATTACCTAACATATCTACATCTTTACAAAATTTTCATAAAAGAACTATTAATTTCTTGATATATGCCTAAGTATCCAGACTGTCTACACATTTCTAAACTAAGGTAAAAACTATTATATAATAATTTAACTTATGAAATTTGAATTAGTTATGAAACAAGAGTTACTGTATTAAATATGGGAAAGTGTACGTTTAATTGCTAATTATGAGTTTTGTGTATGATTCTGGAATTTCAAAGTACCTATTGAAGTTGACGTGTTTTAATGATAAAAAGGCTTCTAAGTACAGTCCTTTCTGTTCATTGTTTATATTGGTATAAGAGTTTTTTTTTTTTGGTTACTTAGGTTGAAGGTGTGACCTGTATTTTGAGTGTGTTGGAATAAAAGTGAATTTTTATCCGTGTCACGGACCCGAGTCCGCTGGTCTGTAATGGCGACCAATAGATGGCGATCAATTCTAGCGTCTGTTTTGATGGCAGAGCCGACCATTATTTCATAGATCATTTTAATTTAGTGTAGGAACGGGAATAATTCAATATTTCCCTCCTTCTTCCTAAGTACACGTGAGCCCTAATTTAATGGGGAATGTCTCTACACATCTGTCCTAAACTTCCCACACTATATCCTTTGTGTATGAATCTATTTACAATTGATCTGTAGAAATTATAGAGATCTATTGCTATAATTTTCCTCTATGAAATAGCTCCCAGCGTCTTCAGTGGGTTGCTAAATCACCAGAAGGTGTCCTTTATAGATTGTCAAATTTAATAATGATTTCATGGGTTGTGTCTGATGATGAGGGAGAATAGTAAGAAATAAGCCTTACGAGATTTCGCGAATAAAGTCGGGGAAGGACATTATCCCAGAAATCTCTTAAAAGGATAGTTGAGACAACGAGGGAGGCAGGGGAAGTGCCCGCCATTTTTTTCTTTTCGTAGAAGAAGAAGGGGGGGGAATGGACGTTGGGACCCCACATTCCAGAGACTTTGTTAAGTCCGCGCGACACCCGGCGCTCAAACATTCCAGGAAGGACCTGTCAACGGGCCTCCCTGACGCTGGGCCTCCTTTGGGGAATTCCACCCACGCCTGGCATGGATGAAAGCTTTACTTGGAGTCCTTCTGTACCCTATATAATATCTGATATTCTATCTCCTCAAGCATAACCTTAGCTGTTTAAAACCTATATTTGTCTATTTCTATGTCACACTTGTATATCTTAATAAGAAAATTTTTACTAAGTCACATCTTACATGCTCCGTTCCCATTGGTCTAAAACGGGAACGCGACTGTCATACTGTGTGTTATTTCATTTTTTAATTATAGTTTTAGATGCTCAAGCTCTACATTGTTTATCTCTATATCACACGCTTTGCCTATAGTGGTAGCGACCCTGTTGTCAAAATGTTACACTTGTAGATTTTGATAAGGAAACTTTACTAAGTCACATCATACATGCTTCGTTCCCATTGGTCTAAAAACGGGAACGCGACAGTGGTTCATTTTTTTATTATAGTTTTAGATGCTCAAGCTCTACATTGTTTATCTCTATATCACACGCTTTGCCTATAGTGGTAGCGACCCTGTTGTCAAAATGTTACGCTTGTAGATTTTGATAAGGAAACTTTACTAAGTCACATCATACAAAAGGATGAGATAAAACACGTCCCTTACGGAGAACTTATAGGGTCTCTGCTATATCTTGCAAACTCATCGAGACCTGATATGACGTTTGCCGTAACTAAATTAGCACAATTCTGCAGTAACCCAGGCGAACGACACTGGCAAGCTGCTAAACATATACTAAGATATCTTCAAGCTACTAAGAATGTTTCACTCATCTATAAAAGAGGGTCTGATGATATACTAGCTTTTAGCGACTCAGATTGGGCCAATGAAATAGATGATAGACGATCAACTAGCGGGTCAGCTGTTACTATTAATGGTTGTTTAGTGTCATGGAGATCTAAAAAGCAAAATTGCGTGTCATTATCTACAATGGAGTCTGAGTACATTGCTCTCGCCCAGACCACTAAGGAAATATTGTGGATAGCACAAATATTAGAGAATTTGAAATGCCTGACTAACGCCTCACGCCCAATAACAATATTCTGTGATAATAGAGCTGCCATCGAGTTTTCTAAAAACAACATAGAAAACAATAGGTCGAAGCACATTGACATACGGTATCATTATATAAGAGAAAAGGTCAACAGTGGAGACATCCATGTGAATTACATCTCTACCAACGACAACCTGGCCGACATCTTCACCAAGGGCCTCAAAAGGACTGCACATCATAATGCTTGTGCAGCTATGAATTGTCTGGATACTGGCATACTACACGGCATATCCAAAGTGGGGGAATGAAGACATTTTGAATATGCCCACTTCCGCCGGGAAGGACCTACGTCACCACTACGTCACGGCCAGCCAATCACCGAGCTGCCCCATCCTCCCTCCCCCTTTTTAGTCATAATAAAATAACTTTCCTGTTGTTCGCGTCGCCTCCGCGTGCTTCTATATATCCACTTCAATCTGCAGATGTAGTGGGATAATTGACTACTTCCTTATACTATTACATCATCTAGTCCAGCTTCAACTTATAGCCCAACAGAATATATATATAATTAATTTTATTCTTTGGAATAAAATAATTTTAGAATTTTCGAAATGGTAATAAAAATTTAGATATTTCATCTTGCATATAAAGGGGATTGGTTATAAACACACACACACACACACACATATATCACATATTTACATTCTGATATGTACATTCTGTGCATTTTCCATCTGGGCCTTTTTGCAGCGGGTTTCAGGGTACAAGCCCAGAGCTAATCCATGTTCTCCACCTGGACAACAAACACTTTGGCGAGACACTGTACATATATGATGTAAAAATGTTTACATCATTGTAGGGTATGTTTTGTGAAAAATGGCCCAACACCTGTGCCATAGATGAATAAATTTGTGGCCTGCCTTTCTGCAGCCACTGGCGCCGAATATTTTATTTGTAGAGATAGGGAACTAGTTTTTTTAAAAAAGTTAACAGCAACAGAAACTAATAAATCATTCAGATTTTAACATCACAATCACCAGACCCTTACAGATTAGAGGGGAAGGGTTGGGACATCGTTAGATTAGGTGGGGTTTGATATATAGCTAGCAATAAATATGTATATATATATGTTTCTATGAAAATGTTAATCTGCAAGACGCAGGTTATCATCATCCCTTTTTGATTTGTTTTTGTCACTTTTTGGCGTTCCGAAAATAAACAATAAAAGGCTGTATCAGACTTTACTAAGACAATAAAGATTTGCTTAAAATAAATGTGTACGAAGATGTTGCATTTGGCGACGAGGATATAAGAGTAAGTACCCTCGAATTTTGAAGTAAATATTTTTAGAAAATATCTTTGATTTTGCATATAATTGAAAGTAAATTTTAAAAGTCACAAATTGCAAAGTTTTAGAATGCAAATTTAAGAAAGAGTGAAAAAAAAATGGCTAGTTACCAATTTAAGGAATATAATGAGGAAACTGAAACTTTTGAAACGTTTTATGAACGATTGGAACAGTTTCTCATATTGGAGGAGGCAGGGGATGAGAAGAAAAAGGCTTATCTCCTAACCCTCATGGGAAGTAAAACATATGGTGTTTTGAAGAATTTGTGCAGTCCTATTCTACCTAAAGATAAAACTTTTGATAACCTAATAGATATCTTGAAAAGGCACTTCTCTCCAAAGCGCTCAATTGTAGTAGAGAGGTTCATTTTTTTTAAAAGAATGCAATTAAAGGAAGAAAGCATCTCGGATTACTTGGTGGAAATTAAGCGTTTGGCTTCCTCATGCAACTTTGGAAATTTTCTGGAGGATTCTTTACGTGATAAAATGGTTTGTGGATTATATAATGCCAAAATACAAAAATAGAATTTTGTCGGAGGGCGACATTTCTTTAGCTAAAGTAATTGAGATAGCATTATCTATGGAAGCGGCCGAGAAAAATACAAAATTATTTCACTTGGAGCAGGGTGAAGATTGTGTAGATAAGTTGAGGATGGAACGCAAGGTTGAATCAAATTTCCAGAATGGCAAATGTAAACATTGTGGTAAACAGCATAAAGAACTATGTAGATTTAAGGAGGCGATATGCTTTAAGTGTAATAAAAAAGGACACATTGCCTCAATATGTTGGAGCAGTAGAAGAAATCTAAGGCAACATCAGAATCAGCCGGGAAATATACATCAGATAGGAGACCAAGAAGAGGAGGAAGAGTATGTCCAGAAAATTATAAGCGTGACGATACCTGAGTATAAAATTAATTTTGCCTCAAGTGACCCTCCCTATCTGATGGAGTTAAAAGTAGAAGGAAACTTTATTAAATTTGAAATGGATACGGGTAGTGGTCTAACACTGATATCAGAAAAGGATTTTAAAAATAGTCTTCAACACTTGAAATTGGAAAAAGCGAGTATTATTGTAAGAACTTATGATGGTACCGTGGTACCCATTCTGGGTAAAATCAATGTCAAAGTGGAGTGTCAAGATATTACTTACAAACTTAGAGCGTTGGTGGTGAAAGGAGAAAAGAGGGCTTTGATGGGAAGAGAATGGATAAATAGATTGAAATTGGGCTGTTTCGCGGTAAAACATATGCCTGTGGAAAATACCATTGAGGAAATTTTGAAGGAAAATCAAGCCCTATTTGTGGAGACAACCGAACCAATAAAAGGTTTCACATTTTCAGTAAACATGTGTGATGTGAATCCAATTTTCCATAAGGCTCGTCCGGTGCCTTTCGCCATTAGGCCAGCAGTTACTGAAGCATTAGACAAAATGGTGGCTAAGGGTTATCTATGTGAGGTGGCGAGCAGTAAATGGGCCACTCCTGTGGTTGTAGTGCCGAAGAAAAATAAAGAGATCAGAATTTGCTGCGACTTCAAGGTAACTCTAAATAAATATTTGGACACTGCGGCCTATCCCCTTCCCACACAGCAAGATTTATTCTCCACATTGGCCAAGGGAAAATACTTTTCTAAATTGGACTTGAGGAACGCTTATCTGCAATTAGAGGTGGACCCAGGCACCCGACCGTTACTAACGATAAATACTCATAAAGGGCTTTTCAGGTTTAAGAGAATGCCATTTGGATTGGCAAATGCGCCCAGTTATTTTCAATCTGTAATGGATAGGGTTTTGTCAGGTATAAGAGGCGTAATTTGTTATATTGATGATGTCCTTATAGCCACAGCATCAATTGAAGAACATCTGGCGTTGTTGAAGACTATATTTGCTCGCTTGGCGAAGTATAATATCAAACTAAAGAAAGAAAAATGCCTATTTTTGCAAAAAGAAATTGAATATTTAGGACATCTTGTCACGGAAGAGGGCATCAGACCTTTAGATCATAAGGTACAAGCAATACAGAAGGCCAAAACGCCTACGAATATCTCTGAATTAAGGTCATTTCTTGGTTTGGTAAACTTTTATGGGAAGTTCATACCCAATTTGCCAGAGCTTTTGAAGCCTCTTCATGAGCTTCTTCACAAAAAAACGTCCTTGGGTTTGGACAAAGGAATGTGGAGAGGCCATTGACAAGTGCAAGAATAGCATTACCTCTGAGAGGGTGCTAGTCCCTTATGATGCGACTTTGCCATTGTGTTTGGCCACTGATGCATCGCAGATTGGAGTGGGCGCTGTGTTGTCACATATTATAGAAGGCCAGGAGAGACCGATTATGTTTGCCTCACGGACTTTATCGGTAGCAGAACAAAATTATTCTCAGATTGAGAAGGAGGCTCTAGCCATTATTTATGGAGTTACCAAGTTTCATCAATTTATTTATGGAAGAAAATTTATTCTTATTACAGACCATAAGCCATTGGTGACCATTTTGGGCTCAAGATCAGGAATCCCCACCTTATCTACTTCAAGATTGCAGCGTTGGGCGCTTATTTTGTCAGCTTATACTTACGATATTAAATTTCGAAGAACTCAAGACCATGGGAATGCAGATCTTCTCTCACGTTTTCCTGTGGGCTGTGAAGAAATTCCAAGATTAAATAATGTCTATGCTTTATCCTTTGTGGAAGAATTGCCGATCACAGCAGAGGAAATTGCCACGGAAACTGAAAAAGACGAAGTGCTCTCATTGGCCAAATTTTATACTCAGCAAGGCTGGCCTGAAAAGGTGGCTGATCACCTCAGACCTTATTTTCAAAGGAAACTTGAGCTAACTGTAGATGGGGAGTGTTTGGTTTGGGGAATGAGAGTTGTCATTCCACCATCTCTCAGAATAAAAATGTTGAACTGTCTTCATGAGACTCATTCCGGTATGAACAAAATGAAGGCTGTAGCAAGATCACATTTTTGGTGGCCAAATCTAGATACCCAAATCGAGTTTTTGGTAAATAAGTGCAGAAGCTGTCAGCAATCCCAGGATGGGCCAAATAAAGGAAAATGGCAACCCTGGAGATGGTCAACCAGACCTTGGCAAAGAATCCACATTGATTTTGCAAATAAGGAAAACATTAATTTATTAATAGTAGTAGATAGTCATTCGAAGTGGATCGAAGCCATCCCAATGAGAGAGACCACCACACGCAAAACCATTGAGCAACTACGGCGACTTTTTTCTTCCTATGGTCTACCGGAGGAACTTGTATCTGATAATGGACCTCAGTTTACTGGTAGTGAAATGAAAGGTTTTCTGGAAGGAAATGGAATTAAACAAACATTGATCCCGGCGTACCACCCGCAAAGTAATGGCTTGGCTGAAAGAGCGGTTAGAACAATTAAGACTGCCCTGGATAAAAATAAAAGGAAAATTGGGGATACCATTCAAGACACCTTATCAAAAGTTCTTCTGGCATATCGAAGCACCCCGCATGTGACAACGGGAAAGACTCCATCAGAGCTCTTTATTGGGCGGGCGCTTCGAACCAGAGTATCGTTGATACATCCCAGCTTGGCATCTAGAGTTAGGGACCAGCAAGCCAGGCAAATGAAGTATGATCGGCGAACCCATTTGGAAGAATTCCAGATAGATGATTTAGTGTGGTGTAAAAACTTTAGAGGTGGTGATAAATGGATCCCAGGAAAAATTGTGGGCAAGAAGGGAACTAGAGTCTACACCATTTTGATCCACGGACAGGTAAAGGCCTATCACAGGGATCAAATTAGAAAAAGGTGGAGGAATGGTGAGGAAGATGAGAGTGGAGATGGAGAGCGTCAACCCGAGCACTCAAGAGGAGCAGGTCCCAGTGCCATAATCTCGGAGGTTGTACGAGACAGAGGTTATATGGAGTCGCTGTCGCCAGGACTAACTAGCCAGCGGTCGGATCAAGATTCAGAGGTTCAGAGTGATACAGACGATGGAAAGTCATTGGAGCCTCTTCTCTCGCTGGACCCCGAGGCCTTGAAAGAGGAGGGTCCTGTCCTAAGGCGGAACCCACCTCGAGCGAGGAGACCGCCTGTGAGATTTCGTGTTTGAAGAGAGAAGATGGTGATATATAGCTAGCAATAAATATGTATATATATATGTTTCTATGAAAATGTTAATCTGCAAGACGCAGGTTATCATCATCCCTTTTTGATTTGTTTTTGTCACTTTTTGGCGTTCCGAAAATAAACAATAAAAGGCTGTATCAGACTTTACTAAGACAATAAAGATTTGCTTAAAATAAATGTGTACGAAGATGTTGCAGGGTTTTTTTTCTGGGTGAATCGTGGCATAAGTGAGTTGTCCTAACACCAGCAACAGATGTCTTGAAATTTGGTTATCAAATCCACATAAACTTCTCGAATTCACTACTGATTCTTGAAAAAAAAATTTAAAGACATTAACTTTGTTTTATAGTAATGTACATTGTACATATTACCAGAACTTCTTTATTTTGTACACAGGTCTTTTCTCGTTTTTTTCTCGCTTTCCCATTGTTAGCATCATATGACTATTCTATTCACGGCCTAAAATTATTGTATATATATGTATAGACAAATGTATAAAGGCATACATGTATGACAGCGCAAGTGTCTCTAGGGGGACATAGCGCTTTAAATTGAAATAAAATAAAAATAGTAATGTTTTTATTTTAAAAATTATAACTCTAATAATCAATTTTTATTCCAATAAATTAAAAAGTAGCCTTTCAAAAATTTATAAAATACTCTAATTTTTACAGAGAACCAATAAATATATATCGTTTACTTTATAATTATTAAGTATCTATTTAAACAGCTCTCACAAAACGTCTGTTCGATTTGACATCCCGGGTTGCTTATGTTCTGTATTTAACCCTCCCGTCAAATGTTTTTTTTGTTTGTTTTTATTTAAAATCGTTCAATATAATGTTTCGATTTATTTTAATATATTTTAAATTAGCCTTTCAAACCATAATTGTATATAACCTCATAAATATTATTTCAACTTGTAAGTATTTAAATGTATATACGAGTATCCTCTAAATTTTTGCAAGTGTAAGGAAGTAAGAGGTCATAAATTATTATGTTTGTATTTTTGAAAACCAATACGTTTTTAATAAATTAATACAAAATAGAATATTAAAAATGAATAACATCTAATATTTTAACAATATTATATTAACATCTTCATTAATATACAAAATGCACATGAAAAGCTATGTGTCAAATGTCAAAAAATTGGGTTTATCAATTAAATATTATTTAAAATATTTGGAAAATCAAGCTGACAAGTTGAAACATATTTAGTTCTTTTATTTAAGAAAATCGTTATTGCTAACTTTTAATTGGCCAAACAGAATTATAAATAGTAAAAAAAATAAAAAAATAAATAATAAATATTTTTGCAAAGTTTAGTAATTTATCAATTCTCTATGATGCATTGAAAGAATAGATTTATCCAAAAAGCACACTTTATAACAAATAGCTTGTATACATTGTGTCCACCTAATTGTTTTTTTGCTATGTTACATTGGCTTGCCAATTTAACCAAAATTAACTTGAACTCAACCTAAACAAACTTGACAGACAAATACTAATTTCTGCCGACCACTTGTAACAAGGTGCCCCCTGAGTATATCAATATGCTAGGTTAGGTTGTTCAGGTTAAGGTGGTTGATTTTAGAAATGGAACTATGATAAAGCATAATTTGGATTATAGATTATTTTTTAATTTCAAAAAGAATCTTACGCCTTTAAAATAGTTTCGAATTTTGATTATATATATAATACAAATATATATAATACAAGAAAATAAGACCTAATCCAAATAATTTAATAGTGTGTGACGTTTCGGCAACAGCATTATCACCATCATCAGACAAAAGAATAAATTTTCCATTAAAACCATTTATTCTTTTGTCTGTTGATGGTGACAATGTTGTTGCCGAAACGTCACACACTATTAAATTATTTGGATTAGGTCTTATTTTCTTGTACAGAAATGGAACTATTTTTGTTTATATATATTTACCCTGAGTAGTCTTAGCACTTAATAATACAAATGCCGATGGTCTGCTGAAATAAGTAGCTCACACCGCCACTAACTCCGCCCTTGCCGGTCCCAAGCCCGGATGAAAAAGGAGGAGGGGGATGCTGATAGTACCCTGTTAGGGCTCCTAATCCAGGGATACAAGATGAGCAGTGTTTGTACTCCATGTTAGGAGCGGCTGCACATGGCGTCTGTTCCTCATGTCAGAGGCGGCCATTTATTTTGGAGCTAAGTCGGCCTGCCACTGAGTAGTGCTCCCAGTCTTAATGACAAAGGCAAACGCATTCTACTTGACCCAGTGTGGAGATAAGAAAGAAGAAGAAGAGAAGTAGCTCACACCCAAATGGCTATAATTCAACATTTAACACTTCAAGCTGTAGGTTAGTCAGATTGCCATCTTTGATAGGGTTTTGTATGGAACCATCAATCCAATATAACACTCCGGTGTCAGGTGGCGCCCTCTTCATGAGTCATGTTATAAATAAATGTATCTCTTCTAGCTAGTGTCCTTATTTTCTGACATTTTTTTCAGAATATTTTGCAAATAAAATTTTTTTGAAGGTGACAATTCAATTGCAATTTATGATTTATATATGGAATCATTAGATTCAAATAACAGTGAAGTTCTTTTTTTTTTTTTTTTTTAAGAAAAACACAAGGTAATATAAGACCAAATAAATAAATAGTGTGTGATATTTCAGTAACAACGCTATTACCAAAATGTCGCACACTATTTAGATAATAAAAAGGCATATATTGGATTGAATAAAAGATTTATTTGCCAATATTTCGGTTGGCTGAACACTGACCTTTGTCAAGGCATTAGGTTTTGTATAAACAAACTCAGCACCACCTAGTGTCATTATATTACTGTTAAACTAATTTTTAAAAATACAAAGGAGGTGGGGAAGGGATTTGGTCTTATTACCTTGTGTTTGTACCTTATCATTTTCTAAGAAAAGGAAATTATTGCTCTTTATTATATGTGTGTGTTCCCACCTTCTTTGACTGCTAAACCTTTTTTATATTTGGGGAAATCTCTGGCTTTTAGCATCTTCCCAACACTTTATTATCTGATAACTTTATATGGCAATTATTCATACCAGGTGTGATCATTAAGTAAGGCTGCATTTTATAAAATGTTGAAAATAAGCCAATATATAAACATTGTGATATTAATCTTTGTAATCTGAGCTTTTAACTAATATATAATTTGACCATGTCCTGATTGCACTTGATTCAAATTTATTTTATAAAATGAATGTTGTCGGAAAGTTTTTAGAAAAAATTTCTTAAAAGTTTTTATTCGAACAACATTTGGCAGAGAACAGAACCCCAGAACTTTCTCACCCTCCCTATTCCCCTGAACTCTCTTCTTCCAATTTTTTTCTATTTCCAGAGATAAAATATTTCTCAAAGGGTAAACAATTTGATGATGTATGTGCAATTATAGAAAATTTAAAGAAAAATTTAAGAGCCATTCCTTAAAATAAATGCGCTCTATGTTTTGAGCAGCTGAAAAAAGTATGAGAAGGTTGTTATGTAGCGCAAGGATCATACTTTGAATTTCTTGAGGAAGTTTCAACAATTACACATGTATTTGGATATTCTTTGTTTACATGAAGCGATTAGACTCAAAAGAGCTGATTAATGGGAGAAAAAAATTGAATCCTGTGTTACATGGTAATGCTTGACCTCTCAAGAACTTTTTGGTTGCACAATATTTGGCAGAGAACAGAACCCCAGAACTTTCTCACCCTACCTATTCCCCTGAACTCTCTTCTTCCAATTTTTTTCTATTCCCAGAGATAAAATATTTCTCAAAGGGTAAACAATTTGATGATGTATGTGCAATTATAGAAAATTTAAAGAAAAATTTAAGAGCCATTCCTTAAAATAAATGCGCTCTATGTTTTGAGCAGCTGAAAAAAGTATGAGAAGGTTGTTATGTAGCGCAAGGATCATACTTTGAAGAATACAAGTTGTTGTTGTATATACTGTAATATAACAACCTTGTCTCTCTTCTTATATCAAAAGATTTAAATTAAACAAAATCTCAATACTTGGAACTAAGAATGGAAAGAAACCTGAATGAGATGCTTGCTTTAATTGTCATTTTGTTCATTATATGCAACTTCAGCAAAAACAGGATAAAATACAATCAAACTTTTTAAATTCAACACCTCATAGGATCAGAGATTTCAGTTGAATTAAAATCAGTATTGAATTAAAGTTGTGGAGATGATTATCTTATAGTCTAACTCATTTTAAATAATATTTTTAGAAAAATAATTTTGTAAAATATCAATTAATAATTTGAATTGATGCCATATTGGACCTTTAGTTCATTTACAATAAAACTTTATGTTTATAAAAAAATCCTTCATTGTTGTTTGCTTCTAGGCTAGAAACCTCATTGTTGTGCACATTCTAACAGATAAATCCACAAAAGACATGCTTCAAATAGCTGAATGTTTCTCTCTAAGACATTGGTGACTTGCAGCTGCTCAAGAGTTAGGTTATCGAACCAAAGGTGCCTAAATCATCAATGCAAAGCAAAATATTGCACACAAATTTATGGGCAATGTTGGCGCTAGCATTTCAGCCATTGCTTTGTAACACTTTTAAGCACACTGCGCTTATTACTATATACTGTAGTGATGCTGCACATTTTTAGCCAGAGAGAATGTAATATTTAAACAACAATTATCTGATGTTAGACATTAAATTGACCAGACAATAATTCTACACCTTCGATAATTTGACTGATTTTTTAAATATAAAATTTGGACACTAGATAATTCTTGTGCTACTATTACAATACTTTGGCATACCGGGCACAGTTCAATAGTTATTGTATGAGCACCGTGCGTCACAAATATCGGCACTGACATTGCTGGCTGTTTTGTTTCCTCCTGGACGAAAGAGACTGCTTGTCACCAGCGTAAACAATAAGTTATCTTAGAGAGCAATGTTCTGCTATTTGGAATAACATACAGCCATGCATGTCTTTTGAAGATTGAACAGCTAGAATGCAAATTTAATTGGGTTCTAGCCTAGAAGTAAACAACCATATAATATTTCTTTGAAATAAATTTTTTTAGCCTTTTTAATTTTTTTTTTTCAAAATTTATTCACTTTCTTCCAAATGCATGTAATCACTTAGATTAAAATAGGTATTTGTAATTTTTACTTTGTTTGAAAGTGTAAACATGCAATTTTACCCATCAATAAAAATTATTCATGAAACATTCAAAAAAAAAAATTAAATAAAAAAAGTCCCATTGGTATCAATTCACATTATTAATTAAAATATATTACAACAGCATTTTATAAAAATGTTGTTTTAATTAATCATTTGGTTATCATAGGAAAATGTTCTTTCTATCAGTGAATGGTGCAATAAATCATCTGACTCTAATTCAGCCGAAAGCTCTGAACCCCTGGCATGTTGAATTAAGAGAGAGAGGTCTTCGTTTCTTTCTTATCTCCACTCAATCATTTTAGGGTATCAGGTCTGTAGAGCTTGAGATGGTGTCTGTTGGGGAAGAGTAGAACTCATCAATGGATAAGTCAATATTGTGTTTTGGGGTTGCAGGTTGAGAATTGCACTTAGTACATAGTGGGAAAATCTTGTAACCATTCTAGAAAGTCATTGTCCGTAGATAACCAGACTTAAGTCTGGAAATCAAAGACTGTTGTTCCCTTGGGAGGACAGAATTGGTGCTTGTCCCTCCTGTTCTGTATGTCATGTGCTGCAGTAGATAAAACGAGGTTAGACTGTATAGTCCAAATTGTTCCTTATCACCATCATACAATTGTTATGTCTTGTCCTAATACCATGTGGTGGGTGTCTGCCTAGGTTGTGCTTGCCAGAGCAATACGGATTGCCAGGACTTTCCCAATGGCGCCATCTTCTGTGACCTGAAGCTTCAGCAATGTGTCTGTGGGCCTGGCACCCGCCTCTTTCGGGGCTATTGTATAAAATGTACGCTTTTTTTTCCTTTTGGTATCATAACTGTTCTATAATGTCTACTAATGTTTCCATAAGTATAATGTCCTAGAATTGGTGGTTTACCAAAATGTTTTGGTATTATTATACAGAAAACAATTACTTGATGCCTTTCTCATTTTACTCTAAATTTTAAATCTTGTAGTGGTTTCTGCTTTGTGTCCCTTCTGCTGATGTTGGCCTGTATGTGACAGTGGTGAAACTTGGGGATCTCTGTGAGAAAAACGAACAGTGTAACCTAACCGAGCCAAATGCCCTCTGCAACTTCAATGAAGCATCTTTGCATCTCATGATCTGCCAATGCAAAAATGGATTTGATTCAAAAGATTCCAAATGTTTCCCAGGTAACTTTCCTCCAGCATGTTCTATTTTGTTAATTAAGGGTTTTTGGTAAACCATTTTAACTACTATTATTATTGGTAATTATGCTTTTTATTTTGAAAAACTCAAAAAAAAAAAAGAAAATACTCAATCACTGATGTATATAGTAACTGCTATATGGTAAACTAAATATCAAAGATTCATATTTATTCCTGCTTGCAAAATAATTGCTGTATTTCAAGTTTTATTTTTTCCAATGAAATTTTCATTCAGGCTTTTATTTTGTTATATTGAGCTATTATCTTAAATATTTTGTTTATTATTTTAAAAACTCTCATTTAAATTAATTCTTGAAATAAACATTTTGTGAAAAAATTGAAGCAAATAGATGTTGGCAAATGATAAACCAGAATTTTTTTTTTTTCAAATTTCAAAGCCTTTTTTAAACTGAGAAAAGAATCAGCTAAGCATAAACTTATTTTTTTTTTTTTTCATTTCAAACTATTTATCGCCAAATTTTCTTTTTATTTAATTTTATTTGGAAAAAGATAGGGCTCTACATCAACCGATTTTTTCCAAAATGTGTTCCTGATGTTTCAGTGACCCACTGTCCTCAGGAGAATGATGGAGAGTGACAGCAAGTCGCTGAAATATCGGGAATACAATTGATGTGGCCTCATATATTTTTCCAAACAAACTTCCAACCAACAAATGATCTTCAGAACTAATTTTCTACTATCCTCTTATCAATTGGGAGGACCTGGCTCTGGGAGAGTTCCCACTGAGGAGCCCTCCTTTGTTGTGTTTCAATATTCACTAATCTTGTGATATAGATAAGGCACAGTTTGGATTATAGTTTATAAACACAAGGTAATAAGACCAAATCCAAATAAAAAAATAGTGTGTGACGTTTCGGTAACAGCATTGTTACCATCTTCAGACAAAAGTACTGAATTAATGTACTTTTGTCTGAAGATGGTAACAACGCTGTTACCGAAACGTCACACACTATTTTTTTTATTTGGATTTGGTCTTATTACCTTGTGTTTATAATCTTGTGATATACTAATCATGTTATAATATGCTACATTTAAGCCCAAGTGTTACGACAAAGAAGCTGACAGTCTGTTTTGGCAGTGATGAGAAGGAACAGTTTTTTGGGAGGAACTCCTCACTTTGACAATGGAGATCTGGTCCCCATCTTCCTGGGATTCCTGGCAGCTGGCCTAGCCCTTATGGCCTGTTGTGCCGGATTGATACAGCTCATGAGGTGTGTGATGCTTTCTCTTCTATTTTATGTGGCTCAACCTATGGCGGCCTCAGGAAGAAGCAGACCCACCGCTGGATGAGCCTTCTCCTCACATCATATCTCTGGAGGGCCTTGTATCCATTCAAGGTAGAGTTTCCTGTCCTTTCATAGCTTCAGTGTCTCATAGCTGTTGATAGCAGGCAATCTACTTAGGCCCCCCAGGCCTTCTACAGACCTTTCTTGTGGAGAACAGGTACTTGCATTGTTACTTCACATGTCTTTACAAGAAAATAAGACCTAATCCAAATAAATTAATAGTGTATGACGTTTCGGTAACGACATTGTTATCAAAACCTCACACACTATTAATTTATTTGGATTAGGTCTTATTTTCTTGTAGCTATAATCTATAATTCAAATTGTGCTTTATCATTTCAAATGTCTTTGTAAACAGTCAAACCTTGTAATAAAAGGTAATAAGACCAAAACCAAATAAATAAATAGTGTGTGTCCCCCCTCTCTCTCTCTCTTGGTAACATGTCATGTGTGAAATGTCACACACTTTTTTATTTTTTGGATCTGGTCTTGTTGCCTTTCATTTCTAATCTATAATCCAAATTGTAATTTATCATACTTGTAATAATAATATTACATGGGAACCAGTGTTGGGTAAAATATAATCATGATAACATTGAGTTGGCTAACACAAACAGTTATTGTTTTATTTCTTTCTACTAGTTGAGTTGCCCTGTAAGTATCTCTTGGTCGAACCTCAGTGATGGTCAATTGTTACATAGCAAGAAGTACTTTTATATTAAAAATCAATAAATAATGCGTTTAGAAAGTGTCCTTTGGAGGTGTCCACTGGTGAGAATGTCCACTAGTGTATTTTCAATGGAAGAACAATTTTGGCCGCAAAAACTGTCCATTGTGAAGAGGTGTTCGCTAAAAGGAGGTTCTACTGTAGTAGAAATTATTAACATGTTTGTGTTGCGAGCTTCAGCTTAAAAGACAATTAGAAAATACATAAATCTGTTAGACAACATTATTTGACATTAGCAAGGCTCAATGAAAATGTTTATATCACTTCTTCAATCACAAAAATATTATTATCAATAATTACTCTATGACAAGGTGCTATATTCAGATTATTGATTAGAAACATGATGGATATTAAGAAGCAAAATGCAGGCTATAAGCCAAACAGACTATATAATAATTTTATCAGTCTGATAGATAAAATTTGCTGGGAGGGTTTACCACTGATGAGCCAAGCCCTTCAATATATATATGTCATAATTTGTATAATTAATGCCCAAGAGATATAATTTATTTTCGTCAAAAGAAGTATGTAAATATGTTAAGCTTGTGTTAAAATGTAAATATGTAAATTCATCCATCTATAAAAAACTGTACAAAAAATAAAGGTGGCAGACATCGCGGTGTGCGCTGTTCGCTTGGCACAACGGCTGCTCCCTTCCATTCGACCACAACAGCTACGACATATATATATTTATCCTCTTTAGTGGTTGTGGAAATTTGCCTTGTAAATACAACAACAAAATATTAATGTTTATTGCCACAATATTTTTATCTTGTAGAAGGACTTTCAGACTCAATGATATTTATAAAATATTTTAAAAGTATCTCGTCCTCGGATGCTTTATTAGTTTTTCTTTAATTTTATGCAGGGGGTTAATTTATTGGATTATAATTTGTTTCGATGTCTTGGATGTGCCTTGGCTGGCCCACCTTTAGGTGTACATTTCATGACCATTTTTAAAATCGTAATATTTGTTTTTTTGCTCTTAAATCACCTTTGCCCACAGAGCTGATAGGCTCTATGTCTTGCCCTCATCTACTTCTGGCAGAAAATCAACATCCGTATTTTTCACTCCTTGATCTAATTTGTCATCACATTCACAAAATTAGATCCATCTAATTGAAATGATTCCTTTTCTCTCAATTCAACTTTGCGTGAATCTTTTTTCTCTGGTAGATAAGCAGACCTGAGAATTCAATAGCCACTATGTGGATGTAATATAATTTAGGTCTATCCATGTACTTCCAGTCAACAAGTCATAGGGTTGTTTCCGGTGTGTTTGAGTGATTCAGACTGGTTGGACATAATGGTCTGCCAATAACTTAATAACCATCAATATAAAACTGATCATCCCACAACTGAAATGTGCCAGAAATGTCTCCCACTCTGTGTGTGATAGTGCTAAATAATATTTACTTCACTGTTTTAGGCATTTTTAAATTTATATACCTTTTGTTATGCAGGCACATTGTGGTTTTGCTATAGCATGCATTATAATTTTTTCTCTCATTCCTCTCATATCAAATTACTTCTTAAGAAAATGCTTGCATGTTGATACCTGACTTTGAAAGTTCCTGTTTTTATTTTTTAACAACTGGTATTTATTTATTTATTTATTTCAACACACAAAACACGATATCCTGGCTAGGGATAATTACGTTGATTTACATTTTTAAACAGAAGCAGTTAGAAACATATTATACAAGAAAAAATAAATAAAAAGAGAAACAATAAGATATATTAGGAACCTGATCCTTTCAAGTTAAAAAGATAATCATAAATATATTTACAAAAATGGTTAAATCTGTGACTCTCTAGTATTTACAAATTCCTATAGATCTACAACATTATTTACTGTCTGTTGTCTAACGCTATAGAAAAGTGGGACTTCCAACAGCAGGTGTCTCGAGTCCTGGAAATTCCATGCCACTACTAGTATATAATGTTTGCTCTTACAAATGTCATCCCATGATGGTATTCTCCACACCTATAACCAACCCAACAGTTCCAGGATCTACCTCCCAGCTATGAAGAAGCTATCAAACAGTCGCTGCCAGTTACCCTGCTGCCAGTTCCTTCGTTGCGGCCTACCCTGGGGGACAAGGAAGAAACATGATTCAAACCCAGCTCATGTGGACTAGTCAACTTTATTGGGTGTGCAATACCTGCCAGCAATGGGGATCTTATAATTTGACTACTAGACTAACTTGTAAAGTTTTTTTTACTATTCACCCATCTCTCAATCCCAGCGCAGGCCTTTATTAAGTTCCTATTTATTTATTTTGTTGTTATTTCTGTGCCCATATGTAGTATGCCCACAGCAAGTGTATAGTAGCCTCTCTCTGTGCTTTTTTATCTCTACATTTCTCAAAGCAGTCTAGAAGCGAGGCCACAAAGGCCACATTGTAATCTTACATTATTCATGCATTATATAGAGTCCTTCCTATTTCATCCCTCTTTGTGAGCCACCCTTGGTTGAGCAATTTGTTGCTATCAACAAATGGAATTCTCTGGCTCTTTTTTTTTTAAGAGCATCTCAATGCCATTCTACTTTGTCCAACACTTCACAGATATCATTATGAAAGCCGCTTTCATAAAATACACGGCCAATATATGTATTTATTTATTTTCTATATATCCTTAAATTTGGCTTATTCTTTCAAAAATTCTCTAAAGCCTAAGAAGCATGAAAATGTAGAAAATTGTGATGAAAATATATAGACCTCTTGAAAATTTAAAATAAACATTCTGAAAGAAGCATTGTGTTGATTGAATCTCAAATGAAAACTTCTTACAGTAAAACCTTGCTATACTGAACCCAAATGGGACTTAATTTTTGGTTTGCTAAAGTTATGGTTTGGCTGTTTTGTAACTTATTAATATTTTCAGGTTGTATATAATTAAAGGACAGTCACACATACATAAAAATACCTCCTCTTAATTAATGGTCACTTTGTTTTACTTGGTTTGGAAGGACCTAAAAAATCTTGTAGGTATCCTTTGGTGTTAAGTTATTATTATCTTTTAACTAACATTTAATTAACAATTAACGAATGTACTTTTATGACTAATTTGAAAATCAAGACAAGTCCTAGACAAGGCTATATTTTAATTATATATTAAAAAATATAAAATCATTTAAAAATAATTTGTGCATATTACATCCTTGAATGACTATAAAGTTTTTTGAAAATATAAAACATTACACTCTATAAAAATTGGAAAAAGCTTGTAACACTTTGTTGCTTGAAAGCACTCCTTAATCATTGCCTTTCAAATAAAGTTTTTTTCTTCCGTTTCCAGCTCTCCTCATATTTTTTTTAAAGACAAAATTTCATCTTGTTTTGAACTGGTCATGCCAACCTTTGCTTCTTCCAAAATCACCATAGTTTATGACCCAAATAATTGTTGCATCATGTATCAATTTATTTGGAAATTAAAAAAAAAAAAAGCCCCAATGACCCCTGATTCTTGCAAAAGTCCAACCCCACCAGCAAGTGCAAGTAACCAAACGGGGCTCTGGCACATTTGTAAGTGCAAAGTCAAACTGCTTTTCACATGTGTAGACATATGGTGAACTTACAGTAAAAGTAGTATTTCTACCCACCATGATTATCATGGCCTGTACCACGTGTACTAGGAATGAGCAAAAAAAAATGATTTGTACCTTCTAGTTTGAACTAGCTAGATTCAGAACACAACTTCTAAAAGGAGATGTTAACACATATGATTGGGGCAAAAGTTGATTCCTCCTTGTAGCAATTTTGAAAGTCTTTTACTTTTACCTCTTATAATAGAAATATTACAACATTTTCCTATTTAATAACTTTTTTTAAGAGTTCTTACATTATTTCACTTTCAAAAACTTTTGATAATAATTTTATTACAAGGGTATCTTGTTAAGAACACATTTTTCTTTGCTATTTTCATTTATTTTGGAAGCCAATTTTTTCAGTTTTAGATATGATGAATATATTCTATTACTTAATAAGTACAATGCAAATATATATATATACAATAGAACCCTCCTTTAGCAGACACCCTGCTAGTGAAAACCTCTACACAACGGACAGTTTTTATTAGCAAAATTATCATTTTTACAATTTAGCAACTCTTCGGTAAGAGGACACTTCTCCCTAAAAGACAATTTGGTTCTGCAATTAGGTGTCCTTTACAGGGAGGTAATTCTACTGTATATATCATAGACAAAAATAGAACATGGATATAAACAACACACAAAAGCACCAAATTTATTGTTAGCAATGATTGAGCTGACACTTTCTCGAAATTTTGCTGCTTTGAAATTTGATTAAATTTTCCAGTTCCAAAATAACTTTATTAGGTACCGCTCAAAAAGAGCAACCTAGTTTATGTTATTTACAATGAAAAATATGAACAGGTTCTTCACAGAAACAAAGTGTACAATGCAGGATTCGATCCCGGTTCATGGCTGTCGGGAATCAAGGATTTTAGCCACTCATCTACTGACTCTATTATTATGATTAAATTTTAAGTTTGGTAAAGGCCTAGTATTTAATCAGAATTTATTACACCTATCCCCGATTTACACGGTACTTGTTTTACACGTTTTCGCTTTTACACGGTTTTCCAAATAAGTTTTTTTTGTTTTTGTTTTTATCGTACTATACTAAATGCTACTGTGATTGAACACATGCGCTGTGTACACATCTCACGAGGAATCCCGAGCTTATGTACTGACTACATATTTTAACCTGTTAATGCATTTTATTTTTATTTCTGTGTACACCTATCCCCCGATTTACACGTTTTTCTCAGGAACGTATCTACCATGTAAATCGGGGGATAGGTGTATTTTGTAACTTAAAATTAGGTTCATTATTTAGAAAATTCAAAGGTCTTTCTAACAGTGGTAATTACAAGGAAGAACCATGTTGCAATGTAATAAATATTTCAGCTGTAAATTAACTCTACTATGCATATTGCAGAAGTCATTAGAAAAGAAAGAGACAGGCTAAAAAACCTGAAATATATTTCAGGAAGAGTGGAGAGCCTATGTAACAACACTACCTTATACATCTCTAGTTAGAACTATCCTGGATATCAAATGGTACAGCATCTAAAACAAATCTAAAATCAATAGAAAGACTACTGTTAAGCGTAGCTATTGATTATCACAAGTCTTTGAAATACCTGCCCCCTAATGATATTGTACTTTATAAGGCAGACATTAGGCCCTTAAAAGTTAGGAGCTATAATCTGCCTAAATACATAAACAAGATCAAGAGTTATGGAAACAAGTACAGAACTTTCAATTACATACTTTATTGGGAATCCAAACTAAGACTAAAAAAAAAAAAAAGAAGGCCCTCTTCACCTTGTCAAAAGAAATGGATTTTCAAATATAAAGTATAAAAAAATTATCAGAAAAAATTTTCCATGCATACAGAATGTTATTTTTAATGCCACTTCAAATGAATCCACCAATAAAAAATACCACACACACACACACAAAATCTAGAAATATATCATCAGCAATAATAATATTCCTAAAAATACAATAGCTATATTCAAACAGATGGTAGCAAGAGAAGAGTTGGGACACACAGGAAGTGGCTGTCTCATTATAACTACAAATGGCATTGAGAAAATAAACGAGAAATCCAGATTTTTCCTCAGCCTTCAGATCAGAACTTATGGCCATTTATGAAGCCTGAAAAAAAAAATCCATCAGAAATACTAATTATCAAGATATCTGGATTCTTACTGATAGTAGAAATGCCATACAACACTTGAGTCACACAGGGGAACTTAGAGATAAAGTAAGCAGGACCAAAATTGGTTATCTCCAAAGACACACAAAAATTCATCTTCAATGGATACCTCTCACATGTTGGCATTGAAGGCAATGAGCTGCTGACGTGCTAGCAAAAAAAAAAAAAAAAGGCCCAAGAGAACCCTTCCACAGCTGGTACAGTGATGTGGACCCAGGAGGAGCCATAAAGCTCAGAAATGACAGCACCAAACGACACTAACAAGATTTAGAACAGGTCATCTCAAGCAATTGAAGATGGAAAATAACAACAAAATATACTCCAATTACCAAAATGTAGCTTGGCACTTGCAGCTCCAGAACACATTTTGGCTTACATTAGATGCACTAAACAGGACCTTTGGGAGAGGCTGCTGCTTATTATCAAACAGCTCAAGAAGCATGGACTCATTGAATCTGTGTAATCTTTGCACAAGGGGATAATAAACAACACAATGAAATGGAATTGGGGATTACCCTAGGTTTGCTATGTCCCCTGTTCTTTTTAGCGAGGATGTTCATGCTAGGATGGGGACTGTTGGTGAATGATTGGCACAGGTATTTATATTATTATGTTTTGATAAATAAGGAATCTCATTTTAAATATCGAAAATATTTTTATCAGAGTGTGTTTTCAGCCTTATGAAAAATTAAAATCATTAATTTAAAATTTTTTATTGTCTATGAACAGCAACCTTGAAAATAGCCTTGATGCATCAGTGAAATTTAATAAAATACAATTCTCACATCACTTGTTTCTTTTTTATTCCCACTTTTACTGCTAGAGTTCATATTTTTCTTATTCAGCAGAACCTGGCCAGAGGTAATTATTTAGCTACAAATATCCCCCCCCAATTCATGCACATGATGCTTAAGCCAGAATTACGGCTGATAATATTATCTATAACAAAAATATTGACACACCAAGAAATAGTTGTCAGATTGGGACAAAATTGGTATATGTGAATAACATGTATAGGGGAAAAGTGATTACAATTTCAGAACAATTATTTATTTTATTCCAGAGTTTGAAGATTTCAGATGGTGTGCTGCAGGATTTCTTGCCAAATAGTCTCCAACTGTCGGGCTAAATAGTCAACATTCCGGGATGGTTGCAATTGCTTTCCCATCATGTCCAGATGTGCTGTATAGGTGAGATATCAGGCGACCTTGCTGGTTACAGAAGAGTTCGGCAAGATTGAAGACAATCCATAGTAACATGGGCTTTGTGTGATTGGGCATTATCTTGTTGAAAAGTAAACCCAGGTGATGTGAAAAGAATGGCAATAAAACAGGTCGTAGAATGCCATCTACGTACCATCGTGCTGTCAGAGTGCCAGGAATGACTATCAATGGGGTCCTGCTATCAAATGAAATGGTACTCCATTGTGGACCTGTGTGGTGTTCGAAATTAAGGCCAGGATCTACAAAAATGGCCATTCAGGCATCTTAAAAAGTCATGAAACAGGTAATTAAGGCCAGAATTGGGTGATAACATGATACAGCCAATGTCAGTCAGGTAGTGACGTTTCACTCCTTCATCATGTTACAATGATGACAATTTCGGAGAGCAGTATAACCAATCTGTGGAATCTTGATGTTCTTGGCATTATGGATCCTATTGAAGTTAAACAGAGAGAGGCACTGGTGCGTCAACATTTTCTAAAAACAGTCCAACATTGTTTCTGGAAGATATGTTGTTTCCCTCCCGTGGACTGTACAGAAAGCTAGAATCGCGGACAACTGGGAGATTGCTATGTACTAACAAATAAAAGGTTCCCAAATTTACCAAACTCTATTTTATTTTTTTCACTCGTTCAAGACATGCTGCAAATACTTACGACTGCAATTTAGACCACGACATATATTTATATTTATAGAGAAAACTGAAACAGCTATAGTAGAGTTATTTAACACGTTAGCTTTTGGTCCTTTAATAAATTATCAAAGAAACTTAAAGATGAGAGGCGACTTTATAGGATATTTTTCAAATATATATTTGTCTTTTTTCAAAGTTATTATTCTTATTTGAGTTGGAAAGTAGACACTTTTACTAAGATTTATGAAATATATAAATATTCACACATATATATTTATAAAATGGACACCTCTTCCATCAAAATGGACGTCAAACTAGGCGCCATCTATTGACCGTCCCCCAAACGAGCAGACTCAGGTCGGTGACAAAGCCACAACACCAGCAAACTGAGAAGCCCCAACCTGAAGGTTTCAGGTTTATAAGCCCTCATCAGTACAGGGTGGACTTTGATTTCATGAGATCAGCAAGGAATCAAATATTCTCAAAATGTTTTGTCGAAAGGATAATGTTCTATAAAAAAGAACGCCTCTCCCGTCAAAAAAAGACGACAATATAAGAAAATATAATTATTATTGAAATATATTATTTCACGGATATAGAATGGTTTTATTAATCTTTAATTATTTTATAAATTCCTGAGGCTATATAAATTCTCGGATGTATTTCAATCATGTTATCTCAGGTGGCATATTCTCAGAAATTAAGTAGAAACAATCGTGAGTTGACGGTTTTCTTTCTTTTTTTATTGCATTTTCTCAAGGGATAGGCGTAACTGTTTATTGCAATTAGGGATCTTTGAAGGGGTTCAATATCTTCAAGGGTACGTAGCCATGCCACCAGCCATACGGGCTGATCCGCAGCTGCAGCATCACGTCTAGCGCCTCAGGCCACAGTTGTCCTCTTGCTGAAGATGATCCTCATCTCCGAATATCTAGAGGAACACAGTATCTATATAAATAATTATAAGATATATTATAAGAGAAGGAATTGCCAAACATAATTAGGAAGAAGGAATAAAAGCTAACGGCGACGAGATTCTTTATTTGTGCGGTATAATCTTGGCAAGCTTTCGTACTGTGACGTCCTTCAACAGGTTACTCATTGAGGCCAACGTCATAGTCCGAAAGCTAGGCAAGATTAAACCGCACAAATAAAGTAACTCGTCGCTTTAATTCCTTCTTTGATAAGATATTTATTTTAGTTAAAACATCCTCATAATGACAATAAAATCAATGTAAAACATATAGCGAAGGCTGGAAATAGATTTATTTACACTAGCTTCCCACACATTTACGATCAAAAGGCTCTTCAGGCTGATGTAATCCAAGTTTATTCAGATTAACTAATATGATATCTCTTGTAAATATATTTCAGTGATAGATGTTTGTTCCTCCCAATCAGTGTGCCTTCCAAGATGTTTTAAATGCCGGTCCAATACAGTATTTAGGATCAACAAATTTCTGTTATTTCCCTTTTCGATCGATTTTTTCCTATTTAGATTTTTCTACCAGGTTTTTAAGATCACTAGACACACAAAATTTCTCCTCAAAACGTTCGGTCATATTGACGGAAGGTTCAGCAACGTTCACATCGCCCTAGTCAGCCCTTTCAACCGAATGAGAAAACTTCCAAGAACATATTCACCTGCGTCGACAAATTCACCGAATGACCAGTAACCCTGCCCATATTTATCGCCGCTAAACCAGTAATGAATGCTTTAATCTCAATCTGGAATTCTCGTTTTGGCATACCGGCCAAGGTGAATACATAATTGGGCAAGCAATTCGAATCAGCGTTCTTCGGGGAATTGACACGACTTCTCGGCATCAACAGGGTTAAGATGTCATATCTCCACCCCGCCGCTAATGGTCTGGAGGATAAATTTCACAGACAGCTGAAGAACGTTCTCCTCTGTCACAATTTATTAAGCTATTTCACCAAGCTTCCTCTCCTTCTTATGGGAATCCATGCATCTTTGAGAGAAGATATCGGCGCAACAAATGCCTAGTTTGACAAGCCTCTAACCCTTTCAGGAACATTTTCGGGGATCCTTCCAAGGAAAGCAGCTATACGTGTCCAAGCCACTCGAGACTATGTCAACCTATGTCGGAACTTTATTCTGTCGTCGCTGGCCGCCCCATACGACAGTCCATATCAAGTTCTATCTCAAGAACTGAAGAATTTAAAGCTGAAAATAAAATCTTCCTGAATATCCATCAACCATCTCTAGTATGCCTTCTCATCAGAAGGATCAGTACCCACCCAATCCCAATACGTCAGCAAGATACCAGAGAGAGAACAACTCAGCCTAAACAGAAAAGTTATTTTAGATTGTACAGCATCGCAGGGAGTTTTTGTTGTAGCAGACGCAATAAATGTAAGTTGCAAACATGTAAATAATTATTGCAAACTATTTATATATATTTAGGTGAATAATTACGTCTATAAAGATTGATATGTAAATAAAAGGCAGGCAGGTTATAGGATAACAATGGGGTCGAATTCTCCATCGCGCCTATCTATTCACGAGCTCACAATTTAGAATGCTTTGAATTATCCTAAGCTATTATATGGACACATGTCGATATTTTAGAGAGTCTTGTCAACAGGTTTTCTACCTTAATATATCTCTTTAACATTTCATGTTAGTGAATTAACGAAATAAAATTGAGGCAAATATTTTTTATAATAAAAAAATAGAGATTTGTATGTGCGTTTATTTCTGAAAATTCAATAAATATGTTTTTTTTTTTTTTTTGCTTTGAAAATTATTTTGACCAGAGTGTGTCTGTCAATTTGAAAAATTCTAAAAAATTCTAGCTCTGGTACTACCATTTTGCACAGCTTGAGGTGTAAATAACTTAATGTTACTGAAGCTCAATGAAACTTTTCAAAGTTTCTTCCCTAACAGCATACCAAAATATATATATATATATATATTTTTTTTTTTTTTCCGAAAAAATTTTCATAATTCTAAATTCATTTCTAATCATGGAAATTTCAGAAGCTTTTTAAAAAGAATTAAAGCGGTGGAAGACTCGAGTTGTTTTTGAGGACATGAGGAACAAACCTCAATACATATCTTTTACTAGATTGTCCTGTTTTTCAAGACTACAGAATCGAAAATAATTTAATAGTAACAGATCCAAGTATTATTATTTACAGTAAAGAAATGTATATTAAATTCAATACCTTTTGTAGATATATTTTTAATTATATACCAACAAATATCTTTTGAGAAACTGATAATTTATATTGTGCTTATTGTACGAGGGCCATCCAATAAATAAGTTTCCCTATTTTTTAACAAATAAACAACATAATTTACAATTATGCAGTTATTTTATTTTCATTATACAACTCATAGACTACTTCTCTACATAATCACCATTTCTGTCCAAACATTTTTGGTACCGTTGTAGCAATATTTTGATACCACTGTTGTACCAAGCCGTGTCCTGTCTTCGTAGCCAGTGGTTCGCCTCCGCCTGCACTTCGTCATCATTCGCAAAGTGCTTGCCTCCAAGGTGCAACTTGAGTGCTGGAAAAATATGGAAGTCGCTTGGGGCAAGATCCAGAGAATAAGGTGGATGTGTGAAAATTTCCCATTTGAAGTTTTCCAGCAAGGTTTGGGTCGTTCGAGCTGCGTGAGGGCGAGCATTGTCATGGACGAGTAACACTTTCTGAGACAAAAGTCCAGGACGTTTCCGTTTTATTGCAGCTCTGAGTTTAGTGCGGACTTCGCAGTACCTCGCAGCGTTAACCGTAGTGTTTGGAGGCAGGTAGTCAACCAATAAAACACCCTTACAGTCCCAAAAGACGATAGCCATAAATTTGCCAATGGCTGCATTGTCCGTAGCAGTAACGGGCCTGCCGCTTCGCTCGTCATCATGAACGTTTTGCCGTCCTTCCAAGAACCATGAACGCCATTGGCGAACCATTTGGATGCTTATACATCCTTCACCATACACTGACACTAAATTGCAATGAATACTGACCGCAGTTTCATTTTTTTGCCGTGAAAAAACGAATTACAGAACGTAGTTCGCAAGTGGACACGTTCACCTGTGGTAGCTCCATGGAAACTGAAGCGCTACGGACTTGCGCGTACGAGTAGCGTGATTTTGAAGGTCACACCCTCCCAACGCATCCTAGTGACCATTTCTTACACTACTAACTAAATTTTACAACGTTTCGTTCGCAGAAAAAAAAATAGGGAAACTTATTTATTGGATGGCCCTCGTACATATTGCCAGACACTTCTTTATTTTGTACACAGGTCTTTTCTCATTTTTTCTCTCTTTCTCATTGCTAACATTATTCTATTCACGGCCTAAAATTATTGTATATATATGTTTAGACAAATGTAAAAGCATACATGTATGACAGCGCAAGTGTCCCTAGGGGGGGGGGGTCATAGCGTTTTAAATTGAAATAAAATAAAATATTTGCATATTATATACATATAAAGAAAAATATTTAAAATTTGAGGTTTTCAACTAGCATTCTTGAGTTTTAGCGGGACAATAAATTGATTACCCATAGATTTGATGCCATATTCCAATGTATATAGTCTAGGAATATAACAATAGTCGCTATTTGGTATCAAATTAGACTTTTTAATTCTGGAGAATTGTGGCATCTCTTTTAAAACAGAAATATAGTTATAAGGTTATATTGATAGTTAATATAGCGGAATATATTAATTAATTTAAAATAAATTTTTACCTTTATAAAAGAGCCACATGTGGCTTTATCTATTGGCCAATCCCAGGCTATAAGTCGCTCTCCTGGGTTGGCTTGTGCAGGCCACATCACTTCTTTTCACCTCCTGCCCAGTCGCTTTGACAGCCACACCGGGCAAATCCACAGCATCGGCCTCGCCTCTGCTGACCGCTTAGCTGAAAACGACCATGCGTCTCCACAATTCTGAAACAACCAATGCACACTAAAAATATTGAATATTTTACTCCTAATAACTTATGTGTTTTTATTTTAATTCATTTTCAGACTGCATAACTTAATTTATCTTTATAAAATTTATTTGGCAATATACAATTTATTTGGTAAATTAAAGATTCTAGAATAATTGCAAAAGTATTAACCCAATTTATCAATTAGGAGAATTGTAATAAGTTTCTTTATTCAATAAATGGGAAGTTTTCAAGCGTCAGCTAATGATCACGCCTGATAATGAGCTGACACTTGCCATTTAATACCAAAAAGAGAAACTAATTTTAACTCTCCTAATTCATAAATTGTGATATTTTGGTAAATGTTTATTAAAATATTTTATTCTCTCATTAGAAATATGCTTTAAAAAATTCAATTTTTAACATTTGACAGATTCCACCAATATGAAATACTATATATATTCCACATATAGTCTTTCTTGTACGAAGATCTGTTTTAATTCAAAGTTTGAGGGCTAACCACTGTTGACCCTGAATTTTATGTTTCATTCTAATATTAGAGTAAATTGAATTAAAATTCAGTTTAAACAACTCTGAAACCTACCTCCACCAATATAGCCACATGTTGGTTGGCACATTTCCAACTCATGACATAATGCTGCCATCCTGAATTGGCTTGTGCTCCACCACATCGCTTCTCGAAGTCCTGCAGCTCCACCAGCCACATGAGCCTCACCATATAGGCCACAGGCTTGGTTCACCTGAACTGAAACATAATATTAGTTATTGCCAAATTTAACCTATATTTCGACACTAACCTTCAGCAAAAGAGTCAATGTGGCCTAGTTTATTTGATATCCCAAATTCTGCCATTCTGAATTATCTTGTACTGGAGTCACATTGCCTTCCCCGTGATCCCCTGCCCAGTCGTTTCAACAGCCACACTGGGAAGACATCCCTTCGGAGAAGGTTTCGTCTGGTGTAAATATTTTTCTTTCTTTTATTCTCATTTTGCTGTTGACTAGGTGTCAGATGGAATAGATGGAAAAATTTGGCTTGTCAAAGACAAAGCCGGGAACGATATAGGCTAACAAGCCCTTGCGTCCCCTGTACTCTGCTTCTAGATTTTCAGTATTTATTTTTTGATTAAAATCAGCGGGAAAAGAAAACCCCTAGATCAAGCCCCGCAAAGAAACAACGAAGTGTAGATAAGGTTTGCCCCAGAGACGGTTTGTTTATTATTTCCAAATATGATACAATGAATTATATAATTGATATTTACACACAATAAGAAGCTATATATAGTTAAAGAAAAAAGAAAAGAAAAGAGAAGAAAAACAAAAAAAATAAAAATAAAAACAAGAACAAAATAAATGTATAAATATAGAAACAGAAAAAAAAAAAAAGGAAATTTAACTATTAGTATATATATATTTTTTTATATTTAAAACAGACGGATGGACATGCGAGATTTGCGGGACAAGAATTGAGCCGGGGCTACATCACCATATACTCTCATGTATGGGGCTGAAAGACGAACGAGAAGTGCTCCTCAGTGAAATAGGCCTTGATGGACTCTCTTTGGAGCTCCTGTTGAATGAGGTGGTGAGAAACAGAGCTGGAGCGTTTGCGTTGTTCAAATTTTGGAAAACGGCTGAAGAAAAGAGGAAGTTATATACATAATATAATTGATGTAAATAATTATATGTAAATAATCTTTGTCAGGATTAGAATGAAGAATCCTGTATGGGACTTTGATTCCAGTAAAAGGCTTGTTGTTGAGGTTGTATATAGTCACAGTGTAGAAAATACTACACTATACCTACTACTTATAGGTTTCAATCTGTATTCTTAGTTCTCTTCTCTTCAATTACTCTGTAAACTGGCGAATCCTATATAGGACGAGAGGTCCTCAATAAAGGCTTTTGTTGTTGTTGTTATATATATATATTGTTGTGTGTCAACAAGCAACCGACCGGAAATACACGTGACCGTTACAAAATTATCTTAAATTTTGTTTATTTTATTATTTATCAGAGAAACGGCACCACAGAGATAACAGGTACAAGCTGTATTTGACCACGAACCGCCGTTTTCGCGGAATGCTTACAAATACAACGTGCCAGTTATCGTTTGACCTTCGTGCTAATTTTATTATTTTTTTTCTTTTTATCCTTGCCCGGCGAACGAAAGATGTCTTGTACCAGATCTAACCCTCCCAACGGCTATACCGCAGAGAATCGGACCTCAACAACCCTCCAGAACCGGACCACAAGCCCAGCCCTGGAACGGGCCATGGTGACCATAGCCCACCAGGACAATGTGCTGCAACCTACCAATAAATTGAGTTTTATATCCCCACTTCAGCCTCATCACATGGTGGAGAGCAATGTCGGCCCAGCACCTCAAGCAGCGAACATAAATATCGGCTACGGAGAGACGCCGTGTTTCAACCCGGAGGAGGAAGACATCGAGGACCACGTGGAGGAATTCAAGACGTGGCTGACGGCGAGCAAGGTACCGAAGGGAGACTGGACGAAGGCCCTAGTACGGCGGCTTCCACTTGACGGCCGCGAATTTATCAAGTGCAGGTTTGACCCTTCAGCCGCACTTGAAGACGTCTTGGAAGCACTGAAACTCTGCTACCCAAGGAACGACGGTCGGGCACGTAGTAGGGGTAACGAATTAAAGAAAACGAGACGGCCCCAGTCCACGGAAGATACAGGGAGATACTTGATGAACCTGATTACGGCCCACGCGACGGCAGGTGAGTTTTCGCCGTTTGATTCAAGCAAGGAGGCATTGTGGGCATTGGCTCCAAAAGACTGCCTACTACTGGCAGCCTCGTGGAGTACCATGCGGAACCCAGAAGAGGCCGACTTCCTACAGGCGGCGAAATTCCTCGACGAGGCGGATAAATGGAACAAGGAACGGAAGGAGGCAGGTACAACGACGAGTTGGGAAACAACTACGAGGACAGCGGAAGAGTGGGAACAAAAACAAGGACGAAATCCAAGGACCGAAACGCCCACGGAGAAAGCAAGAAGATTTATGCTGCCGGACGGGACGCCAAGATGCTTCACCTGTTACCAGACGGGGCACAAACACTGGGATTGCCCGAAAAGGAGGCCACGTGGTAAGTACAACTTTACCTCTAATCCTGTGGTGGAAGTTTCAAACAGTGTAGAGAGCGTACCACGTGTATTTTCCGAGGTTACTGGTAACACCAATCGCATAATTTTCAGGGTAAAAGGACAACCGGGGGTTAACGAGAAACAGACATTAAATAAGGTACCACTAGAAAAATCCACTTTAGAAATAGGGGGTACAGCAATGGAAAAATTCCGTTGGACAGGTATGACAAATTTCTGTTTAATCACGCATATCAATGAGACACATGTAGGCAAACTGATTTTCGATTCAGGGGCAAATGTTAGCTGCATAGACGAAGGAATAGCCAACGCACTAGGATGTGCTAGAATGCCTTCAAAATTACTTATACGGGGAATAAGTGGGTCAGTAGCCTCGAACACGTGCACATACTTGGAGGTCAACATTGATGGTTTCGACATATGTGGCAGGTTCACCATAATTCCAGGAAACGGGGAAAGATTATTTTCGGCGTTGATATTCTAACAAACTATCATTGCAAAATTATGTTTAGAGACGAATCGGTAGAATTGTATAGGCCAAAAATAGGCACGGACGACCACGTGGTAGAACTAAACGAAGAACGGGAACTCGAGAGGTTAGGCACAATTACGAACGATCGGAAAAACCCCAAACAAAAGTACTGCATACTAGGCGACCTTGAAATTGCACCACGTTGTAAAACGAGGGTAAAGTTAAAAGGGCCAACAGTAATGGCGGGCATTTTAGAACCCCACCCCGACTGCGTAAGAAGAACGGGGCTACTAATACCATCAGTACACGTTTTCGAAACGGTATCCGAGATATTCATTGATGTCATTAATACTAGGAACGAGCCGGTGCGGTTGGTAGCAAACTCGTGCTTGTTACGATCCAGCGGGGAAATAGCGAATGTTTCTTTCCTAAGTGAACAGGTGGGATACAGTATGACGGCCACGTGCAAATACGAACCACAGAAGTTCGATATAAACCCGGAGCTATCGGACGGCGAAAAAATCGACGTACTGGACGTATTGTACAGGTATCGGGAACTTTTCTCAGAAGAGTGGAATAAGGCGGCAGATATCGAACCGTACCACATTAAACTTAAAGCGAACACGGAACCAATTCGACAAAAAGCCTATCGCCGCAGTCCTAAGGAACGTGACATTATAGAGGAACAGGTTAAAGAAATGTGTGAAAAAGGAGTTATTAGGAAATCAACATCTCCATGGGCGAGCCAGGTCGTTTTGGTTAAAAAATCAGACGGATCCTATAGATTTTGTGTGGACTATAGAAAAGTTAACAACGTAACCGAAAAATTCTCATATCCATTACCGAATATCACCGACTGCCTGGACCGTTTAGTGGGAATGAAGTATTTCTCTCACACGGATTTTGTTAGCGGTTATTGGCAGTGTCCACTGGACGAAACAAGCAAGCCAATTACAGCGTTCACGACAGGTAACGGGTTGTACGAGTTTCAAGTGTTACCCTTTGGTTTAACCGGGGCACCGGGTCATTTCGAAAGAATCATGGATACACTGTTAGCTGAATTGAAATGGTCCGAGTGTATGGTTTATCTAGATGACGTCATCGTGTACGGAAGAGACATACGTGAACACAACGAGCGGTTAACAAATGTTCTAGAATGTTTCCGCGGGGCAGGCTTATCCCTAAAACCATCAAAATGTAGATTCGCCTACCAAAAGTTACCATTTTGGGACACGTGGTTTCGGGAAAACGGCGTAGAACCGGCTACTGATAAGATCGAGGCGGTTAAGGAATTTCCGATTCCGAAAAATGTCAAGCAAGTTCGTTCGTTTCTGGGTCTTTGCGGCTATTATCGCCGTTTCATAAAAAACTTTTCAAAGATAAGCAAACCGCTGACGTGTTTAACGGAAAAAGATAAGAGATTCGTGATAGGTCCGGCCGAAATAGAAGCCTTCGATACCTTAAAAAAAAAATTGACTGAGGAGCCAATTCTAGCACATTTCAACCCAGACGCTAGAATAGAAATACACACGGACGCATCAATCGTGGGATTAGGCGCGTTGCTAATGCAACCAGACAATGACGGTTTTTTACACCCGATCCACTACTTGTCGAGAACGACATCGAAACACGAGAGTAAATATGGTATCTCAGAACTAGAGTGTTTAGCAATAGTCTGGGCTCTACAAAAGTTACGGCCGTACATCTTCGGGAGAGAATTCAGAGTCGTAACCGACCATAGCGCGTTAACGTGGCTAGCTAACGTATGTGACCCGTGCTCAAGACTTACTAGATGGGGGTTAAAACTCATGGAGAACGACTTTGAAATAGTCCACCGCGCAGGGAGGAAGAACGTTGCACCGGACGCACTCTCACGCAACCCGTTCCACAAAAACAATACGAACGTCGAAGACAACTTCAACGATTTAACGGCATGCACAGTACGGATCGACGAAAACGGTCAAAAGGAAGACACGTTTTGCCACGATATTACCGGGAAACTACCAGACGCTAAAACACGGGACGAATATAAAAAAATAAACGGGATCCTTTATAAAAAGAACCATGCAACACAAGGTAACCAATGGTTGGTCGTAGTACCAAAGCAAAGCGTATCCGAAATAATGAAAACAGCGCACGATATACCCGAGGCAGGACACATGGGGGTAGCGAAGACGGTCCACCGTATTAAGCAACGGTTCTACTGGAAAGGTCTGGAAGAAGACGTGCGGAAATACGTTATGTCGTGCAAAGTGTGCCAGGCCTTCAAACCACAGAGGTTCAAACCCGCAGCCCCGCTAGAACCGTTACCACCAGCAACAGACATCTGGGAACGAGTGGGAATAGACCACCAAGGTCCTTTCAAAAAATCGGTAGAAGGCTACAAACACATTCTAACGATCGTAGACCATTTTAGTAAATACGCACTCGCAATCCCGGTAAAAGATACGATGGCGGAAACCACGTGCAACGCACTCTCAGACAAACTGCTCTACGTTTTTGGTACTCCGAAATGCATAATATCCGATCAAGGCAAATCTTTCGATTCGAGTACTTTTAGAGACTTTACACGGTTGTACGGGATTAAACATATTATGGCTTCCGCGGCACACCCGCAAACAAACGGCTTATGCGAAAAACTCAACGGCATCAGAGTTTATCTCGAGGACGATCACGCCGAATGGCCGAGATTCGTAAAAACGGCGACTTTTGCGTATAACTCGTCCATTCAGTCGTCGACACAGGTGACACCGCATAAGTTGATATTTGGCGTAGAACCGAGGACGTCCCTAGACGTAGGACTACCAACCGTCGACGAGCCAGTAAAAACTTACGACGAATACGTGACCAACCGCATTTTAGAAAACGAGAGATTAAAGAAAATTGCCGACGAAAACTACCGAGACCGGACAATGATGACGAAGTGTCAGTATGACCTTGCGAACCGTGACCGCTTCCGGAAGTTTGAAGTGGGCGACCTGGTACTACTGGAGTCGTCCCGCAGGAAACCAGGTAAAACGGAGAAATTTCTACCGAAATACGTAGGACCGTACGTAATAACGGATAGAATCAAGGAAACGACATATAGGTTACGACCACAGAACGGACGCAACGAAAATAGTAGGCGCCAGAGCACGTTAGCACACGTGTCGAGACTTAAGGAATTTTTAGAGAGATAACGGCGACTCGAGGGACCGAGTCTAAGATAAGAGGGGGGGTGGTGTTGTGTGTCAACAAGCAACCGACCGGAAATACACGTGACCGTTACAAAATTATCTTAAATTTTGTTTATTTTATTATTTATCAGAGAAACGGCACCACAGAGATAACAGGTACAAGTTGTATTTGACCACGGACCGCCGTTTTCGCGGAATGCTTACAAATACAACGTGCCAGTTATCGTTTGACCTTCGTGCTACTTTTATTTTTATTTTTTTGTTTTTCTTTTTATCCTTGCCCGGCGAACGAAAGATGTCTTGTACCAGATCTAACCCTCCCAACGGCTATACCGCAGAGAATCGGACCTCAACAACCCTCCAGAACCGGACCACAAGCCCAGCCCTGGAACGGGCCATGGTGACCATAGCCCACCAGGACAATGTGCTGCAACCTACCAATAAATTGAGTTTTATATCCCCACTTCAGCCTCATCAATATATATTTTTCAAAATATTTAACAACATCTATATACAACAAATATTACTGATTAAATATTTTTTATAGAATCATAAATTATTTGGCAAAATAACTCCAGTTCTGATTTATAGGTATAAATAATATGGGGAAGATTAGGATGTAAAGTTTTTAAAAAATTGGGGCGTGTATTATTAAAATATGTACAAAAAAATAATAAATGAACATGATCTGGTAACGATAGTGAACATAGACAGGGGGAGGGAATTTTAATATTGAACCTATTATAGTATGAAGGAAAGGGACCATGACCTGTAAGAAAGTAATTTAAATAGCCATTACCTAATATTCTATTATTTACAAATCTCAACCATTTATAAAGATACCTACCATTGATTGATTGATCCCAAAGGTCCTGCCATAAACCAAGAATTTATTTTTTATAAAAATTTTTCATATAGGATTTAGGTATTGGAATGGGTTGGTACGGGGCTGGATATAGATATGCTTCTTTGGCCAGCTTGTCGGCTTGTTCATTTCCTAAAGTACCTATATGGGATTTAACCCAATAAAACTTAATTGATTTATTTTTTTGCCTAATAATATTAATTAATAATTTAGTTCTCATTGTTGTCCAAGTCTTAGATAATGGGCTATTGAGGGCTAAAAGCGATCATAAACTATCGGGAGCAATATGTACAGATTTAAATTTATTGTTATCGTCGAACCATTCTAGAGCTTTAAATATTGCAATATTTTCTGCTTGAAAAACACTATTATAATAGAATAATATATAAGATCTTTCATATATAAAAATATTTTCATAAATTGCACACCATCCCGCACCAACACCATTTTCTGATTTGGAACCGTCCGTATAAATTATCAATTCATTAGTATAGTTGGAAGTTCCTTTGTAAAATTAATAATTTCATAGTCAGCAGGATCACAAAAATAGTTTAGGGAGGGAATATCTATAACATTACTATTAGGTCCTATTTTAAAAATATTTATTGGTCTATTGAGACAAGTTATCTTAGATTCAAAATTTAAAACCAATTCTATCGGTATCAATCCCGAAAGAAATAATGCTGCATCAGTGCTTAAAGTATTGTATCCCCTACATATGGCCAAAGCAAAAGGTCTCTGAGTAGATCTTAAAATTTGATTAAAGATTTATTATTATCCCCATACCCCCACCAAACCTTTGCACCATAAACAATAGCCCTTTCAAAACCTGCTAAATAGATTCTTTTGATAACAGCTGGGGATAAACCCCAGTTTAATGTTGATATTTTCCGTATTTCCCTACCCTTTTTACCCATCTTATTCTTAACATACTTAGCATGATCTATCCAATTTAAAAACCTATTAATCACAATACCCAAAATTTTTACATTATTCCTAAATTTTATAAAAGTATTATTAATCTTAATTACAGGATTTCGTACCCCACCTTTTCCCAAACCCTTATTTAAACCTGGAGGGGCTATATATAATGCCGAACATTTGTCTACTGAAATGCCCAACCTATTTTTTTTAAGCCATATTGAAATAAGATCAAGACTATTATTACAAATTTTTTCCAATTTATACCTACTGTTTTCACAGCAGATTAATAACAAATCATCGGCATAAGCAAATAGTTTTGTATCTAAGTCCTTTAAAATATAAAAAATAGAATCCAATAAAACTAACCATAATAAAGGACCACTATTACTGCCTTGAGGGCAACCTTTATTTATTGTTAAAGGTTCAGCTATACTCTTAGGGGAAATTTCTGAGTATGTTTTCCTATTACTTAAAAAACTCAAATAAAAATTTAGAATATAAGAGGGAATATTCATATTTTTTGCAGCTTGTAATATAAGATCATATGAAGCATTATCAAATGCCCCTTCTATATCTAATGAAACTATTATAGAGTGTTTTTTCAAGTGCCTATTTTCCCTAACTAAATTAAAAATGTCATCAATAATATCTACACTTGATTTTCCCCACCTAAAACCATACTGAAAACTGCTAAGACAAGAAGAATTTTGAAAAAGATAGTAAGTTCTATTTACAATAATTTTATCTAAAATCTTACCCATTATATTTAATAAAGAAATTGGCCTAACAGAATTGAGCATTGAAGGGTCCTTATTGGGCTTCCTAAGAAAAATAATTTTACTAATTTTCCAATTATCAGGAAAATAACCTATTTGTAGACAAGAATTATATAAATTTAATAAGATATTTGGGTATAGATTATTTAAGTAATAAAGAGGATTTCGCATAATTCCATCCGGTCCGGGTGCTTTTTTAGTGCCCATAAATTTCAGAGCTGAGTAAATTTCAGTTTTTGTAATAGGTTTAAAAGAAAATTTATCAATGAATTTTATTGTCTGTAAATTCTCAGAATCTAAACCAAATTTTGTATTTATATAATACTCAAAACTTTCTTCAGTTGTCAGAGTAAAAGAACTATCAGTTTTTCGGAAGGAATTAAAAGTAAAGGGGTCTACATATTTTTTTATTAATTATTTTAAATGGGGAGGTAAAAGGATTGTTTATAGAAACCTTATTGAAAAGTTCTCTAAAATATGTATTTTTAAATTTTCTAATCTGTTTCTTATATAAAGCTAATGTTTTTTGAAAATTTTTAAATCTATATATTCGTAAATCTTGATTATTTACTGTTTTTTTAAAAAGTCGTTTAAGGGCCATAGTTTTCTTTTTCAAAATATCCAAGCTATAATGCCACCAAGGGTTATATATTTTTTTATGTAGATGTAAACCAGCTTTCCTAACAAGGGATGTACATATTTTTTTAAGATTATCTTCAATCAAAGTAACTTGCCGATCTATGGCATTTTTTGTTATAACCAGATTATCTAAAAATTTAAAATTTAAAAAATGTTTTCTACATGCATTAATAAATTTTTTATAATAGTTAATATTAACATTGTATCTAATAGATCTGCTAAAAACTAAGTCTACCAGGTAAACAGTTAAATTTCAATAAAATAGCTATATGATCACTAAGACTAGAAAAAGGATTTGCCTGCCATTCTAAATTATCTAAAATATTTGCTGAACAAAAAGTAAAATCAATACAAGATTGTGTCCTATTATTATCAAAAGTAAAAGTATTGGGATCAGAAACTAAAAGTAAATCATTTGTAAAAATAAAATCATATAACGAATCCCCCGACTATCTGTAATATCCCCTCCAAAAAGAGAATTATGTGCATTAAAGTCCCCCATTATTATATTATTATATGAATATTTTCTAACATTATCTGTCAAATTTATCAAAAGATTTGTAAAGATACTGTCATCTTGACTTAAATCTAAAGGAGGAACATAGCAATTATATATTTGTATCTTAAAATCATTAGGAAATGAAATTTGTAACCCAATATGAAAATCTGTGGTCTCGGAACAAAAAACTCTATGTCTGGGATTTATCAAACTAATAATCTTATTGTTTATACTTACTATTCTATGCCAAGATAATAATTTACTGTTACATCTATCTGGAGGAATCTCCTGAAGTAAGATAACATCAGCATCTATTTGCGTCGCATGATGGATTAAATGATCGACTGCTATATAACCCCTCCCTACATTCTGAGAAATAATTTTAAAAGTCATTTAACAACTTTTAGGGCAAAAATTATATTTAATTAGCTTAATTCTAGACCCAAATACCCCTCCCATGAGAAGAACATCAACAAAATACATGATTATGGCAGTCCATAGCTTCCCTGACCAAAAATTCACCAAAAAGAAATTAAATATACCAAAATTTTTCTGTGTATATATTACTAAATGTGTAAACAACATGTATATAGAAAAGCAAAGCTTAATTTTAAGTTTTAATATTTTTTTTAAAAGAAAAGCAACAAAAGCAAATTGGGAGAAACTGAGCACTTTAGCCATTTTCAAAATTTTATTGTGAAAGAGTGAAAAAGTAAGTAAATAAGGACAAAAATAAAGAAAAAGTATTTCTAAATGTGTAACTAACATGTATATAAAAAAGCAAAGCTTGATTATAAGTTTTAATATTTTTTAAAAAGAAACTGCAAAAGCAAATTGGGAGAAGTGGAGCCCTTTAGCCATTTTCAAAATTTGATTGTGAAGGAGTAAAAGAAAAAAGAGTAAACAAGGACAAAAATAAAGAAAAAGTATTTCTAAATGTGTAACAAACATGTATATAAAAAAGCAAAGCTTAATTCTAAGTCTTAATATTTTTTTTAAAAGAAAAGCCACAAAAGCAAATTGGGAGATGTGGGGCCCTTTAGCCATTTTCAAAATTTGATTGTGAAAGAGTGTAAAAGTAAGTAAATAAGGACAAAAATAAAGAAAAAGTATTTCTAAATGTGTAACTAACATGTAAATAAAAAAGCAATGCTTAATTCTAAGTTTTAATATTTTTTTTGTAAGAAAAGCCACAAAAGCAAATAAAGAGAAGTGGAGCCATTTAGCCAAGTTTAAAATTTGATTGTGAAAGTATAGAAAAAAAGAGTAAATAAGAACAAATATAAAGAAGAAATAATTAACAAAGGAAAGGCATAAATAAAATATTTTAAAAAACAAATTAAATATAAAGAATATCTTTTTTTCAATAAATTAATTCTATGTATATAACTAGGGCAATCTATACTGAAAGCATGGTGCTGCTCATTCAATTTAAGTGTTGAATTTTTAACATTAGCCTTTTTACAGTTTATGCAGCTTTCTGTTTTTGTGCGTGTTTTAGAAATGTGGCCCTTGCCACCACATCTCGCACACATGCTTTCTGTTTCTTTACAGATTTTAGACTTGTGAAAGTCCAAACATTTGGTGCATCTACTCACAAGGAAAACCTCTGCCCATTTGATGACTCTCCAGCCATATCTAAATCTATGCAAGTTGTTTTCAATAGTTGATCTATTCTTCAATTGGGCAAATGTGGCTGAATCAATATTTAAAAGCCAATCATATTCATTATATTTATTTTTTATGTACACTAAAGGGTTTTATATCAGCGTTTGTTAAATTTAAACTTTCTTTAAAATAATCCAATATCTGTTCTTTGCCAAAATCCTCTTCAACATTTAAAATTTTAATAGTAGGAGACCTACCTTTAGGGACTTTTGAAATTAATTTAGATCTTAGATGTTCATTATCATTTATAAATTTTACCATTGTATTCACATTTTCCAATGTGGGAACTTCAATGGTGCATCCCTTTTTGTTTGGAATGGCGTTTGCTCTGTCTATTTTCAAATTGGATAAAGAAATATTTTCCTTGAGGAATTTCACTATGTTTGTATTTTCTGAAAGTTTTGACTCAATCACAATTTTCCCAACCAGATTAGGTGAGCTTTTTGGCTGAGCCATGGTGGTTGGTGCAGTTGGTAAGTTAGAGGCCAGAACTGCACTGTAACTCTTCTCACTTTTTTCCATAAATAATTTCAATTTTTCCTCGATTAGAGCATTGTTTTCGCTAATTAATTCTTGAGTAGATTTTTTTAAATCTCCAATTTTTTCCTCAAAGTTTTTTTGGATATTTTCTATAATATTTTCTTGATTTTTTAGTATATCATCCATTTTAGTATGATATGATACTTTTTGTAGATTTTCAGGTAAAATTTTTAAAAAATCAAGCATATCACTTTGTATTTGTGTACATAATTTTCTTTGTTGATCGACTTTCAAATTTTTTGAGTTTACAAATGTCGTCATATTTTCTAATAATTTTTCAATCATAGGAAAAAGATTTTTACTTGCCTCACTTAATTCACCCCTATCCATAATAAAAATATTTCCTTTTGTTTATCTGTTTAAAGGAAAAATAATTTTAAAAAAGAAAATAAACAACCTATAAAATTTCGAGTTTAGGCCTAGTAAGGCTATCTTATTTTTTTGATCGTTTTTTCCCCAATTATAATTATATATATCAGATTAAAATAAAAATAAATATTTAAGCCACTAAAAAATTTCAATTATATATAAATTTAAAGTTATTCAAACAAAATTTAAAGGTTAAACAAAAAATTTTTGCAGAGCGCATAGAAAGTTGTTTATACGTCGCCATCTAAATTGCCATCTTTATTGTCAATTGTCACACTGGGAAAACCGCAGCGTCCTCATCGCCTCTAGGACCACATGACCTCTGCTGCCCCCCTTGCTGAGTACAACTCAGCAGCTCTGATGCAACAACTCGTTGCAACTATATGTATATTGAGCGTTTATATAAAGAAACATTTGAATTAAAATAAAATATAAGACTTTTCTAAAAATACAGGAATAACAATTCAAAACTATATACTTAATTCCATTAATATAGCTTTCATTAACTTTTGAAAGAACTGTTTGAATTTAAATCATTTCAACGTATTGTTATAAATCAGAATAAGTGTAATTTTGCAGCGAATATTCTCTACTCTCAAAATAATGTATCATTATGAATATTTTAAATTCGTAAAATTGTCAATTCTAAGTTAATTTTTTAATATAAATATATTAAAACTTGATCACAAAAATTGAAAGTAAATTTGAAATTATGCCAGTCCAGCCGACTATATTTTTATGGAAGTCCAGCCGCTCATTATGCCAAAGAAATGGCTGCATCTATTTTAGTTTGTTCAGAAGGAAATTCTCTAGTTTATTCCCGATCCTAGAAGTCCGGAATTTTGTGCACTTGCAATGTTAGTTGCATTGAACTAGTCTATTAAATATCAGACATTTCTACGCGTGGCTAGAAAGTATATAATAGCGAAATTCTCGACTACCGACCACTCTGACCCCCCAAAAGTTAAAAATTTTGTCTACTTGCTTTTGTTAAAAGTGAAAATTCTAGAATATTTCAGCGATGTAATACTCTTGTAATTTGTATATCGGTGTAGTATTGTCAATATTGTCTATGCTAATTTGCATCTCTGCCTATTGAATCAATAATTCCTTCTCTAAACTTTAATAACGAACCACTTGATGAGGAAAATTAAATTAAAGAAATTAAAGAAAAATTAAAGAAACTCTTTCCTCATCAAGTGGTTCATTATTAAAATCTCTGCCTATATATCGCAGCTTTGTTAGATTGATGGTAGTTGGCTAGCGGTTATTGGATAGGGCAGGACGCTTATAGTCGTGAGCTGTTAGTGTCTATATACTTTGATAATTATATATTCGTAGAAGAGAAACAACGCTGATAATTACGAAGATCCTTTATTACTTAAATTTATTCAATAAATAATAAAAAAGGACAATAGATAATTGTTTCCCAACAGCATTTGTTAGCTGTTTAAGCGAATCTACAAATTTTCAAACTTCTGTATGGACTGGAAAAAAAAAATATAATAAAATTGAAAAATTTGAAATTAAATAAAGAAATTAAAATAATTGCTGACCACCCAGAAGTCTAATATTTTTTTCAATTAGCAATTTCATCAAGTTTGAATGAGGGTACCAGATTTTAGGCTTCTAGGTATGTTCTGTAAGTATATTAAAAATCGACCACAATATTTAAAAGGAAAATAGAACTTAACCAATTCCCGACCACCCTGAGGTCTGAAACTTATCAACTTGCATCGTCATCAGGTTTGAACAAGTGTACCAAATTTCAGTCTTCTCAAGTGCTCTGTAAATATATTCAAAATTGACTACGCTTCTCCATGTGCACTAGGTGCAAAACCGAAGAGGTCACTCCCCAACATATACTAAATGGTATTGGAAAGGAAAAGTACAGAGAACCAAGAAGAGTTCTTGAACTTCTTTATGAGCACGACCTCCAAGATCTTGTCTAATCTATATAGATAATACCGTAACAGAGTTTTCCATTGTAAAGTCCTGAATTGTGAATTCTGAACTACACATAACGATCTATATACCAAAATTTTCGTTATTTTTTTCTTCGTATGATAGGCCTGTTTTTATTTTCCTAATGTTAACAGTTATTTTCATTTTTTAATTTAATCTATTTTACAATCGTAGATTTTTGCATTTATCATCATCATCAATACCTTTGTTTTGAAATGCGTTCTTTTGTCTTATTACTACAACCAATCGTGATGAAACTTTGGGAAGATATTTAGTATACTACCGGGATGGTTTCTGGCTGATTACTCTTTAGAAATAACCTTTCATTGCATTTTTATTTACGATAAAACGTAGATTCACTCGCAATCAGCGCCCCCTCGCGGCAGACGTATGGCCTTAAATAGCCTCGCATGAGCTTATTTGTAACGTCAATGTTAGCCTATAGGTTAGGTACACAGGTTCGTACCCCCGCAACCTAGGTTCGAGGCTCAGCGTGGGTGTTTTTTTTTTTTTTCATTTCTTTTATATTATTGTAGCAAATTATTAAAAATATTATTTTATTTAAAATGTAGGCTTTTTAAAATAAAAATTAACATACACAATTTTTTAATAATATTTGTAACAAACCTAGGTTCGAGGCTCAGCGGGGTGTCTTTTTTTATTTTCGTTTCTTTTATATTATTGTAGAAAGGTCTGTTTTTACAGCATTATTATATTTTGATTGGTTTATTTTAAATATGTTTGTTATGAAGGCTCTATGTAATACTATTTAGAGCACATTTTACATTTTAAACACCTAAGCCCCCCTCTTTTTAATATTGTAGCAAAGTATTAAAAGTATTATTTTATTTTAGATGTTTGCCATGAAACTTTGGGAAGTTGTTTAGTATACTATCAGGACGATTTCTGGCGAATTATTTTAGAATAATATTTATAACAATAATTATAGCGAAATTAAGACATAGTGATTATATTCTGTGTTTGTGCATATATCAATATTTAACAGAAAATGTTAGAACGTTCTATTAGAATATCTCGAAAACAAAAAACAATACATATAAACGAGTTCACTGACATTTATTAATGCAGTGATTATAATCAATGATTACAATGAAGGGCTATATTATCGATATATATAAAAAATCACTTTCAAATTTTAACGTAACGTTCCATTCTCAATCCCGTAGGGCTTTAGATCGGCTAAAACATTTTTATCTTTATAAGTGAATATTAACTTTACTGTACTGAATAGTTTAGTATAATGTTAATTTAACATATTACAATTTAGCCACAGCAACGCGTGGCCGGGTTCGCTATTTATAATATATATTTCTGATTCATTTGATTATGATTATAATTTGTAAGTACTTTGTTATAGTTTTTCATTTAAATAGAGCTCAATTTTTGTGTATGTTTTCTATTTGCAGTATCTTTCCTAATGTCTTTGGCAACGTTTTTTTTTCTCATAAATAGGCTGAGGTTATATTATTTTTCGAATTGTAGATTGAATTATTACTTTTATTCTATAATAATTATCTTTTATAAGTGTTTGTTATAGTTTTTCATTTGAATTTAGCACAATTTTTGTATCTGGTTATCTTTTTTGGCATCTTTTCATCTCTCTTTGGCATCTTTTTTTTCTCATTAATAAGACCTAATCCAAATAATTTAATAGTGTGTGACGTTTCAGCAACAGCATCAGACAAAAGAATAAATGAAATAAAGAATAAAATCTCATTTTTTCTTTTGTCTGATGATGGTGACATTTGGATTATGTCTTATTTTTTTTTATTAATTTGTTATAGTTTTTCATTTGAATTTAGCTCCATTTTTGTGTCTTATTTAATAAATGAACTAAAGAATAAAATCTCATTTATTCTTTTGTCTGATTTTCTTTTTTACAGTATCTTTCATAATGCCTGATTTGATTACTTGATCTGTTATAGTTTTTCATTTAAATTTAGCTCCATTTTTGTGTCTGTCGTTTTTTTTCTTCTCATAAATAGGCTGATGCTGTATTTGTGTACTCAATTGTTGCTTTTTGTGTCTGGTTTCTTTTTGGCAGTATTTTTTTGGAATCCTTTTTTTTTTCATCAATTGTTTCCACACATGCTTGGAATTTTCTTTTTATGCCTGTCCTGGCTTTCAGTTTTATAGTTTTCCTCTGCTTGGTTCTTATTTTACCTTTTTTTTTTTCAGCGTCTTCTGTCATGCCTCGAAAAGGCCGTGGAAGACTCACTCCCCTAACAGCTAGGCGTGCTAATATGACTCGCCGCAGACACAAAACCCCAATTGCTATTTCTCTTGTTTACTTTTTTACCAATGCCTATAATTTTTCACCTGAAAGATTTTTTATTTTATTTGTTATTCAATAAATTATTATCACTTATTTTTGGTCTTCTTTCTACTTACTTATTTTATACTGGGGGTTGGTGGAAGGATGGTCTAAGCCGTTGGTTTTCGACCGCTACGACCCGGGTTCGATTCCCGCATTGGGCACTTTTTTCTGAAAAATTACAAAAAAAATGCTCCAATGGCTTCCGATTCTTGCAAAAGTCCAACCCCACCAGCAAGCGCAAGTAATCAAACGGGGCTCTGGCACATTTGTAAATGCAAAGTCGAACTGCTTTTCACATGTTTAGACATGTGGTGTACTTACAGTTAAAGCAGTCGCCTACTCTACCCACCATGATTATCAAGGCCTGTACCACGTGTACTAGGGATAAGCAAAAAAAAAATGTTTTGCTCATTGATCTATACATACAATTATTTGCATACAATTATTTACATACAAATATATGCATACAATTATATACATACACTTTTCTACATTTTTGCACTCTGCAGTCTAATATGTTGTTAATAATAGGGGTTTTAGACAAATATCAACTGTTGAAATTTGATTTTCCAAAATAGTTGAATTATCGAAAGTGTCGAATTAGTTTGTCATATGATAGGCCGTAGGTCGAGACATCCAAAAATGGTCGAATTATCGTGTGTTGAATTAATTAGATTATATTGTATATATAAAAATATAGAATTGTTGTTTTTAATGAGGTCTTTTAAATGAATTTATTCCTTTAATATGTTGTCATATCTGCAATTTTTTTTTCATTTCCAAAATATTTATTTACACTTTCACCAATGCCTATAGGATCTTTGCGATGGAACAGGTATGGTGTTCTAGCGCATGTGCTCTCATGTCCTTGAAGCACATATACTGACAGTACCCAAAGTTGAACACACTGTATAATGTCTGAAATATATGACTATAAAGAGGGCTCAAGGCCAAACCTTTGCTACAAGAGCCTGTGTTTACGCACAGACGACTTTATGTTTTTAATGAGGTCTTTAAAATGAATTTATTCCTTTAATATGTTGTCATATCTGCAATTTTTTTTTCATTTCCAAAATATTTATTTACACTTTCACCAATGCCTATAGGATCTTTGCGATGGAACAGGTATGGTGTTCTAGCGCATGTGCTCTCATGTCCTTGAAGCACATATACTGACAGTACCCAAAGTTGAACACACTGTATAATGTCTGAAATATATGACTATAAAGAGGGCTCAAGGCCAAACCTTTGCTACAAGAGCCTGTGTTTACGCACAGACGACTTTATGTTTTTAATGAGGTCTTTAAAATGAATTTATTCCTTTAATATGTTGTCATATCTGCAATTTTTTTTCATTTCCAAAATATTTATTTACACTTTCACCAATGCCTATAG
>CP092875.1:34731960-34910313 GCA_030710605.1 Cordylochernes scorpioides
GTCTATCCATGTACTTCCAGTCAACAAGTCATAGGGTTGTTTCCGGTGTGTTTGAGTGATTCAGGCTGGCTGGACATTATGGTCTGCCAATAACTTAATAACCATCAATGTAAAACTGATCATCCCACAACTGAAATGTGCCAGAAATGTCTCCCATTCTGTGTGTGTGATAGTGCTAAATAATATTTACTTCACTGTTTTAGGCATTTTAAAATTTATATACCTTTTGTTATGCAGCCACATTGTGGTTTTGCTATAGCATTCAATATAATTTTTTCTCTCATTCCTCTCATATCAAAATACTTCTTTAAGAAAATGCTTGCATGTTGATACCTGACTTTGAAAGTTGCTGTTTTTATTTTTTAACAACTGGTATTTATTTATTTATTTCAACACACAAAACACGATATCCTGGCTAGGGATAATTACGTTGATTTACATTTTTAAACAGAAGCAGTTAGAAACATATTATACAAGAAAAAAAAAAAAGAGAAACAATAAGATATATTAGGAACCTGATCCTTTCAAGTTAAAAAGATAATCATAAATATATTTACAAAAATGGTTAAATCTGTGACTCTCTAGTATTTACAAATTCCTATAGATCTACAACATTGTTTACTGTCTGTTGTTTAATGCTATAGAAAATCCAACAGTAGGTGTCTCGAGTCCTGGAAATTCCATGCCACTACTAGTATATAATGTTTGCTCTTACAAATGGCATCCCATGATGGTATTCTCCACACCTATAACCAACCCAACAGTTCCAGGATCTACCTCCCAGCTATGAAGAAGCTATCAAACAGTCGCTGCCAGTTACCCTGCTGCCAGTTCCTTCGTTGCGGCCTACCCTGGGGGACAAGGAAGAAACATGATTCAAACCCAGCTCATGTGGACTAGTCAACTTTATTGGGTGTGCAATACCTGCCTGCAATGGGGATCTTATAATTTGACTACTAGACTAACTTGTAAAGTTTTTTTTTACTATTCACCCATCTCTCAATCCCAGCGCAGGCCTTTATTAAGTTCCTATTTATTTATTTTGTTGTTATTTCAGTGCCCATATGTAGTGTGCCCAACACAGCAAGTGTATAGTAGCCTCTCTCTGTGCTTTTTTATCTCTACATTTCTCAAAGCAGTCTAGAAGCGAGGCCACAAAGGCCACATTGTAATCTTACATTATTCATGCATTATATAGAGTCCTTCCTATTTCATCCCTCTTTGTGAGCCACCCTTGGTTGAGCGATTTGTTGCTATCAACAAATGGAATTCTCTGGCTCTTTTTTTTTTAAGAGCATCTCAATGCCATTCTACTTTGTCCAACACTTCACAGATATCATTATGAAAGCCGCTTTCATAAAATACACAGCCAATATTTATTTATTTTCTATATATCCTTAAATTTGGCTTATTCTTTCAAAAATTCTCTAAAGAAGCATGAAAATGTAGAAAATTGTGATGAAAATATATAGACCTCTTGAAAATTTGAAATAAACATTCTGAAAGAAGCATTGTGTTGATTGAATCTCAAATGAAAACTTCTTACAGTAAAACCTTGCTATACTGAACCCAAATGGGACTTAATTTTTGGTTTGCTAAAGTTATGGTTTGGCTGTTTTGTAAACTTATTAATATTTTCAGGTTGTATATAATTAAAGGACAGTCACACATACATAAAAATACCTCCTCTTAATAATGGTCACTTTGTTTTACTTGGTTTGGAAGGACCTAAAAAATCTTGTAGGTATCCTTTGGTGTTATTATTATCTTTTAACTAACATTTAATTAACAATTAACGAATGTACTTTTATGACTAATTTGAAAATCAAGACAAGTCCTAGACAAGGCTATATTTTAATTATATATTAAAAAATATAAAAGTTTTTTGAAAATATAAAACATTACACTCTATAAAAATTGGAAAAAGCTTGTAACACTTTGTTGCTTGAAAGCACTCCTTAATCATTGCCTTTCAAATAAAGTTTTTTTCTTCCGTTTCCAGCTCTCCTCATATTTTTTTTTTAAAGACAAAATTTCATCTTGTTTTGAACTGGTCATGCCAACCTTTGCTTCTTCCAAAATCACCATAGTTTATGACCCAAATAATTGTTGCATCATGTATCAATTTATTTGGAAATTAAAAAAAAAAAAAAGCCCCAATGACCCTTGATTCTTGCAAAAGTCCAACCCCACCAGCAAGTGCAAGTAACCAAACGGGGCTCTGGCACATTTGTAAGTGCAAAGTCTAACTGCTTTTCACATGTGTAGACATATGGTGAACTTACAGTAAAAGTAGTATTTCTACCCACCATGATTATCATGGCCTGTACCACGTGTACTAGGAATGAGCAAAAAAAAAAATGATTTGTACGTTCTAGTTTGAACTGGCTAGATTTAGAACACAACTTCTAAAAGGAGATGTTAACACATATGATTGGGGCAAAAGTTGATTCCTCCTTGTAGCAATTTTGAAAGTCTTTTACTTTTACCTCTTATAATAGAAATATTACAACATTTTACTATTAATAACTTTTTTTTTAAGAGTTCTTACATTATTTCACTTTCAAAAACTTTTAATAATAATTTTATTACAAGGGTATCTTGTTAAGAACACATTTTTCTTTGCTATTTTCCTTTATTTTGGAAGCCAATTTTTTCAGTTTTAGATTTGATGAATATATTCTATTACTTAATAAGTACAATGCAAATATATATATACAGTAGAACCTCTCTTTAGCAGACACCCCTCTAGTGAAAACCTCTCCACAAAGGACAGTTTTCATTTGCAAAATTATCATTTTTACAATTTAGCAACTCTTCGGTAAGAGGACACTTCTCCCTAAAGGACAATTTGGCTCTGCAATTAGGTGTCCTTTACAGGGAGGTAGTTCTACTGTATATAACATACAACAAAAATAGAACATGGATATGAACAACACACAAAAGCACCAAATTTATTGTTCGCAATCATTGAGCTGAAACTTTCTCGAAATTTTTCTGCTTTGAAATTTGTTTAAATTTTCCAGTTCCAAAATAATTTTTTTAGGTACCACTCAAAAAGATCAACACCTAGCTTATGTTATTTATGATGAAAAATATGAACAGGTTCTTCACAGAAAACAGTGTACAATGCAGGATTCAATCCCGGTTCATGGCTGTTGGAAATCGAGGGTTTTAACCACTCATCTACCAACTCTATTATTATGATTAAATTTTAAGTTTGGTAAAGGCCTAGTATCAGAATTTATTATTTTGTAACTTAAAATTAGGTTCATTATTTAGAAAATTCAAAGGTCTTTCTAACAGTGGTAATTACAAGGAAGAACCATGTTGCAATGTAATAAATATTTCAGCTGTAAATTAACTCTACTATGCATATTACAGAAGTCATTAGAAAAGAAAGAGACAGGCTGAAAAACCTGAAATATATTTCAGGAAGAATGTGGAGAGCCTATGCAACAACACTAACTTATACATCTCTAGTTAGAACTATCCTGGATATCAAATGGTACAGCATCTAGAACAAATCTAAAATCAATGGAAAGACTACTGTCTTCTTTCTTATCTCGGGTAGTTAGTGACTGCTTTTACTGTAAGCGCACCGCATGTCTACACATGTGAAAAGCAGTTCGACTTTGCACTTACAAATGTGCCAAAGCCCCGTTTGGTTACTTGCACTCGCTGGTGGGGTTGGACTTTTGCAAGAATCGGGGGGCCATTGGAGCATTTTTTTTTTAAACAGAAAAAGTTTCCAATGCGGGAATCGAACCCGGGTCGTAGTGATCGAAAACCAACTGTTTAACCAGCCTTCCACCGACCCCCAAGACTACTGTTAAGCGTAGCTATTGATTATCACAAGTCTTCGAAATACCTGCCCTAATGATATTGTACTTTATAAGGCAGACATTAAGCCCTTAAAATTTAGGAGCTATACTCTGCCTAAATACATAAACAAGATAAAGAGTTATGGAAACAAGTACAGAACTTTCAATTACATACTTAATTGGGAATCCAAACCAAAACTAAAAAAAAAAAAGAAGGCCCTCTTCACCTTGTCAAAAGAAATGGATTTTTAAATATAAAGTATAAAAAAAATTATCAGAAAAAATTTTCCATGCATACAGAATGTTATTTTTAATGCCACTTCAAATGAATCCACCAATAAAAAATACCGCACACACACACACACACAAACTAGAAAAATATCATCAGCAATAATAATATTCCTAAAAATACAATAGCTATATTCAAACAGATGGTAGCAAGAGAAGAGTTGGGACACACAAGAAGTGGCTGTCTCATTATAACTACAAATGGCATTGAGAAAATAAACAAGAAATCCAGATTTTTGCTCAGCCTTCAGATCAGAACTTATGGCCATTTATGAAGCCTCAAAAAAAAAAAAATCCATCACAAATACTAATCATCAAGATATCTGGGTTCTTACTGATAGTAGAAATGCCATATAACACTTGAGTCACACAGGGGAACTTAGAGATAAAGTAAGCAGGACCAAAATTGGTTATCTCCAAAGACTCACAAAAATTCATCTTCAATGGATACCTCTCACATGTTGGCATTGAAGGCAATGAAGCTGCTGACGTGCTAGCAAAAAAAAAAAAGGCCCAAGAGAACCCTTCCACAGCTGTTACAGTGGAGTGGACCCAGGAGGAGCCATAAAGCTCAGAAATGACAGCACCAAACGACACTAACAAGATTTAGAATAGGCCATCTCAAGCCATTGAAGATGGAAAATAACAACAAAATATACTCCAGTTACCAAAATGTAGCTTGGCACTTGCAGCTCCAGAACACATTTTGGCTTGCATTAGATGCACTAAACAGGACCTTTGGGAGAGGCTGCTGCTTATTATCAAACAGCTCAAGAAGCATGGACTCGTTGAATCTGTGTAATCTTTGCACAAGGGGATAATAAACAACACAATGAAATGGAATTGGGGATTACCCTAGGTTTGCTATGTCCCCTGTTCTTTTTAGCGAGGATGTTCATGCTAGGATGGGGACTGTTGGTGAATGATTTGGCACAGGTATTTATAATATTATGTTTTGATAAATAAGGAATCCCTTTTTAATTATCAAAAATATTTTTATCAGAGTGTGTTTTCAGTCTTATGAAAAATTAAAATCATTAATTTAATTTTGACGTGACAACGTCTTAAATTAGGTTGCGGCTGGGAGTCACTTATGAAAAAGTGTAACGCCCGGTAACATTACGATGAGTCATCGAACGAGAGTGCTGCGCGCGCAGCGCTAGAGAATTAGGCGCATTGAATCGGCGCATGCTTGTCTCTGTCTTTGTCTTTCTCGAACGTTCTTGGCGTTGGAAAAACAAGAAAGCGTCATAATACAAGTTCACACGTGTGGTTAAAGTATCATCAGCTGTGTCTGTAGTGAAAATGTGGAGTGCTTAGATTCGTCATTTACAACAACTACAACAATAAAGGTAAATAATTGTACACTGATATTTCATTATCGTAAACTATGATTGATTGATTAATTGTTAGATTGACACAAAAGTTGAGAAACTGAGTTTATAGGTTATGTCATACTATTGATAAATGTTGATAGTGTTAAGTAAATTATTAGTTTAAAATTAATTAATTAATTAATTATTATTTTACAAATTTTAAATAGTTTCAAATTTATTTAGCAAAAATTTGAACCTTCGATCTGAATAAATGTTTTGATTTCCGAATTGATTCTTTAAAATTACAAATATTAAGAAAAAGTGGCAGATATAAGAAAACTTTATTTAAACTGTGTTGAGCAAGAATTTTAACATCTAATTTAAGTAAATGTTTTAATTTTCAACTTCATCATTTACAATTACAAATTTTATTTAATTTCAAATTTATTTAGCAAAAATTTGAACCTTCGATCTGAATAAGTGTTTTGATTTTCAAATACCAACTGGTGGAGTGGCGATCTATCGTAAATTATCATCGACATCTACGGCGGAAGTGTTCCAAGTTGCGATTACAGACGTAACTCGTGTCATTAAAACCAAGGGTGACATGTGCATGACTGAAGTTACTTGCTTCGCCGCTAATACTAGCTTCAAGTTTATACTCGGTGCTGTATATATTCATCCAGGAGCTAGTATGCAGGATATTGGAATGTTACTATGGCAAGGACTCGGTCCGTACATTCACAACAGCCAGTACGTGCCACCGTTCGTGCAAGTTGATTCTAGTATACCGATTCTTCTGTGTGGTGATTTTAACAAAAACGTAAAGCCTGACAACTCGTTTCTTAAATTCATGAAAAATACGTATAATCTTGATTGCGTATCAAACGTTTCTAAGTCAACTACGTTAAAAGGAACAACTATCGACTTGACTTTCGCAAGACACATTACAGCAGAAACACTTCCTTTCATTTCATATTTCTTCTATCATCGTCCTATCCTCAACAAAATCACTCAAATAGGAATTAGTTAAGTTTAAGTTTACATGTACAATGTTTTAGTAAACAAAATATATTTCTATAGTTAAAATTTGTGCAATTCTTATTTTCATTCAATTCCTTGTTCCTATTGTGCAATTTAATTATATTCATATCAATAAATATTCTACCGTTGTCACGTAAAATCTTCGCCCGTAAAACCGACTTTACAGGCAACCATTGTTTTTTTTTATGGTCTATGAATTGATAAACAGCAACCTTGAAAATAGCCTTGATGCTTCAGTGAAATTTAATAAAATACAATTCTCACATCACTTGTTTCTTTTTTATTCCCACTTTTACTGCTAGAGTTCATATTTTTCTTATTCAGCAGAACCTGGCCAGAGGTAATTATTTAGCTACAAATATCTCCACCAATTCATGCACATGATGATGCTTAAGCCAGAATTACAGCTGATAATATTATCTATAACAAAAATATCGACACACCAAGAAATAGTTGTCAGATTGGGACAAAATTGGTATATGTGAATAACATGTATAGGGGAAAAGTGATTACAATTTCAGAACAATTATTTATTTTATTCCAGAGTTTGGTCGACACAAATTGATAAAGTCAATATGTTGTTGGACCCCCACTGGTCTGGATTCAGGCTGCCACCCGGCGTGTCATGGACTGATGAAGATTTCAGATGGTGTGCTGCGGGATTTCTTGCCAAATAGTCTCCAACTGTCGGGCTAAATAGTCAACATTCCGGGATGGTTGCAATTGCTTTCCCATCATGTCCAGATGTGCTGTATAGGTGAGATATCAGGCGACCTTGCTGGTTACAGAAGAGTTCGGCAAGATTGAAGACAATCCATAGTAACATGGGCAGTGTGTGATTGGGCATTATCTTGTTGAAAAGTAAACCCAGGTGATGTGAAAAGAATGGCAACAAAACAGGTCGTAGAATGCCATCTACGTACCGTTGTGCTGTCAGGGTGCCAGGAATGACTATCAATGGGGTCCTGCTATCAAATGAAATGGTACTCCATTGTGGACCTGTGTGGTGTTCGAAAATAAGGCCAGGATCCACAAAAATGGCCATTCAGGCATCTTAAAAAGTCATGAAACAGGTAATTAAGGCCAGAATTGGGTGATAACATGATACAGCCAATGTCAGCCAGGTAGTGACGTTTCACTCGTTTATCATGTTACAACGATGACAATTTCGGAGAGCAGTATAACCAATCTGTGGAATCTTGATGTTCTTGGCATTATGGATCCTATTGAAGTTAAACAGAGAGACGCACTGGTGCGTCAACATTTTCTAAAAACAGTCCAACATTGTTTCTGGAAGATATGTTGTTTCCCTCCCTTTGACTGTACAGAAAGCTAGAATCGCGGACAACTGGGAGATTGCTATGTACTAACAAATAAAAGGTTCCCAAATTTACCAAACTCTATTTTATTTTTTTCATTCGTTCAAGACATGCTGAAAATACTTACGACTGCAATTTAGACCACGACATATATTTATATATAGAGAGAAAACTGAAACAGCTATAGTAGAGTTATTTAACACGTTAGCTTTTGGTCCTTTAATAAATTATCAAAGAAACTTAAAGCTGAGAGGCGACTTTATTTTTATAGGATATTTTTCAAATATATATTTGTCTTTTTTCAAAGCTATTATTCTTATTTGAGTTGGAAAGTAGACACTTTTACTAAGATTTATGAAATATATAAATATTCACACATATATGTTTATAAAATGGACACCTCTTCTGTCAAAATAAACGTCAAACTAGGCGCCATCTATTGACCGTCCCCCAAACGAGCGGACTCAGGTCGGTGACAAAGCCACAACACCAGCAAACTGAGAAGCCCCAACCTGAAGGTTTCAGGTTTATAAGCCCTCATCAGTACAGGGTGGACTTTGATTTCATGAGATCAGCAAGGAATCAAATATTCTCAAAATGTTTTGTCGAAAGGATAATGTTCTATAAAAAAGAACGCCTCTCCCGTCAAAAAAAAAGACGACAATATAAGAAAATCTAATTATTATTGAAATATATTATTTCACGGATATAAAATGGTTTTATTGATCTTTAATTATTTTATAAATTCCTGAGGCTATATAAATTCTCGGATGTTTTTCAATCATGTTATCTCAGGTGGTATATTCTCAGAAATTAGGTAGAAACAACCGTGAGTTGATGGTTTTTTTAAATATTTTTATTGCATTTTCTCAAGGGATAGGCCTAACTGTTTATTGCAATTAGGGATCTTTGAAGGGGTTCAATATCTTCAAGGATACATAGCCATGCCACCAGCCACACGGGCTGATCCACAGCTGCAGCATCACGTCTAGCGCCTCATGTCACAGTTGTCCTCTTGCTGAAGATGATCCTCATCTCCGAATATCTAGAGGAACACAGTATCTATATAAATAATTATAAGATATATTATAAGAGAAGGAATTGCCAAACATAATTTAGAAGAAGGAATCAAAGCTAACGGCGACGAGATTCTTTATTTGTGCGGTATAATCTTGGCAAGCTTTCGTACTGTGACGTCCTTCAACAGGTTACTCATTGAGGCCAACGTCATGGTCCGAAAGCTATCCAAGATTAAACCTCACAAATAAAGAAACTCGTCGCTTTGATTCCTTCTTCGATATTTATTTTAGTTAAAACATCCTCATAATGACAATAAAATCAATGTAAAACATATAGCGAAGGCTGGAAATGGATTTATATATACATATTTACACTAGCTTCCCACACAATCACAAACAAACGGCTCTTCAGGCTGATGTAATCCAAGTTTATTCAGATCAAATAATATGATATCTCTGGTAAGTATATTTCAGTGATAGATGTTTGTTCCTCCCAATCAGTGTGCCTTCCAAGATGTTTTAAATGCCGGTCCAATACAGTATTTAGGATCAACAAATTTCTGTTATTTCCCTTTTCGATCGATTTTTTCCTATTTAGATTTTTCTACCAGGTTTTTAAGATCACTAGACACACAAAATTTCTCCTCAAAACGTTCGGTCATATTGACGGAAGGTTCAGCAACGTTCACATCGCCCTAGTCAGCCCTTTCAACCGAATGGAGAAAACTTCCAAGAACATATTCACCTGCGTCGACAAATTCACCGAATGACCAGTAACTCTGCCCATTCTATCGGCGCTAAACCAGTAATGAATGCTTTAATCTCAATCTGAAATTCTCGTTTTGGCATACCGGCCAAGGTGAATACATAATTGGGCAAGCAATTAGAATCAGCGTTCTTCGGGGAATTGACACGACTTCTCGGCATCAACAGGATTAAGATGTCATATCTCCACCCCGCCGCTAATGGTCTGGAGGATAAATTTCACAGACAGCTGAAGAACGTTCTCCGCTGTCACAATTTATTAAGCTATTTCACCAAGCTTCCTCTCCTTCTTATGGGAATCCATGCATCTTTGAGAGAAGATATCGGCGCAACAAATGCCTAGTTTGACAAGCCTCTAACCCTTTCAGGAACATTTTCGGGGATCCTTCCAAGGAAAGCAGCTATACGTGTCCAAGCCACTCGAGACTATGTCAACCTATGTCGGAACTTTATTCTGTCGTCGCTGGCAGCCCCATACGACAGTCCATACCAAGTTCTATCTCAAGAACTGAAGAATTTAAAGCTGAAAAAAATATTCCTGAATATCCATCAAAACTATCTCTAGTATGCCTTCTCATCAGAAGGATCAGTACCCACCCAATCCCAATACGTCAGTAAGATACCAGAGAGAGAACAACTCGGCCTAAACAGAAAAGTTATTCTAGATTGTACAGCATCGCAGGGAGTTTTTGTTGTAGCAGACGCAATAAATTTAAGTTGCAAACATGTAAATAATTATTGCAAACTATTTATATATATTTAGGTAAATAATTACTTCTATAAAGATTGATATGTAAATAAAAGGCAGGCAGGTTATAGGATAACAATGGGGTCGAATTCTCCATCGCGCCTATCTATTCACGAGCTCACAATTTAGAATGCTTTGAATTATCCTAAGCTATTATATGGACACATGTCGATATTTTAGAGAGTCTTGTCAACAGGTTTTCTACCTTAATATATCTCTTTCACATTTCATGTTAGTGAATTCACGAAATAAAATTGAGGCAAATATTTTTTATAATTAAAAGAATAGAGATTTGTATGTACGTTTATTTCTGAAACTTCAATAAATAGTTTTTTTTTTTGCTTTGAAAATTATTTTGACTAGAATGTGTCTTTGTCAATTTGAAAAATTCTAAAAAATTCTAGCTCTGGTACTACCATTTTGCACAGCTTGAGGTGTAAATAGCTTAACGTTACTGAAGTTCAATGAAACTTTTCAAAGCTTCTTCCCTAACAACATACCAAAATATTTCCGACCAAATTTTCATAATTCTCAATTCATTTCTAATCATGGAAATTTCAGAAGCTTTTTAAAAAGAATTAAAGCGGTGGAAGACTCGAGTTGTTTTTGAGGACATGAGGAACAAACGTCAATACATCTTTTACTAGATTGTCCTATTTTTCAAGACTACAGAATCGAAAATATTTTAATAGTAACAGATCCAAGTATTTTTATTTCCAGTAAAGAAATGTATATTAAATTCAATACCTTTTGTAGATATATTTTTAATTATATACCAACAAATATCTTTTGAGAAACTGATAATTTATATTGTGCTTATTGTACAAATTGCCAGACACTTCTTTATTTTGTACACAGGTCTTTTCTCATTTTTTCTCTCTTTCTCATTGCTAACATTATTCTATTCACGGCCTAAAATTATTGTATATATATACTAGCCGAATGACCCGGGCAACGCCCGTGTTTTACCCGATTGAATGTTTTTATTCAAATACTATTTGTTACAATTATAAATTGGCGCCTTAAATAAATGCATATATTAGTTAATAACTATAGCCTATTTTCTTTATCTGTCTATGTACTGTTGGCTTCCGTAGGCGTCTCTTACTGGGTAAAAGAAAGAGAGGATTCCATTTAGTTATTAACTAATATATGCATTTATTTAAGGAGCGACCCGCTCCAACACAATAGTTACAAAAACAACAAAGCGAGTGGGGGGGCAAAGGTGGCGTGATCGTAGCCAACCAATAGGAGAGCGCCATTCCAAAAAAAAAAAAAAGCAAACGGTGACAGAGATGAAAAAGAATTGATGACGCTCGTAACTGTATATAGAATGATATGTATAGACAAATGTAAAGGCATACATGTATGACAGCGCAAGTGTCCCTGGGAGGGGGGGGGGGGGGGGGGACATAGCGTTTTAAATTGAAATAAAATAAAATATTTGCATATTATATACATATAAAGAAAAATCTTTAAAATTAGAGGTTTTCAACTAGCGCGCGCGCGCATTCTTGAGTTTTAGCGGGACAATAAATTGATTACCCATAGATTTGATGTCATATTCCAATGTATATAGTCTAGGAATATAACAATAGTCGCTATTTGGTATCAAAATTAGACTTTTTAATTCTGAGAATTGTGGCATCTCTTTTAAAACAGAAATATAGTTATAAGGTTATATTGATAGTTAATATATAGCGGAATATATTAATTAATTTAAAATAAAATTTTACCTCTATAAAAGAGCCACACGTGGCTTTATTTATTGGCCAATCCCAGGCTATAAGTCGCTCTCCTGGGTTGGCTTGTGCAGGCCACATCACTTCTTTTCACCTCCTGCCCAGTCGCTTTGACAGCCACACCGGGCAAATCCACAGCATCGGCCTCGCCTCTGCTGACCGCTTAGTTGAAAACGACCATGCGTCTCCACAATTCTGAAACAAACAATGCACACTAAAAATATTGAATATTTTACTCCTAATAACTTATGTGCTTTTATTTTAATTCATTTTCAGACTGCATAACTTAATTTATTTTTATAAAATTTATTTGGCAATATACAATTTATTTGGTAAATTAAAGATTCTAGAATAATTGCAAAAGTATTAATCCAATTTATCAATTAGGAGAATTGTAATAAGTTTCTTTATTCAATAAATGGGAAGTTTTCAAGCGTCAGCTAATGATCACGCCTGATAATGAGCTGACACTTGCCATTTAATACCAAAAAGAGAAACTAATTTTAACTTTCCTAATTCATAAATTGTGATATTTTGGTAAATGTTTATTAAAATATTTTATTCTCTCATTAGAAATATGCTTTAAAAAATTCAATTTTTAACATTTGACAGATTCCACCAATATGAAATACTATATATATTCCACATATAGTCTTTCATGTACGAAGATCTGTTTTAATTCAAAGTTTGTGGGTTAACCACTGTTGACCCAGAATTTTATGTTTCATTCTAATATTAGAGTAAATTGAATTAAAATTCAGTTTAAATAACTCTGAAACCTACCTCCACCAATATAGCCACATGTTGGTTGGCACATTTCCAACTCATGACATAATGCTGCCATCCTGAATTGGCTTGTGCTCCACCACATCGCTTCTCGAAGTCCTGCAGCTCCACCATCCACACGAGCCTCACCATATAGGCCACAGGCTTGGTTCACCTGAACTGAAACATAATATTAGTTATTGCCATATTTAACCTATATTTTGACACTAACATTCAGCAAAAGAGTCAATGTGGCCTAGTTTATTTGATATCCCAAATTCTGCCATTCTGAATTATCTAGTACTGGAGTCACATTGCCGTGATCCCCTGCCCAGTCGCTTCAACAGCCACACAGGGAAGACGTCCCTTTGGAGAAGGTTTCGTCTGGTGTAAATATTTCTCTTTCTTTTTTTCTCATTTAAACTCTCATTTTGCTGTTGACTAGGTGTCAGATGGAACAGATGGAAAAATTTGGCTTGTCAGAGACAAAGCCGGGAACGATATAGGCTAACAAGCCCTTGCGTCCCCTGTACTCTGCTTCTAGATTTTCAGTATTTATTTTTTTGATTAAAATCAGCGGGAAAAGAAAACCCCTAGATCAAGCCCCGCAAAGAAACAACGAAGTGTAGATAAGGTTTGCCCCAGAGACGGTTTGTTTATTATTTCCAAATATGATACAATGAATTATATAATTAATATTTACACACAATAAGAAGCTATATATAGTTAAAGAAAAAAGAAAAGAAAAGAGAAGAAAAACAAAAAAATAAAAATAAAAACAAGAACAAAATAAATGTATAAATAAAGAAACAGAAAAAAAAAAAAGGAAATTTAACTATTAGTATATATATATTTTTTTATATTTAAAACAGACGGATGGACATGCGAGATTTGCGGGACAAGAATTGAGCCGGGGCTACATCACCATATACTCTCATGTGGCTGAAAGACGAACGAGAAGTGCTCCTCAGTGAAATAGGCCTTGATGGACTCTCTTTGGAGCTCCTGTTGAATGAGGTGGTGAGAAACAGAGCTGGAGCGTTTGCGTTGTTCAAATTTTGGAAAACGGCTGAAGAAAAGAGGAAGTTATATACATAATATAATTGATGTAAATAATTATATGTAAATAATCTTTGTCAGGATTAGAATGAAGAATCCTGTATGGGACTTTGATTCCAGTAAAAGGCTTGTTGTTGCGGTTGTATATAGTCACAGTGTAGAAAATACTACACTATACCTACTACTTATAGGTTTCTCTCTGTATTCTTAGTTCTCTTCTCTTCAATTACTCTGTAAACTGGCGAATCCTATAGAGGACCTCTCGTCCTATTCTCTGATAAATAATAAAATAAACAAAATTTAAGATAATTTTGTTTATTTTATTATTTATCAGAGAAACGGCACCACAGAGATAACAGGTACAAGTTGTATTTGACCACGGACCGCCGTTTTCGCGGAATGCTTACAAATACAACGTGCCAGTTATCGTTTGACCTTCGTGCTAATTTTATTATTATTTTTTTTTTTTCTTTTTATCCTTGCCCGGCGAACGAAAGATGTCTTGTACCAGATCTAACCCTCCCAACGGCTATACCGCAGAGAATCGGACCTCAACAACCCTCCAGAACCGGACCACAAGCCCAGCCCTGGAACGGGCCATGGTGACCATAGCCCACCAGGACAATGTGCTGCAACCTACCAATAAATTGAGTTTTATATCCCCACTTCAGCCTCATCACATGGTGGAGAGCAGTGTCGGCCCAGCACCTCAAGCAGCGAACATAAATATCGGCTACGGAGAGACGCCGTGTTTCAACCCGGAGGAGGAAGACATCGAGGACCACGTGGAGGAATTCAAGACGTGGCTGACGGCGAGCAAGGTACCGAAGGGAGACTGGACGAAGGCCCTAGTACGGCGGCTTCCACTTGACGGCCGCGAATTTATCAAGTGCAGGTTTGACCCTTCAGCCGCACTTGAAGACGTCTTGGAAGCACTGAAACTCTGCTACCCAAGGAACGACGGTCGGGCACGTAGTAGGGGTAACGAATTAAAGAAAACGAGACGGCCCCAGTCCACGGAAGATACTTGATGAACCTGATTACGGCCCACGCGACGGCAGGTGAGTTTTCGCCGTTTGATTCAAGCAAGGAGGCATTGTGGGCATTGGCTCCAAAAGACTGCCTACTACTGGCAGCCTCGTGGAGTACCATGCGGAACCCAGAAGAGGCCGACTTCCTACAGGCGGCGAAATTCCTCGACGAGGCGGATAAATGGAACAAGGAACGGAAGGAGGCAGGTACAACGACGAGTTGGGAAACAACTACGAGGACAGCAGAAGAGTGGGAACAAAAACAAGGACGAAATCCAAGGACCGAAACGCCCACGGAGAAAGCAAGAAGATTTATGCTGCCGGACGGGACGCCAAGATGCTTCACCTGTTACCAGACGAGGCACAAACACTGGGATTGCCCGAAAAGGAGGCCACGTGGTAAGTACAACTTTACCTCTAATCCTGTGGTGGAAGTTTCAAACAGTGTAGAGAGCGTACCACGTGTATTTTCCGAGGTTACTGGTAACACCAATCGCATAATCTTCAGGGTAAAAGGACAACCGGGGGTTAACGAGAAACAGACATTAAATAAGGTACCACTAGAAAAATCCACTTTAGAAATAGGGGGTACAGCAATGGAAAAATTCCGTTGGACAGGTATGACAAATTTCTGTTTAATCACGCATATCAATGAGACACATGTAGGCAAACTGATTTTCGATTCAGGGGCAAATGTTAGCTGCATAGACGAAGGAATAGCCAACGCACTAGGATGTGCTAGAATGCCTTCAAAATTACTTATACGGGGAATAAGTGGGTCAGTAGTCTCGAACACGTGCACATACTTGGAGGTCAACATTGATGGTTTCGACATATGTGGCAGGTTCACCATAATTCCAGGAAACGGGGAAAGATTATTTTCGGCGTCGATATTCTAACAAACTATCATTGCAAAATTATGTTTAGAGACGAATCGGTAGAATTGTATAGGCCAAAAATAGGCACGGACGACCACGTGGTAGAACTAAACGAAGAACGGGAACTCGAGAGGTTAGGCACAATTACGAACGATCGGAAAAACCCCAAACAAAAGTACTGCATACTAGGCGACCTTGAAATTGCACCACGTTGTAAAACGAGGGTAAGGTTAAAAGGGCCAACAGTAATGGCGGGCATTTTAGAACCCCACCCGACTGCGTAAGAAGAACGGGGCTACTAATACCATCAGTACACGTTTCCGAAACGGTATCCGAGATATTCATTGATGTCATTAATACTAGGAACGAGCCGGTGCGGTTGGTAGCAAACTCGTGCTTGTTACGATCCAGCGGGGAAATAGCGAATGTTTCTTTCCTAAGTGAACAGGTGGGATACAGTATGACGGCCACGTGCAAATACGAACCACAGAAGTTCGATATAAACCCGGAGCTATCGGACGGCGAAAAAATCGACGTACTGGACGTATTGTACAGGTATCGGGAACTTTTCTCAGAAGAGTGGAATAAGGCGGCAGATATCGAACCGTACCACATTAAACTTAAAGCGAACACGGAACCAATCCGACAAAAAGCCTATCGTCGCAGTCCTAAGGAACGTGACATTATAGAGGAACAGGTTAAAGAAATGTGTGAAAAAGGAGTTATTAGGAAATCAACATCTCCATGGGCGAGCCAGGTCGTTTTGGTTAAAAAATCAGACGGATCCTATAGATTTTGTGTGGACTATAGAAAAGTTAACAACGTAACCGAAAAATTCTCATATCCATTACCGAATATCACCGACTGCCTGGACCGTTTAGTGGGAATGAAGTATTTCTCTCACACGGATTTTGTTAGCGGTTATTGGCAGTGTCCACTGGACGAAACAAGCAATCCAATTACAGCGTTCACGACAGGTAACGGGTTGTACGAGTTTCAAGTGTTACCCTTTGGTTTAACCAGGGCACCGGGTCATTTCGAAAGAATCATGGATACACTGTTAGCTGAATTGAAATGGTCCGAGTGTATGGTTTATCTAGATGACGTCATCGTGTACGGAAGAGACATACGTGAACACAACGAGCGGTTAACAAATGTTCTAGAATTTTTCCGCGGGGCAGGCTTATCCCTAAAACCATCAAAATGTAGATTCGCCTACCAAAAGTTACCAATTTTGGGACACGTGGTTTCGGGAAAACGGCGTAGAACCGGCTACTGATAAGATCGAGGTGGTTAAGGAATTTCCGATTCCGAAAAATGTCAAGCAAGTTCGTTCGTTTCTGGGACTTTGCGGCTATTATCGCCGTTTCATAAAAAACTTTTCAAAGATAAGCAAACCGCTGACGTGTTTAACGGAAAAAGATAAGAGATTCGTGATAGGTCCGGCCGAAATAGAAGCCTTCGAAACCTTAAAAAAAAAATTGACTGAGGAGCCAATTCTAGCACATTTCAACCCAGACGCTAGAATAGAAATACACACGGACGCATCAATCGTGGGATTAAGCGCGTTGCTAATGCAACCGGACAATGACGGTTTTTTACACCCGATCCACTACTTGTCGAGAACGACATCGAAACACGAGAGTAAATATGGTATCTCGGAACTAGAGTGTTTAGCAATAGTCTGGGCTCTACAAAAGTTACGGCCGTACATCTTCGGGAGAGAATTCAGAGTCGTAACCGACCATAGCGCGTTAACGTGGCTAGCTAACGTATGTGACCCGTGCTCAAGACTTACTAGATGGGGGTTAAAACTCATGGAGAACGACTTTGAAATAGTCCACCGCGCAGGGAGGAAGAACGTTGCACCGGACGCACTCTCACGCAACCCGTTCCACAAAAACAATACGAACGTCGAAGACAACTTCAACGATTTAACGGCATGCACAGTACGGATCAACGAAAACGGTCAAAAGGAAGACACGTTTTGCCGCGATATTACCGGGAAACTACCAGACGCTAAAACACGGGAGGAATATAAAAAAATAAACGGGATCCTTTATAAAAAGAACCATGCAACACAAGGTAACCAATGGTTGGTCGTAGTACCAAAGCAAAGCGTATCCGAAATAATGAAAACAGCGCACGATATACCCGAGGCAGGACACATGGGGGTAGCGAAGACGGTCCACCGTATTAAGCAACGGTTCTACTGGAAAGGTCTGGAAGAAGACGTGCGGAAATACGTTCGGTCGTGCAAAGTGTGCCAGGCCTTCAAACCACAGAGGTTCAAACCCGCAGCCCCGCTAGAACCGTTACCACCAGCAACAGACATCTGGGAACGAGTGGGAATAGGCCACCAAGGTCCTTTCAAAAAATCGGTAGAAGGCTACGAACACATTCTAACGATCGTAGACCATTTTAGTAAATACGCACTCGCAATCCCGGTAAAAGATACGATGGCGGAAACCACGTGCAACGCACTCTCAGACAATCTGCTCTACGTTTTTGGTACTCCGAAATGCATAATATCCGATCAAGGCAAATCTTTCGATTCGAGTACTTTTAGAGACTTTACACGGTTGTACGGGATTAAACATATTATGGCTTCCGCGGCACACCCGCAAACAAACGGCTTATGCGAAAAACTCAACGGCATCATAAAAAACGGCATCAGAGTTTATCTCGAGGACGATCACGCCGAATGGCCGAGATTCGTAAAAACGGCGACTTTTGCGTATAACTCGTCCATTCAGTCGTCGACACAGGTGACACCGCATAAGTTGATATTTGGCGTAGAACCGAGGACGTCCCTAGACGTAGGACTACCAACCGTCGACGAGCCAGTAAAAACTTACGACGAATACGTGACCAACCGCATTTTAGAAAACGAGAGATTAAAGAAAATTGCCGACGAAAACTACCGAGACCGGACAATGATGACGAAGTGTCAGTATGACCTTGCGAACCGTGACCGCTTCCGGAAGTTTGAAGTGGGCGACCTGGTACTACTGGAGTCGTCCCGCAGGAAACCAGGGAAAACGGAGAAATTTCTACCGAAATACGTAGGACCGTACGTAATAACGGATAGAATCAAGGAAACGACATATAGGTTACGACCACAGGACGGACGCAACGAAAATAGTAGGCGCCAGAGCACGTTAGCACACGTGTCGAGACTTAAGGAATTTTTAGAGAGATAACGGCGACTCGAGGGACCGAGTCTAAGATAAGAGGGGGGGTGGTGTTGTGTGTCAACAAGCAACCGACCGGAAATACACGTGACCGTTACAAAATTAACTTAAATTTTGTTTATTTTATTATTTATCAGAGAAACGGCACCACAGAGATAACAGGTACAAGTTGTATTTGACCATGGACCGCCGTTTTCGCGGACTGCTTACAAATACAACGTGCCAGTTATCGTTTGACCTTCGTGCTACTTTTATTTTTATTTTTTTGTTTTTCTTTTTATCCTTGCCCGGCGAACGAAAGATGTTTTGTACCAGATCTAACCCTCCCAACGGCTATACCGCAGAGAATCGGACCTCAACAACCCTCCAGAACCGGACCACAAGCCCAGCCCTGGAACGGGCCATGGTGACCATAGCCCACCAGGACAATGTGCTGCAACCTACCAATAAATTGAGTTTTATATCCCCACTTCAGCCTCATCAATATATATTTTTCAAAATATTTAACAACATCTATATACAACAAATATTACTGATTAAATATTTTTAATAGAATCATAAATTATTTGGCAAAATAACTCCAGTTCTGATTTATAGGTATAAATAATATGGGGAAGATTAGGATGTAAAGTTTTTTAAAAATTGGGGCGTGTATTATTAAAATATGTACAAAAAAAATAATAAATGAACATGATCTGGTAACGATAGTGAACATAGACAGGGGGAGGGAATTTTAATATTGAACCTATTATAGTATGAAGGAAAGGGACCATGACCTGTAAGAAAGTAATTTAAATAGCCATTACCTAATATTCTTCTATTATTTACAAATCTCAACCATTTATAAAGATACCTACCATTGATTGATTGATCCCAAAGGTCCTGCCATAAACCAAGAATTTATTTTTTATAAAAATTTTTCATATAGGATTTAGGTATTGGAATGGGTTGGTACGGGGCTGGATATAGATATGCTTCTTTGGCCAGCTTGTCGGCTTGTTCATTTCCTAAAGTACCTATATGGGATTTAACCCAATAAAACTTAATTGATTTATTTTTTTGCCTAATAATATTAATTAATAATTTAGTTCTCATTGTTGTCCAAGTCTTAGATAATGGGCTATTGAGGGCTAAAAGAGATCATAAACTATCGGAAGCAATATGTACAGATTTAAATTTATTGTTATCGTCGAACCATTCTAGAGCTTTAAATATTGCAATATTTTCTGCTTGAAAAACACTATTATAATAGAATAATATATAAGATCTTTCATATATAAAAATATTTTCATAAATTGCACACCATCCCGCACCAACACCATTTTCTGATTTGGAACCGTCCGTATAAATTATCAATTCATTAGTATAGTTGGAAGTTCCTTTGTAAAATTAATAATTTCATAGTCAGCAGGATCACAAAAATAGTTTAGGGAGGGAATATCTATAACATTACTATTAGGTCCTATTTTAAAAATATTTATTGGTCTATTGAGACAAGTTATCTTAGATTCAAAATTTAAAACCAATTCTATCGGTATCAATCCCGAAAGAAATAATGCTGCATCAGTGCTTAAAGTATTGTATCCCCTACATATGGCCAAAGCAAAAGGTCTCTGAGTAGATCTTAAAATTTTGATTAAAGATTTATTATTATCCCCATACCCCCACCAAACCTTTGCACCATAAACAATAGCCCTTTCAAAACCTGCTAAATAGATTCTTTTGATAACAGCTGGGGATAAACCCCAGTTTAATGTTGATATTTTCCGTATTTCCCTACCCTTTTTACACATCTTATTCTTAACATACTTAGCATGATCTATCCAATTTAAAAACCTATTAATCACAATACCCAAAATGTTTACATTATTCCTAAATTTTATACAAGTATTATTAATCTTAATTACAGGATTTCGTACCCCACCTTTTCCCAAACCCTTATTTAAACCTGGAGGGGCTATATATAATGCCGAACATTTGTCTACTGAAATGCCCAACCTATTTTTTTTAAGCCATATTGAAATAAGATCAAGACTATTATTACAAATTTTTTCCAATTTATACCTACTGTTTTCACAGCAGATTAATAACAAATCATCGGCATAGGCAAATAGTTTTGTATCTAAGTCCTTTAAAATATAAAAAATAGAATCCAATAAAACTAACCATAATAAAGGACCACTATTACTGCCTTGAGGGCAACCTTTATTTATTGTTAAAGGTTCAGCTATACTCTTAGGGGAAATTTCTGAGTATGTTTTCCTATTACTTAAAAAACTCAAATAAAAATTTAGAATATAAGAGGGAATATTCATATTTTTTGCAGCTTGTAATATAAGATCATATGAAGCATTATCAAATGCCCCTTCTATATCTAATGAAACTATTATAGAGTGTTTTTTCAAGTGCCTATTTTCCCTAACTAAATTAAAAATGTCATCAATAATATCTACACTTGATTTTCCCCACCTAAAACCATACTGAAAACTGCTAAGACAAGAAGAATTTTGAAAAAGATAGTAAGTTCTATTTACAATAATTTTATCTAAAATCTTACCCATTATATTTAATAAAGAAATTGGCCTAACAGAATTGAGCATTGAAGGGTCCTTATTGGGCTTCCTAAGAAAAATAATTTTACTAATTTTCCAATTATCAGGAAAATAACCTATTTGCAGACAAGAATTATATAAATTTAATAAGATATTTGGGTATAGATTATTTAAGTAATAAAGAGGATTTCGCATAATTCCATCCGGTCCGGGTGCTTTTTTAGTGCCCATAAATTTCAGAGCTGAGTAAATTTCAGTTTTTGTAATAGGTTTAAAAGAAAATTTATCAATGAATTTTATTGTCTGTAAATTCTCAGAATCTAAACCAAATTTTGTATTTATATAATACTCAAAACTTTCTTCAGTTGTCAGAGTAAAAGAACTATCAGTTTTTCGGAAGGAATTAAAAGTAAAGGGTCTACATATTTTTTTTATAAATTATTTTAAATGGGGAGGTAAAAGGATTGTTTATAGAAACCTTATTGAAAAGTTCTCTAAAATATGTATTTTTAAATTTTCTAATCTGTTTCTTATATAAAGCTAATGTTTTTTGAAAATTTTTAAATCTATATATTCGTAAATCTTGATTATTTACTGTTTTTTTAAAAAGTCGTTTAAGGGCCATAGTTTTCTTTTTCAAAATATCCAAGCTATAATGCCACCAAGGGTTATATATTTTTTTATGTAGATGTAAACCAGCTTTCCTAACAAGGGATGTACATATTTTTTTAAGATTATCTTCAATCAAAGTAACTTGCCGATCTATGGCATTTTTTGTTATAACCAGATTATCTAAAAATTTAAAATTTAAAAAATGTTTTCTACATGCATTAATAAATTTTTTATAATAGTTAATATTAACATTGTATCTAATAGATCTGCTAAAAACTAAGTCTACCAGGTAAACAGTTAAATTTCAATAAAATAGCTATATGATCACTAAGACTAGAAAAAGGATTTGCCTGCCATTCTAAATTATCTAAAATATTTGCTGAACAAAAAGTAAAATCAATACAAGATTGTGTCCTATTATTATCAAAAGTAAAAGTATTGGGATCAGAAACTAAAAGTAAATCATTTGTAAAAATAAAATCATATAACGAATCCCCCCGACTATCTGTAATATCCCCTCCAAAAAGAGAATTATGTGCATTAAAGTCCCCCATTATTATATTATTATATGAATATTTTCTAACATTATCTGTCAAATTTATCAAAAGATTTGTAAAGATACTGTCATCTTGACTTAAATCTAAAGGAGGAACATAGCAATTATATATTTGTATCTTAAAATCATTAGGAAATGAAATTTGTAACCCAATATGAAAATCTGTGGTCTCGGAACAAAAAACTCTATGTCTGGGATTTATCAAACTAATAATCTTATTGTTTTTACTTACTATTCTATGCCAAGATAATAATTTACTGTTACATCTATCTGGAGGAATCTCCTGAAGTAAGATAACATCAGCATCTATTTGCGTCGCATGATGGATTAAATGATCGACTGCTATATAACCCCTCCCTACATTCTGAGAAATAATTTTAAAAGTCATTTAACAACTTTTAGGGCAAAAATTATATTTAATTAGCTTAATTCTAGACCCAAATACCCCTCCCATGAGAAGAACATCAACAAAATACATGATTATGGCAGTCCATAGCTTCCCTGACCAAAAATTCACCAAAAAGAAATTAAATATTCCAAAATTTTTCTGTGTATATATTACTAAATGTGTAAACAACATGTATATAAAAAAGCAAAGCTTAATTTTAAGTTTTAATATTTTTTTTAAAAGAAAAGCAACAAAAGCAAATTGGGAGATGTGGGGCCCTTTAGCCATTTTCAAAATTTGATTGTGAAAGAGTGTAAAAGTAAGTAAATAAGGACAAAAATGAAGAAAAAGTATTTCTAAATGTGTAACTAACATGTATATAAAAAAGCAATGCTTAATTCTAAGTTTTAATATTTTTTTTGTAAGAAAAGCCACAAAAGCAAATAAAGAGAAGTGGAGCCATTTAGCCAAGTTTAAAATTTGATTGTGAAAGTATAGAAAAAAAGAGTAAATAAGAACAAATATAAAGAAGAAATAATTAACAAAGGAAAGGCATAAATAAAATATTTTAAAAAACAAATTAAATATAAAGAATATCTTTTTTCAATAAATTAATTCTATGTATATAACTAGGGCAATCTATACTGAAAGCATGGTGCTGCTCATTCAATTTAACCCTTTAAGCTCTAGGGCCCGAATGCTAACTATCACTATCAGGACCACACTAATTAAGCCTAAACTGATGATCAAGTAGTTGTTAAGTAAAAAATGTTATAAATAAATAAATATGATAGATAGAAGTGTTCTGTAAAGTGTAATATAATCCAGACTCCTCTCTCAACACAACACTCTGATTTTATTATACTGGAGTGAGTATTTAATTTTTTAATTGGGGGTTAATTATAATTAATTGAATAATCGACTTGAATTTTTCAAAATAAGGTTTTACAAATATAAAAAGGAATTTTAGATATATACAAGGCTATTTACAAAGCTAACACTTGTGTTTAAAAGCACAGACTGGATGCAAGCCTCTCTTGCACTTTGAACATATGGTTCTAGACCTCCGCTTCAGGCCTTCTTTTGTACACTCCACACATCTACTCTCTCTCTTTTCTGGAAGTTTTTCGAGTACTTCCTGGCTTGTTGAAGGCAGTACTGGAGGTTTCAAGTGATTTTTAACTAATTCATTTATTACTGAATAGTTAAAAGCCCTTCTAGAAAGCTTGGGGTTGTCTTTGGTATGCTGTTCATATAGGATGAAGGAGTTTAGGAAAGCCCTGTGGAAGATGTTGAGGATCACCTTTCTATAAAATTTTCTTCCTTTTCTTTCATCCATATATGTATACAACATTTGATCATTGAGATCTACCCCTCCCATGTAGCTATCATAGCATATTTTCATCTGTGGGTAGTCTCTTTGGTCTGACACCTTCTTTTTGCCAGAAGAAGCATCACAAAATGTTGAGAGAAACTTCACTGGAGGTTTGCTCTTCTTTTCTTTGTAAGCCAGGGCCAGTAGATTATTATTTACCATATAAAGGGATTCATCAACACCTAATTTTGCACTTTTTAAGGTTTTAGGAAGTCCTTTCCTATTAGTTCTTATAGTACCAGTCAAATAAGTATGACTGTCCAGTAAGTCCTTGGCTAGGTTGATGCTGGTGAAAAAGTTGTCAGTTATCAAATGATAACCTTTTCCAAGTAAACTGGATTCCTGGAGCAGATTCATTGGAACATCATAGGAAAGGGACTTAATAATTGGAGATAATTTCCCTTTATATGGCTTCATTCTCAGACAATAGCCAGTTTTAGATTCACAAAGCATCCACAGTTTGACTCCAAATCGACCATGGTGCTTTTGGGGCATATATTGTCTAAGACGAGTTCGGTTTTTTAGGCACACCAAGCTCTCATCAACTGTAAGATTTTGAGTAGGCTTATAATAATATATAAACTTGTTGTTCACATGCTCTATGAGCTTCTCAAATCTTGCAGTTGGGTTGTAATCAGGATGAGAACTTGGAACCAGGTTGGAGTCATCAATCAGAGAAAAGCAGCTGTAGAGCAACTCAAATCTCCCTCTAGACATAACTTTACCAAACCAGGGCGTCTCTAAAAGTTCATTCTTGCTCCAATAGTCCCTGATTTGGTTCTTCTTCACATTGCCCATATTGAAGATAACTCCAATAAAGGCCATCATCTCATCCAAGGTAGTGTCCTTCCAGGCCAGCTTCCTAGAAAATAGAGGCAATTTGTCCCTATTGCTTGCCAATAAAGTTTGGGCACATTTATTGGTAAAAGCCACAATTTCCTTCATCAAATTAATTGTTATGAATAACAAAAAGTATTCAATAGGCCGGATAATAGAGGGGGGAAGGTGCTGTGGGCCACAAACTTCTCCAAAAGTCAACGTTTTAGATGTGGAAAATGGAGTATAAACTCTTACCCAAGGACTTGGCTGGTTTTCATCCACTTCTTCATCAGAAAATTCATCTTCAAAAGTGTCTTCAACACTTTCTTCAAACTCAGAAGACAAAGAATAAACTTCAGTGTCCTCAGAAAATGCAGAGCATTCTGAACCGGAAGCCATTTTTAAAAAATTAAAAATAAAAAAAGGAAATCGCAAGACAAAGGAGATAAAAACACAGCTAACGTGTAGAGACAAGCCCAGAAGTGAGAAGGGAGGTGATAAAAATAGCCAGCCACCACCCCCTCCCCCACGAGGGGCCCTACAAGGAAGTAACGATAGATCGGTACCCCGGCGCTCCTGGTGACGTTATAGGGTAACGATGGATCGTTACCTCGGCGCTTAAAGGGTTAAGTGTTGAATTTTTAACATTAGCCTTTTTACAGTTTATGCAGCTTTCTGTTTTTGTGCATGTTTTAGAAATGTGGCCCTTGCCACCACATCTCGCACACATGCTTTCTGTTTCTTTACAGATTTTAGACTTGTGAAAGTCCAAACATTTGGTGCATCTACTCACAAGGAAAACCTCTGCCCATTTGATGACTCTCCAGCCATATCTAAATCTATGCAAGTTGTTTTCAATAGTTGATCTATTCTTCAATTGGGCAAATGTGGCTGAATCAATATTTAAAAGCCAATCATATTTATTATATTTATTTTTTATGTACACTAAAGGGTTTTATATCAGCATTTGTTAAATTTAAACTTTCTTTAAAATAATCCAATATCTGTTCTTTGCCAAAATCCTCTTCAACATTTAAAATTTTAATAGTAGGAGACCTACCTTTAGGGACTTTTGAAATTAATTTAGATCTTAGATGTTCATTATCATTTATAAATTTTACCATTGTATTTACATTTTACAATGTGGGAACTTCAATGGTGCATCCCTTTTTGTTTGGAATGGCGTTTGCTCTGTCTATTTTCAAATTGGATAAAGAAATATTTTCCTTGAGGAATTTCACTATGTTTGTATTTTCTGAAAGTTTTGACTCAATCACAATTTTCCCAACCAGATTAGGTGAGCTTTTTGGCTGAGCCATGGTGGTTGGTGCAGTTGGTAAGTTAGAGGCCAGAACTGCACTGTAACTCTTCTCACTTTTTTCCATAAATAATTTCAATTTTTCCTCGATTAGAGCATTGTTTTCGCTAATTAATTCTTGAGTGGATTTTTTTAAATCTCCAATTTTTTCCTCAAAGTTTTTTTGGATATTTTCTATAATATTTTCTTGATTTTTTAGTATATCATCCATTTTAGTATGATATGATACTTTTTGTAGATTTTCAGGTAAAATTTTTAAAAAATCAAGCATATCACTTTGTATTTGTGTACATAATTTTCTTTGTTGATCGACTTTCAAATTTTTTGAGTTTACAAATGTCGTCATATTTTCTAATAATTTTTCAATCATAGGAAAAAGATTTTTACTTGCCTCACTTAATTCACCCCTATCCATAATAAAAATATTTCCTTTTGTTTATCTGTTTAAAGGAAAAATAATTTTAAAAAAGAAAATAAACAACCTATAAAATTTCGAGTTTAGGCCTAGTAAGGCTATCTTATTTTTTTGATCGTTTTTTCCCCAATTATAATTATATATATCAGATTAAAATAAAAATAAATATTTAAGCCACTAAAAAATTTCAATTATATATAAATTTAAAGTTATTCAAACAAAATTTAAAGGTTAAACAAAAAATTTTTTGCAGAGCGCATAGAAAGTTGTTTATATGTCGCCATCTAAATTGCCATCTTTATTGTCAATTGTCACACTGGGAAAACCGCAGCGTCCTCATCGCCTCTAGGACCACATGACCTCTGCTGCCCGCCTTGCTGAGTACAACTCAGCAGCTCTGATGCAACAACTCGAAATATACATATATTGAGCGTTTATATAAAGAAACATTTGAATTAAAATAAAATATAAGACTTTTCTAAAAATACAGGAATAACAATTCAAAACTATATACTTAATTCCATTAATATAGCTTTCATTAACTTTTGAAAGAACTGTTTGAATTTAAATCATTTCAACGTATTGTTATAAATCAGAATAAGTGTAATTTTGACAAAGACGTTGCTGTATCACCTCATAAGCATAAATAAATAAAGTGTAATTTTGCAGCGAATATTCTCTACTCTCAAAATAATGTATCATTATGAATATTTTAAATTCTAAAATTGTCAATTCTAAGTTAATTTTTTAATATAAATATATTAAAACTTGATCACAAAAATTGAAAGTAAATTTGAAATTATGCCAGTCCAGCCGACTATATTTTTATGGAAGTCCAGCCGCTCATTATGCCAAAGAAATGGCTGCATCTATTTTAGTTTGTTCAGAAGGAAATTCTCTAGTTTATTCCCGACCCTAGAAGTCCGGAATTTTGTGCACTTGCAATGTTAGTTGCATTGAACTAGTCTATTAAATATCAGACATTTCTACGCGTGGCTAGAAAGTATATAATAGCGAAATTCTCGACTACCGACCACTCTGACCCCCCAAAAGTTTAAAATTTTGTCTACTTGCTTTTGTTAAAAGTGAAAATTCTAGAATATTTCAGCGATGTAATACTCTTGTAATTTGTATATCGGTGTAGTATTGTCAATATTGTCTATGCTAATTTGCATCTCTGCCTATTGAATCAATAATTCCTTCTCTAAACTTTAATAACGAACCACTTGATGAGGAAAATTAAATTAAAGAAATTAAAGAAAAATTAAAGAAACTCTTTCCTCATCAAGTGGTTTGTTATTAAAATCTCTGCCTATATATCGCAGCTTTGTTAGATTGATGGTAGTTGGCTAGCGGTTATTGGATAGGGCAGGACGCCGTGAGCTGTTAGTGTCTATATACTTTGATAATTATATATTCGTAGAAGAGAAACAACGCTGATAATTACGAAGATCCTTTATTACTTAAATTTATTCAATAAATAATAAAAAAGGACAATAGATAATTGTTTCCCAACAGCATTTGTTAGCTGTTTAAGCGAATCTACAAATTTTCAAACTTCTGTATGGACTGGAAAAAAAATATAATAAAATTGAAAAATTTGAAATTAAATAAAGAAATTAAAATAATTGCTGACCACCCAGAAGTCTAATATTTTTTTCAATTAGCAATTTCATCAAGTTTGAATGAGGGTACCAGATTTTAGGCTTCTAGGTATGTTCTGTAAGTATATTAAAAATCGACCACAATATTTAAAAGGAAAATAGAACTTAACCAATTCCCGACCACCCTGAGGTCTGAAACTTATCAACTTGCATCGTCATCAGGTTTGAACAAGTGTACCAAATTTCAGTCTTCTCAAGTGCTCTGTAAGTATATTCAAAATTGACTACGCTTCTCCATGTGCACTAGGTGCAAAACCGAAGAGGTCACTCCCCAACATATACTAAATAGTATTGGAAAGGAAAAAGTACAGAGAACCAAGAAGAGTTCTTGAACTTCTTTATGAGCACGACCTCCAAGATCTTGTCTAATCTATATAGATAATACCGTAACAGAGTTTTCCATTGTAAAGTCCTGAGCTATCTCCTCCGAAGATTCTGAACTACACATAACGATCTATATACCAAAATTTTCGTTATTTTTTTCTTCGTATAATAGGCCTGTTTTTATTTTCCTAATGTTAACAGTTATTTTCATTTTTTAATTTAATCTATTTTACAATCGTAGATTTTTTGCATTTATCATCATCAATACCTTTGTTTTGAAATGCGTTCTTTTGTCTTATTACTACAACCAATCGTGATGAAACTTTGGGAAGATATTTAGTATACTACCGGGATGGTTTCTGGCTAATTACTCTTTAGAAATAACCTTTCGTTGCATTTTTATTTACGATAAAACGTAGATTCACTCGCAATCAGCGCCCCCTCGCGGCAGACGTATGGCCTTAAATAGCCTCGCATGAGCTTATTTGTAACGTCAATGTTAGCCTATAGGTTAGGTACACAGCTTCGTACCCCCGCAACCTAGGTTCGAGGCTCAGCGTGGGTCTTTTTTTTTTCATTTCTTTTATATTATTGTAGCAAATTATTAAAAATATTATTTTATTTAAAATGTAGGCTTTTTAAAATAAAAATTAACATACACAATTTTTTAATAATATTTGTAACAAACCTAGGTTCGAGGCTCAGCGTGGGTGTCTTTTTTTATTTTCGTTTCTTTTATATTATTGTAGAAAGGTCTGTTTTTACAGCATTATTATATTTTGATTGGTTTATTTTAAATATGTTTGTTATGAAGGCTCTATGTAATACTATTTAGAGCACATTTTACATTTTAAACACCTAAGCCCCCCTCTTTTTAATATTGTAGCAAAGTATTAAAAGTATTATTTTATTTTAGATGTTTGCCATGAAACTTTGGGAAGTTGTTTAGTATACTATCAGGACGATTTCTGGCGAATTATTTTAGAATAATATTTATAACAATAATTATAGCGAAATTAAGACATAGTGATTATATTCTGTGTTTGTGCATATATCAATATTTAACAGAAAATGTTAGAACGTTCTATTAGAATATCTCGAAAACAAAAAACAATACATATAAACGAGTTCACTGACATTTATTAATGCAGTGATTATAATCAATGATTACAATGAAGGGCTATATTATCGATATATATAAAAAATCACTTTCAAATTTTAACGTAACATTCCATTCTCAATCCCGTAGGGCTTTAGATGGCTAAAACATTTTTATCTTTATAAGTGAATATTAACTTTACTGTACTGAATAGTTTAGTGTAATGTTAATTTAACATATTACAATTTAGCCACAGCAACGCGTGGCCGGGTTCGCTATTTATAATATATATTTCTGATTCATTTGATTATGATTATAATTTGTAAGTACTTTGTTATAGTTTTTCATTTAAATAGAGCTCAATTTTTGTGTATGTTTTCTATTTGCAGTATCTTTCCTAATGTCTTTGGCAACGTTTTTTTTCTCATAAATAGGCTGAGGTTATATTATTTTTCGAATTGTAGATTGAATTATTACTTTTATTCTATAATAATTATCTTTTATAAGTGTTTGTTATAGTTTTTCATTTGAATTTAGCACAATTTTTGTATCTGGTTATCTTTTTTGGCATCTTTTCATCTCTCTTTGGCATCTTTTTTTTTCTCATTAATAAGACCTAATCCAAATAATTTAATAGTGTGTGACGTTTCAGCAACAGCATCAGACAAAAGAATAAATGAACTAAAGAATAAAATCTCATTTTTTCTTTTGTCTGATGATGGTGACATTTGGATTAGGTCTTTTTTTTTTTATTAATTTGTTATAGTTTTTCATTTGAATTTAGCTCCATTTTTGTGTCTTATTTAATAAATGAACTAAAGAATAAAATCTCATTTATTCTTTTGTCTGATTTTTGTGTCTGATTTTCTTTTTTACAGTATCTTTCATAATGCCTGATTTGATTACTTGATCTGTTATAGTTTTTCATTTAAATTTAGCTCCATTTTTGTGTCTGTCGTTTTTTTTCTTCTCATAAATAGGCTGATGCTGTATTTGTGTACTCAATTGTTGCTTTTTGTGTCTGGTTTCTTTTTGGCAGTATTTTTTTGGAATCCTTTTTTTTTTCATCAATTGTTTCCTCACATGCTTGGAATTTTCTTTTTATGCCTGTCCTGGCTTTCAGTTTTATAGTTTTCCTCTGCTTGGTTCTTATTTTACCTTTTTTTTTTAGCGTCTTCTGTCATGCCTCGAAAAGGCCGTGGAAGACTCACTCCCCTAACAGCTAGGCGTGCTAATATGACTCGCCGCAGACACAAAACCCCAATTGCTATTTCTCTTGTTTACTTTTTTACCAATGCCTATAATTTTTCACCTGAAAGATTTTTTATTTTATTTGTTATTCAATAAATTATTATCACTTATTTTTGGTCTTCTTTTTACTTACTTATTTTATACTGGGGGTTGGTGGAAGGATGGTCTAAGCCGTTGGTTTTCGACCGCTACGACCCGGGTTCGATTCCCGCATTGGGCACTTTTTTCTGAAAAATTACAAAAAAAATGCTCCAATGGCTTCCGATTCTTGCAAAAGTCCAACCCCACCAGCAAGCGCAAGTAATCAAACGGGGCTCTGGCACATTTGTAAATGCAAAGTCGAACTGCTTTTCACATGTTTAGACATGTGGTGTACTTACAATAAGCAGTCGCCTACTCTACCCACCATGATTATCAAGGCCTGTACCACGTGTACTAGGGATAAGCAAAAAAAATAAATGTTTTGCTCATTGATCTATACATACAATTATTTGCATACAATTATTTACATACAAATATATGCATACAATTATATACATACACTTTTCTACATTTTTGCACTCTGCAGTCTAATATGTTGTTAATAATAGGGGTTTTAGACAAATATCAACTGTTGAAATTTGATTTTCCAAAATAGTTGAATTATCGAAAGTGTCGAATTAGTTTGTCATATGATAGGCCGTAGGTCGAGACATCCAAAAATGGTCGAATTATCGTGTGTTGAATTAATTAGATTATATTGTATATATAAAAATATAGAATTGTTGTTTTTAATGAGGTCTTTTAAATGAATTTATTCCTTTAATATGTTGATATATCTGCAATTTTTTTTTCATTTCCAAAATATTTATTTACACTTTCACCAATGCCTATAGGATCTTTGCGATGGAACAGGTATGGTGTTCTAGCGCATGTGATCTCATGTCCTTGAAGCACATATACTGACAGTACCCAAAGTTGAACACACTGTATAATGTCTGAAATATATGACTATAAAGAGGGCTCAAGGCCAAACCTTTGCTACAAGAGCCTGTGTTTACGCACAGACGACTTTATGTTTTTAATGAGGTCTTTAAAATGAATTTATTCCTTTAATATGTTGTCATATCTGCAATTTCCAAAATATTTATTTACACTTTCACCAATGCCTATAGGATCTTTGCGATGGAACAGGTATGGTGTTCTAGCGCATGTGCTCTCATGTCCTTGAAGCACATATACTGACAGTACCCAAAGTTGAACACACTGTATAATGTCTGAAATATATGACTATAAAGAGGGCTCAAGGCCAAACCTTTGCTACAAGAGCCTGTGTTTACGCACAGACGACTTTATGTTACTTTTTCAAGTGTGCGAACTTTGGATAGCATACATGTAAAGTTGAACCCAAGTATATATAAAATGTAGTTTTTAATGAGGTCATTTAAATGAATTCCTATTATAAATCGTCTCCTCTGAAATATAGTTTGTAAATTTATATTCTGATTTATTTTATCCTTTTTTTTCATTTCCAGAATATATATTTACACTTTTCACCAATGCCTAAAGTTTCTCACCTCAAAGAAAAAAAAACTCCGCCTTTGCCGGTCCCAAGCCAGGATGAAAAAGGAGGAGGGGGAGCAGTAACAAGCTCACTAAAAAAACCTGGGCTCAGCTGGCCCGGCTGATAGTACCTTGTAAGGGCTCCTAATCCAGGGATACATTCTTTTGGAGCTAAGTCAGTGGCCTGCCACTGAGTAGTGCTCCCAGTCTTGATGACAAAGGCAGACGCATTCTACTTCACCCAATCGTGATGGTTGTTAATTTCAAGCTTTACAAGCTTGACACTCTAATATGATTGAGTGAAGATAAGAAAGGAGAAAAAAAATATATATATATATATTTTTTGGCAATAATCTATTTATTATCAATTAATTTGATTTTGGTCTTTATTTATTATTCCCCTGCTCTATACATACATTTTGTACATTTACAATGTCAGCCATTTTCTCTGTAATACCTTTTTAGCAGTGAAGTTATATTTGAGCAAAAAACAATTGTTGAAATTTAAAATGGTCGAATTATCGATAGTGTTGAATTACACTTTGTTATATGATAGGCTGTAGGTCAAGACAACAAAACATGGTCGAATTATCGAGGTTATATTGTATATATAAAACTAGAAATGTAGTTTTAATGAGGTCCTTTAAATATCTTCATTCCTTTTATATGTTGTCTTATCTGCGATATAGTAGCATTTTTTGCAATTTTATTTGCTGATTTGTGTCATTTTTTCACTCTAAATATATTTATTTAAACTCTTCAACTAATGCCTATAGTTTCTTTCCTGAAATTGCTTAGCAAACATGAGTTGGTTGTATTGTTATGCTTCGGAGATATTTTAATCCTAAGCAGGCTCTTTACGAATGGTACACGTATGGTTACACAGTGCATGTGCTCTCATGTTCTTGAAGTAGTGTAGATGTGTTGTTTGCACTTTTATTTTCTGATTTGTTAGTATTTTTCTTCTTTTTTCATTTTAAATAATTTTTTAGGCATAGGAACCAATGCCTATAGTTTCTCACCTGCGGGCCCTTCGAGTAAACCCGGGGCGTTGCCCGGGTCACTCGGCTAGTTCGAAAAATAATATAACCTCAGCCTATTTATGAGAAAAAAAACGTTGCCAAAGACATTAGGAAAGATACTGCAAATAGAAAACATGCACAAAAATTGAGCTCTATTTAAATGAAAAACTATAACAAAGTACTTACAAATTATAATCATAATCAAATGAATCAGAAATATATATTATAAATAGCGAACCCGGCCACGCGTTGCTGTGGCTAAATTGTAATATGTTAAATTAACATTATACTAAACTATTCAGTACAGTAAAGTTAATATTCACTTATAAAGATAAAAATGTTTTAGCCGATCTAAAGCCCTACGGGATTGAGAATGGAACGTTACGTTAAAATTTGAAAGTGATTTTTTATATATATCGATAATATAGCCCTTCATTGTAATCATTGATTATAATCACTGCATTAATAAATGTCAGTGAACTCGTTTATATGTATTGTTTTTTGTTTTCGAGATATTCTAATAGAACGTTCTAACATTTTCTGTTAAATATTAATATATGCACAAACAAAGAATATAATCACTATGTCTTAATTTCGCTATAATTATTGTTAAAAATATTATTCTAAAATAATTCGCCAGAAATCGTCCTGATAGTATACTAAACAACTTCCCAAAGTTTCATGGCAAACATCTAAAATAAAATAATACTTTTAATACTTTGCTACAATATTAAAAAGAGGGGGGCTTAGGTGTTTAAAATGTAAAATGTGCTCTAAATAGTATTACATAGAGCCTTCATAACAAACATATTTAAAATAAACCAATCAAAATATAATAATGCTGTAAAAACAGACCTTTCTACAATAATATAAAAGAAACGAAAATAAAAAAAGACACCCACGCTGAGCCTCGAACCTAGGTTTGTTACAAATATTATTAAAAAATTGTGTATGTTAATTTTTATTTTAAAAAGCCTACATTTTAAATAAAATAATATTTTTAATAATTTGCTACAATAATATAAAAGAAATGAAAAAAAAAGACCCACGCTGAGCCTCGAACCTAGGTTGCGGGGGTACGAAGCTGTGTACCTAACCTATAGGCTAACATTGACGTTACAAATAAGCTCATGCGAGGCTATTTAAGGCCATACGTCTGCCGCGAGGGGGCGCTGATTGCGAGTGAATCTACGTTTTATCGTAAATAAAAATGCAACGAAAGGTTATTTCTAAAGAGTAATTAGCCAGAAACCATCCCGGTAGTATACTAAATATCTTCCCAAAGTTTCATCACGATTGGTTGTAGTAATAAGACAAAAGAACGCATTTCAAAACAAAGGTATTGATGATGATAAATGCAAAAAATCTACGATTGTAAAATAGATTAAATTAAAAAATGAAAATAACTGTTAACATTAGGAAAATAAAAACAGGCCTATCATACGAAGAAAAAAATAACGAAAATTTTGGTATATAGATCGTTATGTGTAGTTCAGAATCTTCGGAGGAGATAGCTCAGGACTTTACAATGGAAAACTCTGTTACGGTATTATCTATATAGATGGTATCCATTCATAAACAAAAAGTCTAAAGACAAACTAAATTCTCTTCAATATAGTATATTAAAACATTGTATACAGGCCTACAGTACAACATCATCGGATTGTACACATATACTTGCACAAGTCCCCAAACTTACTGATTATATTGAATCTAACATGTTGAAAACCGAAATAAATTACAACCGATTTGACTCTTCAGGTAGGAATATAATTTCTAATTATATAAGGGAAAAATTGCAGAAATACAACGAGAAGACTAATACCATTTTCAAGTCCTTTTTCACTGATTCCCAAATACCCAAATATGTCAAGCCAAATTTTTACAGTGTCCAATTTTTTACTGGACACGTAACTTTAGATCATATTTGTACAAAGTCAGAAAGACGGATTCGCCTAAATGCTCATGTGGTGCAGAAGAAGAAAATCCTGTACATATTCTAACGGACTGTCGACTTGTAGAGGACTTGAGAGTCAAAAATCAAATAAATATAAATTGTCTAAATCAAATAGTTAATAATAGATATATGTATATAAATTTTAATAGATTTTGTAGAATGTTTTTTAGTAATAGATAGCCTGGGCTGTAATAACTGATATATAGTTATATGCTGTAAATAGCTCTATATTTCTGTTCTTATCTGTGATGTTCACTAATATTCATTATAGGGTAATTAAATCGTTAACTAACTGACAAATATGTTAATAATTTCTATTATAATAACTAAAATCATATTAATAATTACTGTAAATAAGCTCCCAAACTTGTTTATGCATGCAAATATCTAAGACGGATATCGCGTGCTTTGTAAATGATAATAAATAAATAAATAAATAATATAAATATTATACGTATAATATAAATTTATAAGTATAAACTCAAATATGATCTTAATAAAAATTATGTATAGAAGATTCTTCTTAGGAAGATATGTAGCGATTTAATAAAATGAAAGAATACAAGTTTCTTAGATTAAAGAAACTTGTATTCTTTCATTTTATTAAATCGCTACAAATTACGTAGTATATTATTTTGGAATAACTTACCTCTATAAAAGAGCCACACGTGGATTTCTCCATTGGCTATTCCAGAGCTGTATATCGCCTCCCTGGACCAGCTTGTGCTGGGGCACATCTCTTTGTCCTCCTGCCCAGTCGCTTTGACAGCCACACCGGGCACATTCACAGCATTGGCATCGCTTCTGCTGTCCACCTAGGTGAAGACGTCCAGGCGTCTCGAAAATTCTGGAACAACCACTTCTCTATATTGAATATTTCAACGTGAAAATCTATAAATAATTTCACAGAATGCATAAGATCGTCTTTTCTCTATAAATCTATTTAGAAATCTTAGTTAAGATTTATTCTCAATAAAAATGTCTTAATCACTTGAGAGAGAGAAAAAAATCATCCAGGGAAGAGTTTCTAGTAACAAATATATAATTTGATTGACTTGAGCTTTCAGACATTGGAGCCCTTCTATAAGAGTACGCCGCTTCATAGTGATAAAAAAAGCGTGTATATACACTGCGTGACATTGAAAATGGAACACCAAGAAATAGTGGCCAGAAAATAATGCAAATTTCAGGGTAGAGTTATGCAAATGATGTAAAATGCGCAGCTCTCGTGCGCACATGGAGTAAGATATAAGGGAAGGAACTTGCAGAAAGGACAGTATTCGTGTCGTTATTTCTTCAAGGAAAATCATTGTAGAAATTTTGTTCTTGTGTCAAAAGACACGTGTAATAGCAGAGAATGCCAGGTCATCGTAAACGGAGGCAGTTCAAGCAGACAGACGCTTTTACGAGGGGCATGGTGATCGGACTGAAAAGGGCAGGTTGGTCCATACGTCAAATCGCAGCTGATACACACCTTGGTGCGTCCACGGTGCACCGACTGTGGAGAAGATGGTTGGAACAAGGAAATGTGGCAATTTATAGGAATGTCGGTGCAACCAGAGTGACGTCAGCACGTGTGGATCGCCGTATCCTTCGACAAGCAGTGGCGGCCCCACAAGCCACTTGTACCGCCATCCTGCAACATGTGCAAGACACCCTAGATCATTCCATCTCGACCAGAACCATTTCCCGTCGATTGGTTGCTAATGGCTTGCACTCATGCCGTCCGCTAAGAAGACTGCCATTGACCCCACCGAATAGGCGCCAACGTTTGGAATGGTGCCGGGCTAGATCGACGCGGATGACGGAATGGCACAGGGTCGTGTTCTCAGATGAGTCGCGTTTCTGCTTGTCCAGTGATAGTCGCCGTGTACGCGTGTGGCGTCGACGTGGAGAAAGGTCCAATCCGGCAGCAATTGAGGAACGCCCCACCGTGCGACAACGTGGAATCATGGTTTGGGGCGCAATCGTGTATGATTCCAGGTCACCTTTACTTCGTATTCAGGGCACTATGACGGCCCAACGATACGTTGATGATGTGCTGCGACCGGTGACACTCCCCTACCTTCAGGGGGTACCCAATGCCCTTTATCAGCAGGATAACGCCCGACCGCACACTGCTCGCATTAGCCAACAAGCTCTGCAAGATGTACAGATGCTTCCCTGGCCACCGTACTCTCCTGATCTCTCACCAATCGAGCACGTCTGGGACATCATTGGACGCCGTTTGCATGCCTTGCCACAGCCGCGTTCAGAAGACGAACTGTGGCAAATGGTTGAGAGGGAATGGAGAGCCATCCCTCAGGACGCCGTCCGTACTCTGATTGACTCTCTACCTAGACGTGTTGCTGCGTGCATCGCCGTCCGCGGTGGTCCTACTTGCTACTAAGCCGACGCCGTTCTCGCTCTGTATTATGACTATCATTTTGAAATAAAGATCACTTATTGTTCGTCCCTGTCTCTCTCTGTCTGCCGAGTTTCATCACTTTCTGGCCACTATTTCTTGGTGTTCCATTTTCAATGTCACGCAGTGTACCAATTGCACGATTTACATAACTGATATTGACTTTAGAAAAAATAAATTAATATATTTACATATATGAGAAAAGCGAATTATAAAATGCAAAAGCCTAATTTTTATAAAATATAGAAATATTAATGATTATATATGTATGCTAAAATATATGACTGTACAATTGATATATCTTCAACTGCCACCATCTAATAGAAAAATAAATAAAATATGAAAGATATGACTACTTTCAGAAAAATCTATATGCTCCAAATTATACATAAATTTAAAATAAATAGGCTGTCATAAACATCAGGTAGTTCAAGGCATCTATTGATAGATTGGTAAGTTTTGATTATAAGGGCTTCCAGAATTACTCATTGTTGTTTGCTACTGATATTGGAGTAATGGATGGTGGGTTCAGATAGGTTACAAGAGAGTGATGTGCTGATATATAAGGGAGCTATTGTCTCGGTTAATGATGTATCCATTGTGTTGACTTATTCTGACACTTCTACCACTCTCTCCTATATACATACTTAACCCCACAACCTATACATAAAATGGAATGAACTGCTTTTATTTTAATGATAAAATGCGATGAATACCCACTCAGTCTGAGGTGTTTTTAGGATATAATTTTTTCAAGTTTCTTGAAAGCAAGTAAGGAGCAATTGGTATAAATCCTATCAGTAATAATTATAACAGCTGTTATTTTTTATCCAATTGTATTTTAGGCTTCAAAATGTAGATAAGAGGGTTTCCAATCTTGTGTTAATAGTGCCCATATATTTATCAGAAGTTCTAATTATAAGAATATTCAGATATGATAATACTTGATTGCTTTCAATTTCCATGGAAAAATTTAAGAAGTCTATTAAATATATGAACAGAGATTCAAGAATATTTTATTTATTTACAAAGGTTCACTAAGAAATTTCATGGTGGTGTGCTATGTTATTTTTAAAAAATATATAACCATTATCTGCTGAATATAAGATTTGTGGTTTCACCACTGTCGATTCTGTACTCTTTCTTTTATTTTCTTTCCAAGCGCTAATTAGTAAATTCAATTCAAATATATTCGCTAACAATACTTTAAAAACATACCTCCATCAATAGAGCAACATGTTGGTTCGCACATTAGCAATTCATGGCATAATGCTGCCATCCTGAATTGTCTTGTGCTGGACCACATCGCTTCTCCTGCAGCCTCGTCGCTCCATCAGCCACACGAGGTGACTGCTCAGTGCCAGCCTCACCTTACAGGCCATAGGCTTGGCGCATTCTACCCTCGACCGAAACATATTGTCAGTTATTGTTATAATTAACTTTTATGTTAACACTCACCTCCACCAGTAGAGCCACATGTGACCTAGTTGATTCGCTAATCCGAGGCAATTTGTTGCCATCCTGAATTAGCTTGCACTGGGCCACCTTGCTTCCCCATGAACCCCTGCCCAGTCGCTTCAACAGCCACACTGGGCAAACCGCAGCATCGGCATCGCCTCTAGGCCACACGCTTCTGCTGACTGCCATGCTGAGTTTTACACCTCAGAAGCTCTGAACACAGCAACTCTATATAATTTTTTAAAATTTATTGTAGGCATTTATCAAAAATATTATATTGCCGTTAGGTCGCCGGATTGAGTGGTCGTGTGTTGCATCGCTCCACGAATTCCAGTAAATATTGTGACTTCAGAATTTTTTTTTGGATATTTAAAATCTCTTAAAAAATATATTTTTTCGCTTATATTAATGAATATATTGATAAATTGGTAAGCTATTATCTGTTATATATATTGGATTTATTTTAATACTGTAAAAATTTCGATATCATAAATTTATGCAGAAATTGCGCTTCTATATACAGAAGATCTGTAGGTATGCAAAACATTGCTTTTTATTCAAACTAAAAAAATAAAATGGGTTCAATTATAAATTCTATACATTTTAAAATTGGATGAAGTATTTCATTTCAATAATAATTCTTTTTTTTTTAGCAATCAATAACTTAACTAAAATATGTTATTTTTCAAAAATAAAAAATGATTAATCAAGCAAAAAAAAAAGTTTTTTTTTCTCTTTCTGATATGAATAAGTATTATACATTAAAAATATAAACGAACGATATGAAATTAGCAATGGAGAATAAAGTAGAAAAATGTTTAAGGAAAATATCAGTGAACAGGCCCATATTTAAAAAAAAGTAACAAGAAAAAGAGCAACAATTTTTAAACATCAACAAAAACAAAACATAAAATTCACGCTATGGGCAGCTACAGCCAACCACGAATCAATCTCTGATGTTACTCAAGCTATCTCTAAAATCATAAAGAAAATAAAGGGAAACGGTGGCAATATTAATATTCAACACCCGGTTCAGAAATATAGTTTAATTTTTAAATTAAAAATCTATACAAAAATTAAATTTAACACATATTTACTATGGAGTATACAATTTCACATGACGACATCGTTCAGTTTTTTTTTTTTCACTTTTGAACCTAAACTTCTTTAATTACAGATTATATTGTGGCGAAGAAATAATTTATTATTTAATTTAATTTAATATTATTCAATGAAAATATTCAACAGATTATAAAAATATATATTACTCTGTATTTGTGAAATCATCTTTAAAATATTTCTTTGCTTGCTTGTTCAATATTCCCTAGCGGTAGATAGTGTTGTTGAGGTTTGTTGATAATTGTCGACTAGTCGCCGTGACGTCATCAATAAATACTTTCACACCTTCAGATATACAAAGACTTGATTTCTACGCTACAATATTGAATAAAAATGAAATACGACTTGACTAATTTATCATTCGTTGATATGCAAAAATACAATATTATTATGTGCATTTTATAATAAAATGGTTTTTAGACTCAAGAGAGAGAGAGAATGTCGTTCCCCCCCCCTTTTAATAATAAAAATGAACTATTACAAATTATTTCCACCCTAATTTCTACCACACCTAATTAGTAATAAATCCTGGTATAATTTCAAGAGTTTTCTGAAAAGAATACACGCAGTTGAAGGATCCAAACTGTTTTCTTGGGTGTAAGGTTCAGGATTCCACTCATCTTTTACTCAAGTACCCCCAGCATTTCCAGACTACAGACATAGTAACATCACATGTACTGATCCAAGAGAACTGATATCTAACAAAGTCTCATACATTAAAATTATAATATGCTTACCATAAACCTATTTCAAGCATTTATAGATTTATTATATATTATTTTGCAATTATTATTTTGATTATATGCAACTTGTATATATATATATATATATATGAAATGTAAATAATAAAGTTTATCAAATAAAATTTTAAATCTTAAATATAATTTAAATTAAGTTGATATTATAGAGTGAGTTAAGATGGATTTATATATTGATATAACTATATATAAAACTTTTAATAATAGTAATATTTATATATAAAAAGGAAAAATTCTATTAGATTAGCAAGCTAAATCTAAATTAATTATATAAGATAAAAGTTGATAATTATTTTTGTGTTTAAGTTAGATGAGATTAAAAAGTTGTTTATATGTATTATTTTTATATCTTATTTAGGAGAGAAAAATGTAATAAAAGTAATTATATGTTAGAATAATATTTTTTTATTTTAGATAGAAAAAAAAAAAATTTGAAAAATAAAAAGAAAATTTAACAAGAAAAGAAGATTTAACAACGTAACGTCTTTTAGCATCGGCTTTTACCCGTCATTTAGACATACTCTTAAAATAAATAGGAATAAAGAAGAGATTTATAATGATTATATATTTATTTTTTAGTAAAAGAGAGGAAAGAGATAAAGAAAGAACCATACACTTTTATTTCAAACAGGTAGAGAATTGAAAGGGTGTTAGTATTTTTTTTTAGTTAATTAATAGTTTTTGTAATTTTTTTATATAATTTTTTTTTGATTTATAATGATTTATATAATGAAATATTTATAATTATTTTTAGTGTGTTTTCTACATTTTTAATATCTTTTTTGATTTTAGTTTCAGTTGTTTTTATGAAAGTGTATTTACTGTTGTTATTAATTTCATTTTCATTTAACATCAAAAATGAAATTAATAACAACAGTAAATACACTTTCATGAAAACAACTGAAACTAAAATCAAAAAAGATATTAAAAATGTAGAAAACACACTAAAAATCATTAATTACAACAAAAACACAAACATACCGAAATTTTATATTATTCCTAAATTACATAAAACACCAATCTCATTTAGAACAATCACATCAGGAATAAACTCAGTCATAAAAAACATAGATTTAAGACTAGCTTCAACACTTCAATTCATAATAAATAAAATAACTAACAAACATAATTATAAATTCATAGATTCTAATAAAAAAATCATTAACTTCCTAACAAATAACCTACAAAAGATGAATACAGTTCATACATTTGATTTTGAAGATCTTTACTCTAACATACGTTTAGAAGACCTTAATAATAAAATACACAGCTTAATAAATGAATTCATTAATGATAAAACATTCCATATTCAAATCATTCACAACAAATACAAAACATTTAAATTAGATAACAAAACAGCAAAAACATTACTTGAAACCTTCTTAAACTTTAATTATATTAATTTTAAAAACAAAATATACATTCAATCTAAAGGTGTTCCAATGGGAACTTCATCCAGTCCTCTACTTGCCAACTTATTACTTTTTTTGGTATGAAAGAGAGTTCTTCCTACAGAATGATGTAAATTGGCATATGTTCCGCTATGTAGACGACATCATTATCTTGAATAACCCACAATTCAATAATGTCATTTACAAAATATACCCTAAATATTTGAAACTTAAAAATAATGAAAAGATAACTAATAACAAGGAGGTTAACTTTTTAGACTTAAATATAAACCTTGCAAACAAGTCAATTGGAACATATGACAAAAGAAATTGTTATAATTTTAAAATTATTAAATTCTGTAATGTCAATTCCAACATATCATCAAATTGCTGCAAAGGCATATATTTTGGTCAATTTTTAAGATTTTATAAAATCAACAACATTAAAACAAACTTTATTAAAGACATTAAAAATCTTAATAAAGAGTATTTAAACAATGGTTTTAAATACAAAACAGTAAAGTTTTACAATAGGCTGTCAATACACAAATACCTAAGCAATAATAAATATAATTATAAATTTGAAACTTCAAACTTCTCCAATTAATCTAACCAACAACTTATATTCTACTCTTACACTAAAACAAATGATATAATTACTGAATATATTTCCTATGACTTTAAATATTTTAATTATATGATAACGATTATAAAGCATTAAATTCATTCAATTTGATCTCCAGTTACTGTGGGAGGGAACTGGAAAACAAATATAAATGAATTTGAAGCATAATAAATGTTTTATTATACACTTAATTTATAATTTTAATAAAAATGTAACTTATATCAATGGAAACAAAATTTTAATACATATTTTCACAATCTTTAAAATTTCTAATAAGTCTTTTCTGACAGCTTTTCTAACTTCAAACAATTTTAAAAATAAGATTTCCAAGAAGAGGGAAGGTTACTTTTAGAACAATGTCGGTTGGTCCCTGGCAGACAGATGTTACATCCACACATGTGCGCTGTCTCTAGGGAGCGGCAGACGCCACTTTGAATAAGTAAGTAAACAACCTCCTTCTATGTTATCTAATATTAATTTAATTATACAGTTTAATGGTCGAAGAGAAATCAATCCATAATGAAGTAAGGGTGAAATGGAAGTGGTATTTTCATCTGAAGAGCCCTGGTACCACAGATTTCTCTCTCCAATAGATTTTCCAATCTCCTTTTGTGTAATGTCCTGGTCTACCATTAGGGTTCCAAAAAATAATTTCTAATAGACAAAGATTTAAAATATGTTTATCTATCCTTAACTAGGCAAAAACATTATATCATATTATTCTTACTCTTAGGAAAAAAAAAATATCTAAAATTATATAGGAAAAAAAAATTATATAAAAAAATTACAAAAACTATTAATTAACTAAAAAAAAATACTAACACCCTTTCAATTCTCTACCTGTTTGAAATAAAAGTGTATGGTTCTTTCTTTATCTCTTTCCTCTCTTTTACTAAAAAATAAATATATAATCATTATAAATCTCTTCTTTATTCCTATTTATTTTAAGAGTATGTCTAAATGACGGGTAAAAGCCGATGCTAAAAGACGTTACGTTGTTAAATCTTCTTTTCTTGTTAAATTTTCTTTTTATTTTTCAAAAAAATTTTTTTTTCTATCTAAAATAAAAAAATATTATTCTAACATATAATTACTTTTATTACATTTTTCTCTCATAAATAAGATATAAAAATAATACATATAAACAACTTTTTAATCTCATCTAACTTAAACACAAAAATAATTATCAACTTTTATCTTATATATATATATCTATAGTTTCATATAATTAACTTTGTCACACAAATCTGTATTTACATATCTTATTGGCATATATTATGCTAATAATATGCTTATTGAGAGTGAAAGAGAGAAATTGTATTCATATTGATCCTTGAAAGTGTTCACAACTTATGAACATTAAAGCATTTCTTAGAATTATTGGATTCTAGTTAAAATACCTTAGCAATTGATTATAAAATTAGTTAGCTTCGAAGATTGAATTGTTTTAATATATGGAATATATATATTCGAAAATAAATGGTTATAATATATATATGGATTTATACCATCTACCTTCACAAAAATAGCCCCGATTCGTAATTTTTTAAAAACACCTCGCTTCCTTTCTTCTCTCACTAACTTGATATTTGGCCACCGCGAAATTAGAAATTAAATACAAGGTAGGATCCAAAAATTCCCGAACTTTTTAAAAAAATAATTATTGATTCATAGTATAGTAATTTAAACATCAAAGTTTTCAAAATAGGAGCCTTGGTTATCTACACATTTTTTCCAGCGTGAAAAAAACTGTTGAGATGCTAGTTCAAAGTCAATTTTTCTAAGCTTGTTTAGCTCCACCGTCGCATTTTCAATTACTTCTGATGACGATGAAAAACTCCTTCCTTTTAACGTCCTTTTAAGTTTTGGAAAGAAGAAGAAATCACATGGGTCGATATCAGGAGAATAAGGAGGACGTGGCAAGACAGATACAGAGTGTTTTTACCTTCACAAAAAGAGCCACATGTGGATTTGCAGTATCGCTAATTCACGGCATTATTCTGCCCGTCCTGAATTAGCTCCTGCTAGGCCACATCGCTTCCCCCAGCCTCGTCGCTATTCCAGCCACACGAGGCTGATTCCCAGTGCCAGCCTTGCTTCAATAGCCATAAGCTTGGCACCGCCCCATACTGAAACACATAAACATTATATTGTAAAATCGGGCCTAAATACTGCCATTTCTTGAAAATAGTGCCAAGTATTGCTTCATGTTTGAATTATGCATAGCTGGTATCTTTATTGGGAATTATTTGTGGAAGAGAAATTGCTCAATGCAGCTATTCCAACTTTCCTTTAAGATTATGTCCATAGATTCATCGAATACCTTAATTGAGAATTCCAATCCTGCGCCAAGTATATATACTAGTAATTGTAAGCTGAATCTTTCGATAAAATTTTATATGCATAAATGAGCGGAATGGTTGATTAATATGACGAAATTATTGGATAATATTCACCCCTGACGAGCCACACCCTCACAATGTTTTAATTGCATTTAGGACAGTAGTAACATTTTATTTAAAAAAGTAAAAACCCTGCCAAATAGTTTTATTTCTTAAATATGATGTTGTAATTTTAAAATTATTTGTTTCTTACCTCCACCAAGAGAGTCAGAGATGTGACTGCACATTTTCCAATTCAAGGCTTTAAATCGCCGTTCTGAATTGAAGGCGTCAGGTCACGTCGACTGTAAAAGTCTGGTCGCCTCGTCTCTGTCCACACCAGCCACACGAGGCTGATTCTCAGCGCCAGCCTTACCTCCAGGGCCACAAGCTGGACACTTCTCCGTCATCTAACACATAGATCAATTAGTTATAGTATTTTAACATCGGTATTGTAATTTACCTCCTCCAGTGGAGCCACATGTCACTGTGCACATACGCCAAATCATGGCATAATCTCGCCAGTCTGAAATGACTTGTGCTGGGTGACATCGCTTCTCGGAATGTTCTTTGTCCCGTTGCCTCAAGAACCACACGGGACAACATCGCAGCATCGGCATCGCCTCCTGGGCCACACGCGTCCGCTGCAGGGGCCGAAGTGGAGGATGAGCCTCTTGGGCTCTAGAACAAATAAAAATTGATTAGGAATTTTCAAAACTTGTAAGAATATACATTTATTCATATTATCTTTATATTGGATCAGAAAACTTAGTTGATATCAATATGTGTTTGTGCGAAAATTCCTTGTCTTTTCTTCTCTAAATTTCTTTCTTAATAAAAAGCTATAATGATACATTTTAAAGGCGAGCGCTGTTACTATTATATAGGTATACGCTCTTTAAATACAATTAGATTATAAAGATATTATTTTATATATGCAAATATATTGGTAATGACCCTCAGTTCAACATTCTAAACTATGTATATTTATAAATATATAATATATTGAAAACTATATTATATATGATATATATACATATTCTGAATATAGAGCAATCCATAATACATTTATATTTTAAAATAAGGCCTATTTTGGATTTTAATACGATTATTTATTAAACCGATATTTCGATGGAACGATCTTCCATCTTTTACAAGGTGTTTTGCTGTGAAGCACGCAGCAGGTCACGTGCCCCAGGTGAGCCACTAGACGTCTTCCAAGCTTATTGGGAGATAAACCATCTAATATATACATTCTAAATAGAGTAAATATAATCAAAAGAAAAAATTGATATATGTAAATAACTATTGAAAATTATGAGATATCGAATTAATTAAACAAATAAAATATCATAAAATTGAAATAACTGTCAAAAATATATACAAATAATAGTAATAAATATCCGATTAAAAATGAAATAAAATAAACATGTAAATAACATAATCATCTAGGAGGTTCTAAACTGAGTATATACATCTGGCAAGTCAATCTTTCTATTGATACTATTTTTATTTTCTAAAGAGCTCCAGCTTTCTAAAAATAAACGGCAATGTTTTTCTTTTATGTTTTGATGTATTATAGATTATTTTTAGAAAGCTGGAGCTCTTTAGAAAATAAAAATAGTATCAATAGAAAGATTGACTTGCCAGATGTATATACTCAGTTTAGAACCTCCTAGATGATTATGTTATTTACATGTTTATTTTATTTCATTTTTAATCGGATATTTATTACTATTATTTGTATATATTTTTGACAGTTATTTCAATTTTATGATATTTTATTTGTTTAATTAATTCGATATCTCATAATTTTCAATAGTTATTTACATATATCAATTTTTTCTTTTGATTATATTTACTCTATTTAGAATGTATATATTAGATGGTTTATCTCCCAATAAGCTTGGAAGACGTCTAGTGGCTCACCTGGGGCACGTGACCTGCTGCGTGCTTCACAGCAAAACACCTTGTAAAAGATGGAAGATCGTTCCATCGAAATATCGGTTTAATAAATAATCGTATTAAAATCCAAAATAGGCCTTATTTTAAAATATATACATATGTAATAGAGAGAGAGAGCTGATGGAATTATACATCGCTATTTATTTTTTTAATTAAAAGATAAATTTTTTGTTTAGAATTATCGAAGTGAATATAAAGAAGAATTGATAGACGGATTAGCTTGCTAGTGGTGAAAATTTACAATGATTACGTCAATTTATTCCACCAGATTGCTAAAACTGTAGATTGATTCTGACTATAGGCAGTATTTGAAGGTTTACTCTTTGTGATGCTATTTAACAAAACTATGGAAATAGATGTTCTGTTATTGTAGTAATTTCACAAATATTTTTCTTGATCACAGTTGTTCCTTTTAAAAGACAAGACAACAAATACAAAATAATGTAATAGTTGACTTACTTAATCCTCGTCGTCGCTGTACTCCGGCGGCTTGTTGAGGAGAGACTGGATCTTAGCCAGCCTGGATGTCACAATGTCAGGATTCATGGTTCAGCGTAGAATAAATCAATGTACTTACTCAATCTGAGCCTTCTCCTCTTCTCTGGTCAGCGGGGCATCATCCGCCATGGTCCTACACAAACGGCTGTTAACATCGGTGTCTTATTCCAATGGGGATTGTGACTACTTACGTCTCGCGGAATCCAGAAGGACTGCGGGGGCACAGACATTCCAAGGTTAGTACTGTGGGACATAGCGGACATAGGGATGGTACTTACAACTGGACCTTCTGGTCCCAGCCGCCGAGAGGACGCTTGCAGTCCTTGCACCTGCACACCAGAAGTTTATTTCAACTACATTTGATATATAATATTGTATTTATATAAAAATATTTCACCTATAAAGATATTTAAAGGCATATAAAGGTGAAGGTATTTGCGCAAATATTCTATTTTCCCTTTTTATTGAAGCTTTAATTTATATAAAAGAAGATAATCAGTTTTGTGCAATCGATTATCAAATTATTTCATTGTCATGGAGATGGATTTTTCATTACTACTGCTGATAAATGGCAGTCGTCATCAGCAAGGTTAAGTTTAATGACTAAGACTTGATTCAGTTAAAATTAAATATACATGTTTTGTATTTTACGAAACTTAGTCTGAAAATTGCGTTCGATGTACTATCAGTAACTCTTCATTAAATGTTTTTCCCTATCCTTGCAAGGCCATATAACTCTCTATTAAATACCAAGCTATATGTAAATAAGTTACATACCCCAGTAGATAGCGGGGGGAGTAGACCTCCATCCAGGAAGGCATGGCCTGGTTCTCAGGCGCCCAATATACTGGGCCATGGTAGTCCCTGGAACAACTCTTTCTTACAACTATAATACAATTTTAGTGAAACTTCAATTTTACATATACAGTAGAACCTCCCTGTAAAGGACACCTAATTGCAGAACCAAAGTGTCCTTTAGAGAGAAGTGTCTTCTTACCGGAGAATTGCAAAATAGTAAAAATGGTAATTTTGCAAATGAAAACTGTCCGTGAGTGTCCTCTCATGGAGGTTCTACTGTATAAGGTTGGGAAAATGGTTTGTGTTGCATATCGTATAAAAATCTTAATATTACTCCTTCAAATAATTTCAAAATAAATTATTAATTCAATTTTGAATACAATAACAAATCTTGTTATTATTTTGAAACCTTTAAAAAAGTGTTTGTTCTTTATTAAAATAATAATGCGTTACAAATAACGTTTTATTTTAAAATTATTGTGAAATTTTATGGAACTGAACAATACTTATAACGTTTGAAAAATGTTTATTATTGCCTTACTACTTAAAAAATCAATTGAGCATAAGAGAGACAGACAAGGAAATATGCAAAGATGAAGGAACAGTTGGAAGGCAAACAGAAGAATTATTTTTCCAAAAAGGAATTCAGAATTATGGAGAAAAAAGTTGTTTGTTAGACCAACTGGGCTGAGTAAAAATATATCTTTTACAATTTACAAGGGTTTATTAAATAATTTAGTGTCGATTACACACACAAGACTCTTCAGTTTCATTTACACATAGAATTTGTAATCACAAAATAAAAACCAAAGAAGATCCATATGATCTGAAATAGGAAGACTTCAAGAGATAAAGATTTGCCTTCACTTGTTTGAAAATCCGCAGAGCGACAGGTTCTGTAAGCTTCTGGTGGTATCAAATGAAAAGTGGATTTTCTTGGATAATCACAACCAGCGAAAACGGTAGGCACCGGGAGGCATATCCGCCATCAGTCTTTATCAGTATAAGTTTGGAAAGAAGCTTATTTGACTGACCTTTGATTGGATTTCCCATTTATAACTTGTACGAAATGGTAAGTCCTTAGCTTTAAAATTTTATTGTTAAAATCTAGTGATGTTCGACAGTTTTGTTCAACAAACACTGGTTTTGTTTAATGAAAAAATAAAGCAAACCCTACAACGCCAGAAGAACAAAATTGAATATTGGATGAAGTTGAAACCATACTTCATCCTTCTTACAGTCATGATACTGCTTTCTCTGAGTATCACTTTCTTCTAGAGGGCAAATCTGAATCGTTTAATAAGGTTGAGGAAGATTGTATAAAATTCCTTAACGCAAAGCCTAAGAATTGTTCTTTAAGCAATTTTCTTTTGTTTGCGAATCGTGGACGGAAAATTGTGAAAAAAAGAATGGACATCATTTTAAAATCATGTTTTAATTTATCATGCCAGACCCACGCGTTTTATTAATTTAGGTTTAAAACATTTTATTTCTCTTAAAGTGACCAAAAAGTTTCCCCACAATACTTTATTATAATTACGTGAGAGAAGTATTGAAAAATCGCAACATATATTTACTATTTATTTGTTAGACTAGACTTCTACTCAGCAAATCTCAAATATGGTCGTGAGATCGTTTTTGTCTTATATTTTAACTTATTTCCTTCTCTTTCTGTGAATCATTCTTCCCTTACACATCTTACAGCGTATTTGTCGAGATTGAGATTGTGTGTAATTGATTTATTTAAAAAATAAAACTTCCTGACCACCTTGATTATTTGTTGAGAATTCCTTTCACCATATGCTCACAAAGGCCAATACCCCGGAAATGGGAATTAAGAATAACTTTGTATTCAATGAATTTGAAGTGATTAAAAACTATGATTAAACATTTTGCCCCCGCCCTTCCATTATTTCAAGGGCTTATTTGTATAAAAACAAAAATTTTAACCTCTAAACCATATATATAATTTGTGTACAAATCAATATAAAGCAATACTTAAAGTTGCACCGCATAAGTTTCTTTTCTGTGAAAAATCAATATTTATTTCAAAGAGAAATATCTACTATTTCTAACTTTTTTGGATGACGTATGAAAGGGTGAAAATATATTTATATATTTATTTATATATTTATTTATTATAAATTTAAGAGTTTACTAGAATTTTTAAATTTGAGGTAAATGGCAATCTATATATTCAGCCTAATTGAGTTTAAAATAAGAATATGAACAGTAACAATTCGTTTCTTTATTCGTGCAAAGTTAAAGTTTTCGGATCTTTATAATCCTTCTACAAGATCCGAAAGCTTGAACTTTGCACGAATAAAGAAACGTATTGTTACTGTTTATATTCTTAATTTATATTTTATAGATTCGATTCCCGCATTGGGCACTTTTTTCTGATTAAAAAAATGCTCCAATGGACCCCGATTCTTACAAAAGTCCAATCCCACCAGCGAGTGCAAGTAACCAAAACGGGGCTCTGGCACATTTGTAAGTACAAAGTCGAACTGCTTTTCACATGTGTTACAGTAAAATCAGTCACCTGAGATTATCATGGATGAGGTGAACCAGGTAACCAGGTAGTTCCAGGCCGGCAGGGAGTCAGGAAGTAGGGGCAGGGCTGTCGGGCTGAAGTCTTGTACTCCAAGCAGAAGGGCTGTCTGTAGTCTGTGTAACAGAAAAGCTGGACAGGAGAAAAGGAGGTGATCCACAGTCTGTGGCTCTTCCCGGCAGTGAGAACAAGTTGGATCTAGATCTCTATGCCAGAGCGCTAGATCTGCCAGAACGTGGCCATGACCGGTAAGGATGGTAGTGGTGGCCATCCCAAGACGTATTTTGGACAGGAATGACCTAAGGCGGATTGGGGAGGTCGCAAATCTTTTTAGTTTTCTGTTATGGTAATCCTGGGTGTAGACTAAGGTCCAAGCTTCCATAGCAGATGAGTGGGCACGGCTGCGGGCAAAGCTTTGGGGAAGGATGGAGTAGGATTGTTCCAGGTTAGAGATTGCTGCAGTCTTTGCTGCCTGGTCAGCCAGTTCATTGCCTGCAACTCCACTGTGGCCCTTTACCCAACAGAGGCTGACCTGAGGTGGTTGGTCTAGCGCTAGAATTATCTCCGCAATTAGAGCCGTTTGGGCTGGACCAGGAGTACATATAGCGGCCAGTGCAGACCTGCAGTCAGACGCTATAGTGACTCCTGGGTTGGCTGGCATACTTTCCGCGAAGCGAGTTGCCCAAAGAATGGCAAGCAGTACGGCTTGGAAAGCAGAGCAATCCGGATGTAGTCTGAGGAGTATTGGTTGGTCTTGAAAGGGAAGGATAATTGCAGCACCAACTCCTGCCTCGGATTTCGATCCATCAGTATGTATAACAGGGGAAGTGACTTTGTCATATTCTAGACTGAAAGTAATTGTGCGTCGGAAGGGTGGGTAAGGGAGAGCAGCTGGACCAGGCCGAAATTCGAACTGGCCCTCCTTAGCCGCCTTGAGATAGGTCATTCGCGCTTTGATTATGATATCAAGCGGAGGGCTACCAGTTAGATAAATGGCTGAGATAGTGGAAGTGCAGGGACCACCTCGTATCGTGCGGCGCGCGAAGAGGTACTGCAGACTCCGGAGCTGACGAATGCCTTCTCTTGAGGAAGCGCGACTGCCCCAAGCAGAGACCCCATAGAGGAAGGCCGGTACTACCACAGCTTTGAAAATGCGGTTTCCAGCCACAAAAGACAGACCAAATTTTCCTTGGATGGCATTAGAGAGACGGGGAATTATGCAGCGGGTCCGTAGTACAATCTTCTTAAGATGGGAGACGAATTTACGAGTTTGATCGAATTCAACCCCCAATATGGTGATATTCTGGCTTATGGCAATAGGTTGTCCAAGAATCTTTAACCCAGGATCCGGGTTGGGGCGAACTCTCCTCCACTGGAAGATGCAGGCCTGTGTCTTCCTGGGGTTGAGCTGGAGGCCATTGTCAACACACCAAGCAGTCATCCTATCCAAAAAGTCGTTTATAGCCACGACAGGCAAATGACCACGGACCTGGATTAGGAGGGTGAAGTCGTCGGCAAAAGCCACTAGCGAACTTTCCCTGATTTGAAAAAGCAGGAATAGTTCGCGAGCGACCATATTCCAGAGGAAGGGACTCAACGCAGAGCCTTGGGGTGTTCCCCGCTGGGAGAAGGTTGAGGCAATGGATGACCATGCGGAATACGTGACTTCCCTGTCCTCGTGAAAAATTTGCACGAGGCAAACCAGTGAGTCTGGGCAGATTAGGCGATCAAGGCTTTGGACAATGGCCGGTCTCCAAATGGTATCGAAAGCCTTGCTGATGTCCAGGCTTATTTCCAGAGTCTTCCTCCAGTGTGACTGCCTGCTGTCGATGAACTCTGTGATTTTGGCCAGTGCATCTTCTGCCGAACGCCCATGGACAAATCCAAATTGGTTGTCAGAAAACCAGCCGTGTCGATCTGCCAGCCATTGTAGTCTGGCCAGAATACATCTTTCAAACACCTTTGCCAATTTGTTCAAGAGTGTAATGAGTCTATACCTATCTAGCTTGTTTGGGGCTGAGCTAGAAGGTTTAGGGATAAGGATGAGGCTTCCAGCTTTCCAGGGACGAGGGAAGTGGCCAATTTTGAGGCACTTGGAAAATAATGTGGCCAGTAATGAATGTAGTGGGGGTCCACCAAGGACTAGGCATAGAGAGCCAAGCCCATCCGGACCTGGGGTCTTCCTGCTGCCACAACGGTAGATGGCTCTGGAGATATCCCAAGGCTGGAAGTCTGGTTCATCGGAGTAGGGTGGAGGATCATTTTTAGGTGGATGTGGTCAATTGTCTTGTGGAAGGAAATTCTCTAGGGCTGTGCGGCTTGTCTCCTCTGGAGTGAAGGGGGAGCCATCATTATGCTGGAGGAGAGGAGGACCCCTGTTGGGTTTACGGCCCTGAGCTATGAAGCGGTGTATGGCGCTCCAAGCAGTAGCTGAAACTTCGTTGCAGAGGTTTAGCCAACATTTCCTCTTGGCTTTTCGTATCGCTGCTTTGAGTCGATTGTGGCATGCTCGATAGAGGCCACGGAAGAAACTCCGGATTGGACTATGTGTGCTCTGCGAGCAGCGACGGAGGGAAAGGACTAGTTTTCTCAGGCCACTAAGTTCAGGAGTCCACCAGGGTTTTGAAGGTCTGGGACTGTTGGACCGTCTCCGCATGGAGACGTCACAGGCACCTTGGAGAATGGACGTGAGGAGCAACACTACATTGTCAATCTCTTCAGGAGTGGACGCGTCTTGGAGGAGGGGAGCGACGCGATGCAGAGAAGATTCCAGATAGGATGTGAGTGTGGCCCGTTTGCACGAGGATTCAACCCATGAGTCGCTAGGTTCGTTTATCACCGTGTCAGCGAAAACAGAGAGAATGGGAATTTGGTCTGTGAATGCCAACTCACCCACAAGATGCTTGGTAGCATGGGCCGCTAAGGAACTTGACGCCAGTGTGACATCAATAGAGGAAGAGAGGTGACCAGTAGACCACGTAAACTGCACTGGTGGGCCTAAGACGTGGAGGTTGTTAAGGCGGGCAAAGTCCTCAAGATTTTCTCCACGTGAGTCAAGTCTGGCGTTGATACCCCAGCATGGGGAGTGAGCATTGGCATCCACGCCTATGATCATCGGAAATGGGAACCTGTTGTTGAAGGATTCAATGTGAGGGAGAAAGTCGTCAGCATCCCTTTGACCATGCCAGTATGCTGAAATGACTGAGATAGGACTGTGCCCCAGCCAGATAGCAATAGATGTGATAGCTGGGTCTGAAGAATCGATGGGCAGCACTTGGAGATTAGAACGCGCTACTATACCTGAAGGTATATATGAACCAGGAGTGTTGAAGGTTTGAAAACCAGATGAGGGCCATTTGAAGTGGGCAGGAAGTTCCTGTAGAAGCACCAGGTCGGCTCTAGTTGCCTCTGCCAAATTAGAAAGCTCTAAGATGGCAGAAGGAGATTTGTGGGCGTTGGTCTGCAAGATCCTTAAAGGTCTTAACATTGTTTTCTGGACTGCAATATTTTGGCCTTTACAAATGGGCACGTGGAAGATGTGGCCAAGTGGTTGATTGCAGCACCAGCTCTTTTACTGCAGTGGCAGCAGCGTACCTTGCTTGCTTCGGCTGTGCATTGCTTGCCTTCGTGCTCTGGAGAGCCGCATTTGTAGCAAGTAGGTGTGGCTGCAGTGCAGTTGGTAGCTCGATGCCCGAATCCGCAGCAGCGGAAACACTGCCGCAGGGTGTGGCTCCGCTCAAACCTTATCATCAGACCGGCTATGGGGATGCGTCCGTGTTGGCCCAGGGTTTCCGCCACAAGGTCGTCCACTTCCACGAAGACTGTTGCTGCGTCCTGGCTAAAACTTCTTGAGCGGTGTACCACCTTAATGGAGCGTTGACCAGAGAGGGTTTTGATGGCGTGGTTATAAGAGAGATCCTCGCAAATATCCTCATCTGATACCTCATTGCCTACCCTGAAAAGGCAATACCTAGTTAGGATGGTAGGGCGTTCGTGGCATGTTAGGTTTGAGGGGAGTGTTGAGAGTTTTGAGGCCAGGGATTTGGCAACCTCTTCGGTGCTTGTGTGCAGTACAACTTTGCCAACCGACTTTGTTGACGCCACAACTTCTTTGGAGGCCGCGAACGTTGGGTGTATCTTCTGGATCTCCCTGAGAATATCCCGTGGGTTGGCCTTGTTATCTGTGGATCTGACCACCACGTGAGATCCAAAGTTTGGGGCCAGGTTCGCAAAGGAGGACTTAACTGCCTTATTGGTGGTGGCTGGATTTTTTGGCATAGAATCTGCAGCAGCCGCGGAGGCAAAAGACGGGGCTTGGGGTTTGTATACAGGAGGCTGGGGGCGTCCTAGACTCACTCCTTTAAAGGCGTCTTCCAGGAGCATTTCTGTCCTTTGAGCCATCGAAAGGAATATGCCTCTGATGGCCAGCTGCTTCTTCGATAAAGTATCCAGGTTGACGTCCAGCATAACGGCTTCCAGAGTTTGGCAGGCAAAATTGAATAGATTGGCACAGCTGTTGAATGTGAAATTGTACTTGGACGATGGGAGGAAGTCGTCGTTGTCCTGCCGACTCCGTTTGTTATTGGATGGCTGGCCGGATTGTGCCGCCTCCATCTTGGAATCCAACTTGTGGATGTTAAAATTGTAATATCTTTAAATATTGTTAGAATTTAGAAGAGATTTTCACCCAAAGTGGTTCAATAGGCTTGAGGTGCAGTATGATAATAAAAAATTAAATATTAATTAATTATATTTTGAAAAAAATAGCAAAAAATATTGCTTGTGTTACCGGAAACGTGTGTTTTCAAAAGCAATGTTGCCAGTCTACCAGAGATACCCAAAATCCTGAACTCATATAATCATGTATATGACCTCTATTTATTAACCCAGGAATAAATATTACATAAATATAGAAAAATTTTTAAAACACGTTTCAGAATATATTTCCTTTGATAATAACACCATCATTTATATTAATATATTTTATAAAAATAAAATAAAACCCTCTATACACGTGAAAAATATTATATCAAATTTTAAATATATTGTCTAAAATAAGATGCAAAAATATTTCTATTGTGTCTTAAATATTCAAAATAAATGAATCAAATTTACAAATTGACTGATCAAAAGATGAATAGAATTGTGAGAAGTTGGCTCATCAGAAATAAACCATCCCACTATTTTTACAGTAGATTCTCTAAACGGTCACCCGCACTATTGTATCACTAAATAAGAGTTGAACAAGAGCTGCTTCAGAAAAAGTTGAATCTCCAGCATACTCTAAATATTGTATATGAACTATCTTTGATTTTAGAGTTAATTTCACTAAATATTCTATATTTGAAGTTTTATATATCAACTAGGGGGGGTTATTGACATTCAAAATATAACAAATATTAATGTTTCTGTATAATACATTTGAATAACAAATAAAGATAATAAATATTTACTATTTGTTATTCAAGTATAACTATTCGCAACTATATTTTAAGATGAATTATATTTTTCTACACAGGCACGAATTTATGAAATATTTTAATATATAATGATTGTTTTCTCAAACCAAAATATGCGGAAGGGGAAATCAATGAAAATCTCTCATGTCAAACTAATGATAGTCAGGGCAAATATTTTAATAGTTTTTAAGGGTTTGAATAATGGATAGAAGAGAGAGAGAACCATCTTAAAACTTTCGTTATTTTGTTGTAATTATTACAAAGAATTTATAAATAGCATAAAACACTCAAATAACAGTATTACTGAAGATAGCGAGTGTCATCAAGGTAACTCCAGGTTTTTGTACTTCACAGAGCCTAACATCAGTTATATTTGTTGTCTTGTTGAGTATTTTTGTCTAAACACCGGATTAATCTTGTTGTTGTGTCCAATGAAGAGCCTCAGATGTCTCCATACATCTCTATTACAGCAGTCGCAATGTCCTCTATCTTGGGTGTGATTAATCTTGTTAAGGGTGTCAACATAATATGTGGGTAGACCCGTGGTGATAGAGATGTAAGTTTACTCACTCAATGTGGGGCTCCATGTCGTCCCTAGAACATACCATATATCATATAATCTACTGTTGTATGGGGAGATTGAACATGTTGGTAAATACTAGCTACACGGAGTAATATGCTATTTATTATATGTATGTAAATTGATATGTGTCTTCATATCCATATAGATGATATACTTTAAACCATGAAGACTAAAACGCGCCTGATTCCAAACTCGCCTGTTCAGTGATACTGTAACCTTGACGTATGCACGAAGAAACGTGTGGATGCTGTTGTTGGGTGCTGCGCTGCCTGGAGTACAGGAGCTCCATCTATGCTTCCTTTCTTCCTGTGGTGAACCTGTATAAGACCGGTGGTCTTAATTAAGCTGTGTGTGATATACTTTAAACCAGAGGAAGGCATCTATATCAATATCTATATCAATGAGATTCATTGCTATAAATTTGTAATAATAACACTAATTGGTTATCTGGACTTCGAAAATTGTTTCTGATATAAATATAGTAACCGTATAAGATTATAAAAACAAATGTAGTCATCTAAAACTTTCAAAATTTAAAAAAATCAAATGAATCCTATTTCTATAAAGAAGAGTAGATTAAAAACGACAGAAAAATTAAACCGTATTATTATGTTTTAGCCTTCATTTCCCTCTGTGATTAGAGACAATGTAGCTGAGTAATTAATTCAATAGACTTACTTTCTGCCGCAGCAGGATCCAAATAGTTGGCCAATTCTGGAACGCATGTCTCAATTAATTATTGTATCCTCGAATTGATATTGGATTATGGAAAGATAAATTCACCTTTCAGCAATAATAGCAAGCGTATTTATACAGGTAAACTGATTTTTATCTGTAAATAATTTCATTTGTATACAGGGTGATCCAAAAGTCCCGCACAACTTTAAAAATTAATAACTCCGCGAATATTTGCGCTAGAGCAATGCGGTAAACACCATTGTGTTCAGGATGCAATGCAATTTCATTTGTATATATTGTTCACGCTATACATTTTATTCACACACACAAACACAACACAACAATATATATGCATTTTTAATCCTTTCATTTAAATTAAGTCTCTATTGAAAATTTGACTACATTTATATTTTGTAATAATTATAATATACATTATTAACAAAAGTTTGAGAAAAGTTAGAAATCCTACCTTCGCCAAAACTTGCCCGAAGGCTTCATCCTCTTAAAAAGGCTGAAACCAACATATCATTAGACTCTATATTAGATATATTCAATGTTATTATGATAAACTAAAATAAAATTTAATATACAAAGGTAAATTTAAAAAATATATATAATATAATAATCTTTACTTCTATCACGATATCAAAAAGGCTACAATAAATCCGTATTAATGCTATTGTGTGTGTAGCGTATAAAACGATATCTTTCTAGAAATCCCCCATAATATTTACATACGCAGCTTGATCCAAGTTCAGGTAACTTGTTTCTCTTCTAATAACCATTATGGAAGCCATCGTATGTCATGTTTATGGTCCAGTAGCCTTATTTGATGGGGATACCTTCAACCAATAGAAATCAAGGGCTGTAACATCCAGTCTGTCGTCGTGGTACTCCTGTAGGTTCCCGTCCTATACCTCTAGGGAAGTGTCAACGAATTTATAATTGTGCATTTGATCGTTTAAGAATGTGCCATCCCCAGTGGCGATTATTGTAAAAGTAAAAGAAGCTGATTTTTACAGGTATTAGGAAGAATAATGTGCTCACATCTATTGAACACGCTAATTCGACAGGCGAGATCGAGAGAAGAATATATCTCAGGCAAAGATAAGTTACAGATATGAAGTAAATTGCATATGAAACTCGCATCAACCTACAACTGAGCATTCGTGTACTGAGATAATACGTCAGGCCACCTCTTCTCTTTTAATGAACTATTTGGATTCTTATATAAGAAGGAAACAAGGAATATGAACTGAGAGTCGGTACTGGGGAATATTCGAGTGGAATGAAAGCATTTCTAACAGCGAGATCTCCCTAATCAATGAAGATAAAAGAGACGACCCTATACAACTACAATACGACATAAGGCCTCCAACTTGGCAAATATTGTCCGAAAGAGAAGACTGTTTCTATAACCCATTATTAACACTTCAAGATTGATATATGAGGAAACCTGAATAAAGAAGGCCCTGGAAGGGATGACTATATGATTTTAAAAAATACTGCATGGAAATGACAATATAAGAAAATTCAAACTTGACGAATCATCAATTTAATAGTTCTAAAGAAAATTATATCTGAGAGTTATTTTTGATAAACACATCTCATAAATATTCTTGTTTTGTTGAACACTGGCTGTTCCCCATTAACCCCACACAACCACCAAATCTGTTCCATCAGACTATCTTATTCAACGACATATTATACTTTCTCAGCTAATTTTTACTAATATCAGCATAGTAAAACTCAAATTTACCTTCAAATAAAAATGTTATAATAATATTTTAGGAAATACAAAATTCTCAGAAGCGATTTAACTGATGGGATGAGTGTGGCAATACAAGACAAGAACGTGATCTATTCAATATGCACTGCTGGCCACCCAAATTGCAACACCAATAAAGACAATAGATATCACAACAAAATTTATTTTGTAGATAACATGTTGACCAAGTATCAAATGATAAAATTTATAGACTTCTGCGAAGTGTGGTTCCTGCCTGAATCAGTAGCCAGAGTAGCCGCCATTGTTGGAGATCACCGCTGTCACACGCCTCGGCATTGATTCAAAGAGACTTTGGATGTGTTCTTGGGGTACAGCAGACCAAGCAGTTTCCACACGTTGCCAAAGTTGATCTGGTGTGGCAGATGGGGATGTAATATGAGTCAATCATTGAACAACCATGGACCACATGTTTTCTATCGGCGAAAGATCCGGAGAGCGAGCCGGCCAGGAAAGCAATTCAATCTGGCGATTGACAAAGAACCTTTGGACAATGCGTGCCACGTGAGGTCGCGCATTATCCTGTTGAAATATGGCTGTGGCAAGCCCTGAAGGTAAGGAAGGACAACTGGCTCCAACGCCTCGGAGATGTAGCGTTGGCTGTTTAAAGTACCGGCAATGCATACTAGAGGAGTGCGAGAGTGATATCCAACACCGCCCCATACCATAATACCCGGTGCAGGACCGGTGTGGCGGTGCATAACGCAGCTGTTCAGCATCCTCTCTCCATGGTGTTTTCAGACTCGAATCCGACCATCGTAGTGTTGCAGACACGGCACATTCAGTCTGTAAGGCATCATCCAGTGTCTGCGCTTATTATTCAACGCCGTTTACAGCAGAGTAGTCTGTCCGCAAGACGTCCATTGCTTCGTCTACCCTTGACGTAGAACCACAGACGTCTCCGCCGCCAATGACTCGTCAGTAAAGACAATTTCATTCCATTCTGCCGTCCAGATCCTTCTTTCATCGCACCATTGGCGGTGGAGACGTCTGGGGTTCTGCATCAAGGGTAGACGAAGCAAGGACGTCTTGCGGACCGACCACTCTGCTGTAAACGGCGTTGAATGGTACGCGCAGACACTGGATGATGCGTTACAGACTGAATGTGCTGTGCTACGGTTCGTGATGTGACTGAGCGATCTGTCACTGCCATGCGCACAATTTGCCTGTCAGCACGTGAAGTAGTGCACTGAGGTGGATGCGATCGAACACGTCGGTCCATCGTACCTTCCTGCATCCAACGATCACATATCCGTATTACAGTTGTTTGGTTTCGTCCAACATGACTACCGATTTCCATGAAAGATGATTCACAATCTCGGTAGGCCACTATCCTTCCTCTGTAAAACTCGGATACTTGATCAAAAGATGATCGCTGTTTTCTATGAGGCATAATTGATCGTTTTTTTTAACACAAGAAAAACACAATTGCCGAACTTGAAATTGTCGAAATCACCGAGCCTTAAATAGTGCTTTGAAGTGGAGGCGCAGGCGCGCGTGACATGCGTCTGCACTGAAATTCTAATCATTTGCATTTCTCACCTCCTCTAATGCATGTTCTAAATTTCATGTTATTTGCAGGCTTCTTTCAGGGTGTTGCATTTACGGTGGCCAGCAGTTTATTTATATAAAAAAGCGTACCTGGGTCTGTGAAAGAAGATTTTTTTCTCTAAATATTTCAAGGGATTTCTCCCTCTTTATCAATTTATATAGATATAAATTGATAAAGAGGTAGCAATCCTACGAAATATTTTGAGAAAAAATCACATTTCCATGTACGCCTTAACTAGTACAATGCAAATTTCTTTGATCTAATAATAGTCGATTCACTTGGAGAATTTGACATGAATTTATATTCTAAAACGGAAGATGTGTACTTGATATCTGAAGTGAGGTGTAACAATATTTCATATCTCTCTCTTCTCTCTTTAAAATATGGATGTTCGTTAGGAATGTTCAAATTACATCTATTGAGCTTGAATACAAAACATGACAAATATTATATACTGGAAGTTTACTAGACGCACTGATTTGTTTTTCCTCTTTTAAGGACCTTTATTATTTAAACATGTACAGGTTCTACTCTCGGTGCTATTGGTGAATATATCCCATTGCTACATTCAATTTCACTTTGATATATTTAGAAAATAAAAAGAATTCAATAAAAAGGTTTTGCTTAAAATGTTTGTGCGAATAAAACATGAGTTTTTACAAATTTCTGCGGTTTCTGCGATAAGTATAATTTCAAATTTCCGACGTTTGAAATCAATGTACTTTGATCAATTCAAACCATTTCAGATTCAAATATTGATATATTTGAATCTTTTGAAAGAATAATTCATATTTTTTATATAAGGTCTATTTTCCCACTTCTTCGCCATTTTCGTTCAATTTTGTAGTCTGAGAGCACTTGAAGTTGTTCTTAATAAAGTCTTAGACGTTTGAGAGTTTAATCACAAGTAACAGTACTCTGTTTAAATATATATTATTTTGGATTTTCCACACACATATAAGTATATATTAAAAATGGCATATCCTGACCAAGAGCACATGTGCTTTACAGAAGGCAGAGTGCCATCTGGTGGAACAGAAATCAACTAAACATTGATTTAGCCTGTTCCTTGATATTAAACGCGTTCGTGGATGGCTTTTCTTGATTTATCAAGAAATTGGGTTGGCCAAATATCAAGGAACAGGCTAAATCAATGTTTAGTTGATTTCTGTTCCACCAGATGGCGCTCTGCCTTCTGTAAAGCACATGTGCTCTTGGTCAGGATATGCCATTTTTAATATTGATTTCAACACCTGATCTTTTTATCTTTTATTTTTTTCTTTCGTTTTTTAATATAAGTATATATAAATATATAATTTTATATAATAAAAAAGTATATATATATTGGATTTTATAAAATATTTATTTTGCCAATATTTCGGCTGGCTGAACGCCAACCTTTATCGAGGCATTACAATTTTGTATACACAAACTCATATATAAATATCTGTTTATTTGAAATATCGACAAAAAATTCTTAAATATCATTTGTGCGATTAGATAAAAATTATTTCACTCTATATATATAACTTTTTTAAATTTTATTTCAATTTAAAGCGCTATGTCCCCCTAGGGACACTTGCGCTGTCATACATGTATGACATTGTCTATACATATATATACAATACTTTTAGGCCGTGAATAGGATAGTCATATGATGTTAACAATGAGAAAGAGAGAGAGAGAGAAAAAAAAAAACGATAAAAAAACTGTGTATAAAAAAAGAAGTGTCTTGCAATATGTACAATAAGCATAATATAAATTATCAGTTTCTTAAAAGATATTTGTTGCTATATAATTTTAAATATATCTACAAAAGGTATTGAAATTAATATACATTTCTTTATTGGAAATAAAAATACTTGGATCTGTTACTATTAAATTATTTTCGATTCTGTAGTCTTGAAAAACAGGACAATCTAGTAAAAGATGTATATATATAACTTGATTTATTCTGTTGAACTTATTACAAAGTGGTGCTTGCTTAAAGTCGACATCTAAATTTACCAATCTTAACTGTTATGATTGATCCGGCAACACTGCCGACTCGACTTGTAAACACTCTTAGATATATAACCATGTTATAACATATAGATGTTAATAAATAAATACTTAGTTCAGTTGCATTCTGCGTGATCAAATAGACACAAGAACAACATAAACAACATGGTGGCAGCGGAAAAGTGAGTACTTTTTCAAATAAATTATTATTGAAAAATATTAGTGAAAAAAAGAAAACATGGACTTTGTTAGGCCTAGCGAACTCGCCCTGCACGGAAATGTAGCGGAAAATTGGCGAAGGTTCAAACAGCGATTAATGCTTTATCTTGAAGCAACAGAAAAAGCCACAAAGCCTGATAAACTGAAAGTTGCCATTTTATTAAATTTTATTGGCGAAGAAGCCTTGGAAGTTTTCAACACATTTCATTTAAAAGAAGATGAAGCAGAAAATTTCGATCTTGTAATAAACAAATTTGATGATTTTTGCGAGCCTAAAAAGAACGTCATTTTTGAAAGATTCAAATTTTTTTCAGCGACCCAAAAGGATGGTGAATCCATCGATAGTTTTATAACAGAACTAAAAGGATTATCCACATCATGTGAATTTGAATCACAAAAGGATAGTTTAACTAGGGATCGCATTGTGTATGGAATACAAGACAAGGCTTTGCAGGAACGCCTCTTAAGAGAGCCCAATTTAACTCTTCTAAAAGCCATTGAAATGTGCAAAACAGATGAAATAAGCAAGCAACAGATCAAGATCATGCAGAACAACCAGAACATCTGTCAAATAAGAAAATATGAAAAGAAACACAGTCCAAAACAAAATCAAGAATCTGAAAAAGAATTCAAATGCCAAAGGTGTGGGAAGTCCCACAGAGCAAAAAATTGTCCTGCATGGGGTAAAAGATGCTCCAAATGCAAAAAGATGAATCATTTTGCAGCTTTCTGTAAAAGTTCAGCTATCAGAAGTCTGAATGATGAAACAGAAGAAACTGTATGGTCAATACATGAAGCAAAAGTAGTCCATACTTTGGAATGGAAAAAATCCATCATAGTGAATGGAAAGGAAATATGTTTCAAGTTGGACTCTGGAGCAGAAGTAAATGTTTTGCCATACACATTCACCAGACAAATGAAAGGTTTGGAAATATTTCAGACTAACCGAAAGCTAACATCATATACAGGACATGAAATCAAGATAAAAGGAATTGCCACACTAAATTGCAAAACTAAAAATAAGACGCAAAGTCTAGAATTTTTCATTGCTGATGGATACTATCAACCAATTTTAGGAATAGAAGCTATTGAAAAGCTTTCACTAATTAAGAAATGTGATGCTGTCCAAACAGAGCAAAACAATTCAGCAAAAGAAATTTTGAACAGGCACAAAAATATATTTGAAGGCATAGGAAGACTGCCAATTGAACACAAGATTAGACTAAAAGAAAATGCAACTCCAGTTATTGCTCCAAGCAGAAAAATTCCTTTTTCCATTAGAGAAAAAGTTAAAGCAGAATTGGAACGGATGAAAAAACTTGACATTATTGAAAAAGTTGAAGAACCAAGCGAATGGACACACCCTATTGTAGTGGTACAAAAACCTTCTGGAGATGTCAGAATTTGCATGGACCCCAGGGAACTGAACAAATATGTTCAGAGAGAGCGCTATATTCTGCCAACAGCTGAAACAATATTTTCTGAACTGAAAGGTGCTACAGTTTTCTCCGTATTTGATGCATCATCAGCTTTCTGGCAAGTCCCATTAGACAAAGAAAGCACCAACCTGTGCACCATTGCGACTCCCTTTGGAAGATTCCGGTTCAAGCGACTTCCCTATGGATTGAACAGTGCATCGGAGGTATTCCAGCGATGCATAAACAATATCCTTTCAGGTCTCCAGGGAACTGCTTGCTATATGGATGACATCTTGATCTATGGAAGCACAATGGAAGAGCACAACCGAAACCTTGAAACAGTTCTTCGAAGGTTGGAAGAAAATAATGTCAAGCTCAATGCTAAGAAGCAGCAGATAGCTGTCGAAAAAGTAAATTTCTTAGGCCATATAATCAGTCGAGATGGAATAGCCATTCAAGCTTCAAGAGCAGAGGCAATACAAAAGTTGAAAAGACCTGAGAACAAGACTGAAGTCCAAAGATTCTTAGGTATGGTAACGTACCTTGGCAAATTCATTCCTAATCTGTCTGACAAGACTGCACCTCTAAGGAAATTGATAAGCAACAAGAGTGAATGGAAATTTGGAGGCGAAGAAAATGATTGTTTTGAAAAACTCAAGAATATGGTTTCGAATGCTCCAATATTGACATTTTTTGACCCAACCAAGCCAATCACCATTTCATCTGATGCAAGCCAATATGGTATTGGTACAGTGCTCATGCAAGGGGGACAAGCAATTGAGTATGCGTCCTTCAGCCTGAATGCAACTCAAAGAAAATACGCACAGATAGAGAAAGAACTTTTGGCTATAGTCTTTGGATGTGAACGCTTCCAGTACTATATTTGGGGAAATGATGTTATTGTGGAAACTGACCACAAACCTCTCCTGAGTATTGTTAAGAAACCTTTAGAAAAGCTTTCCCCAAGACTGCAAAGAATGGTCTTACGTCTCATGAGATTTCAAATATCTTTGAAGTTTACACCAGGGAAAAACATGTTTGTAGCTGACCATCTGTCTAGAGATCCATTAAAAGATGAGGTGGACACAAGCTATTTAGAAGGTCAAACTGAATCAGTGCACATGTTGCTGGTTACCACAGATGAAAAAATAAAGAGACTACAAAAGGAAACTCATGGGGACCACACCTTGATACAACTAATAGAGTATGCGAAGAATGGATGGCCGAAATATAAAACTATGGTCTGTGATGAAGCAAAACCCTACTGGCAATTTCAAGATGAAATTCATGTGAGTGACGGAATTGTTTACAAAGGAAATTGCATCATGGTGCCATCGACTCTTCGAAAAGAAATCCTGCAGGTTGTTCATTCATCACACCAGGGCATAGCAGCTTCCAAAGAAAAAGCAAGATCAGCATTTTACTGGCCAGGCATGATAACACAAGTAGAAAATGAAGTGGAAAAGTGCAGAACATGTCAGGAATATTCAAGAAAGAATCCTGAGGAGTCAAGAATAGCTCATGAAATCCCTGAATTTCCATGGGAAAAAATTGCTGTAGATTTCATGGAGGTGAGTGGAACCAGTTCCATCTTGGTTGTCGATTACCACTCAAAGTTTGTTGAAATCCGGAAATTATCAAGCAAAAGAGAAACCGAAACCATCCTGCAGTTGAAAACCATTTTCAGGACTCATGGAATTCCAAGAACTCTAGTTTCGGATAATGGACCCCCTTTTAACTCTACTGGATTCAAAAATTTTGCTCAGAAATATGAATTCAAACACCAAACCTCCAGTCCCAAATATCCAAGATCTAATGGACAAGTTGAGAGGACAATTCAAACCATCAAAGGACTGATAATTAAAGCTGTGAAGTCAGGAAGAGATCCCAATCTGGCTTTGATGGAGTTCAACAACACACCTAAGTATGACTTGCCATCTCCGACCCAAATGCTTATGGGAAGATCTGTGAGAACTCTTTCGACATACACCCGACAACAGTTGAAACCACTGTTTGACACAACAAAGAATTATCAAAAATTGAGAGACCATCAACAAAAGTATGCAGGAAGTCCAAAGAGAATTTTGAGACCTTTGGAAGTAGGAGACAACATCATGTTGCAGGAAAGGCATAGAAAATGGGTTCCGGCAACAGTGACCGCAAAGCATGAAACTCCACGCTCATATATGGTGAAAACACCAAGTGGTTCTGAATACCGCAGGAACAGGTCTCACCTTAGACCGAGAAAGTTCAGTGTAGAAGACTCTGCCCCAACAAGTCAAAGTCCAAGCATTCCTGGATCTCAAGCAGGGACAGCCATGGATGACAACATACAAGATCACGGAAGACCCACTTCTGAAAACAGAAGAGCATATGATCCAAGGGAGAACGTTGCCAAGAAAGGTGAAGAATCATCTACTTCTCCTAGTGTGCGAACCCGCAGTGGTAGAACAGTGAGAAAACCTTTGCGTTATAGAGACTAGGAGAACTGCAATCCTTTTTATTTTTGTTTAAAGGAAACATGTTATGATTGATCCGGCAACACTGCCGACTCGACTTGTAAACACTCTTAGATATATAACCATGTTATAACATATAGATGTTAATAAATAAATACTTAGTTCAGTTGCATTCTGCGTGATCAAATAGACACAAGAACAACATAAACAACATTAACCATACTTTTCATTATCCATATATGCCTGTGGGAAAATACGCTTGTTTGGCCGCGCGTACATTTAGACTTTTGAAATTGTTCAAAAAAGAAATTAGCAAATCTCCCTTTGAACAATGCGAAAATTCTACTTTCTCGATCTCTTCTCTGCGCAAATTACATAGATTCCATTGTGAGTGAACTTAATCCAAGACCAAGTTTAAGTAATTTCAAAAATCTGATCAACATAGCATATGTTCATAATATAAAAAGACGAAATTTGTTATATCATTTCTTCTACACATATGATATATATATGCTATATATATTCTGCATATCCCTACAGGGGGATTTTCTCATTAATTGAATATCCAAACCGTTCAAACACAGACTCTCCATAATTAGATTAAACTGACGAAGTAGCTGTAAGAGTTGATCACCAATGAACCAAATCCACCCGAGATTTCTTCCATTACAGTTAGGTTTAGAAATCATTAAAATGAGAGAAGTTAAAACTGTTTGTTTTGAAATAAGCTAAAAGTATAGAAGACGACCAGGAAGGCAATATAACGAAAGAACATGTCTTGATCGGGCATCTATAAGTGCCATCTATTGGAAACTACATCAACTCAACGTAGATATCTGGATTTAAACATGGATAAACATTCATTCTCTTTGCGATATGGCGTTCTGCTATGGTCAAAATTTAGTTACACACAATCATATTATTATTTCTTGATCAATCGAAGCTGTCTTGAGTGTTTTGTCTTCCAAGTTATCGACATTAGTTGCAAAATGGTTGTTCTTCAATCAAATCTATATCGATATTTGATAAAAATATGTGTAGCAGGTTGATTCTTTATTAGTTACATATAAAATGTAACTTTAATAATATAATTGCTGTAGGTACTTTATTAAATGTCGAGAAATATTTTATAAATATCAAACTTTTCAATCAAATATGACTGCTTCAAGCTCCATTTGCGTATTTATTGTCAACAACCTGGATGGCTGAAAAAATCATTAGGGGAATACATTGATAATTCAACGCCCAAGATGGGTATGGATGTATAGATGGAGCTCTAAAAATGCTATAATGTTTTATTAAAAATGTTTAACTATTTTTAGCGGGAAAGTTTCATCTTACAATAAACCATCTCCTACTGTCTTTGTGCTGCAATATGAAAAATATTTGGAGGGCTCGATTGATATATCAAACTGTGAATTCTCCCAACGGTTTAGCTAGTTGAATCTAGCATGCCGCTCTAATATTGTATTTACCTGCTTTGTTAATATACTTGTATTCAGAACTGAAGAGGAATTTTCTAGGTGGAGTTATTTAAGGTAACTGTATACATAAGCTTTGAGTATAGTTGTAATGGATTGAAATATTTTAAATTTTGTGTTTTTTTCCGAGAGCATTGCTCTTCTGATAATAAATCACTAATAATAGGATTGTTTTGGCAACAATTGATTACATGATAGATTTCTCCGTGCAGTAGAGGGAGAGTGTATATTTTAAATAGAAGCAGACGAGTTAAAATAGTTTATAAGCTTGAATAAAGATGGTGCGTTTTATTATTTTTCCTAGTACACATTTGTTACAGGCCATGATAATCATGGTGCGTAAAAATTGGCGACTGCTTTTAACTGTAAGTGCACCACATGGCTACATATGTGAAAAGCACTTCGTCTTTTTACTTACAAGTATACCATAGCCCCGTTTGGTTACTTGCACTCTGTGGTGGGGTTAGACTTTAGCAAGAATCGGGGGTTATTAGAGCATTTTTAAAGTTAGAAACGGTGCACAAAATTCGGGATTCGATCCCGGGTTGTTTCGGTCGAAAACCAAAGGTTTAAACCACTCCTCTACTGACGTCCGTGTGTTTAAATAATGCAACACATATCTTATATACAGTTATATTATGGGATAGAGTAGAACACCAATTTATTCAATGGAAACACAAAATGTAGACTAATCTTGAAAATGGAATTGCAAAAACTCTAAATAAGAACATTTCCCTCCCCCCTCAAAAAATAATAAATAAAACGTTTTTTTTTTTTTGGTTCCATAAATTTGATACAACTTTATTTTTGAATTCTGAAGAAGTTACAGGCGTTTCATCCATTTATCGTCTTCAGATTATATATCTTTGAATTTTTTTTTGGTTCCATAATTTTGATACAACTTTATTTTTGAATTCTGAAGAAGTTACAGGCGTTTCATCCATTTATCGTCTTCAGATTATATATCTTTGAATTCTCTTTTTCCCTTGAATGTGTATCTTCTATTCAAACAACACCAAGTGGTCTTTTTTAAAATTTGACTTTATATTTCCTCGGCTGTCATTATCAGCCTTTCACTTATATTTATAAATATTAACAATTATTATAAAGCAGACATTATAACTTATGTGCATATTGAAGTTCTAAATATCAGAACAAATTTTCTCTGTTGAATAATACATTTCTAGTAAGGTGTCATTGATTTGATAGATACAACCTTTTCCTCTTTTCCTTCGACACCATAAGAAATTTTACCAATACAGAGGTATGGTATTTTATATATTTAATTGATAATTGTCTGTATTTTTCTCATATTCTAAAGATATCACATGATAATAAAAAAACTGACAAGGGCCAACAGCCCGAAACTCGTTTGTGGTTGACTTTTCTTGATTTATCAAGAAAATGGGTTAGCCAAATATCAGGGAACAGGTTAAATCAACGTTTAGTTGATTTCTGTTCCACCAGATGGTGCTCTGATATCTAAAAGTTCATGTAAACGTGGTCAGGATATGTCTTTTTTGATTAAAAAATATTGAATCAATTTTTAAAATTAAATTAGCAAGGAGTCTAAATGAGAGATTTGAGGCTGTGCTTACCACACCACTAGTGTTTGAGTATTTTTGATAAATTCTTTATTAAGTTATATAGTTGAAACACAAACTTTATTTAACACAAACATCTACCAATCATATATCTATTAAAATATAAAACTTTTTGAAAATATATTTATGGTAAATGTGGTATTGGAGATGTAACAAAACCATATGGTATTTTCTAAAAAGGTTAATACAGTTTTCAATTCTTCGGCGCTTGGCTTGCATGGTTTAAAATCAAAATAATAAGGAATATTAGATCAATTTTGTTTGTGTTTGGTTGAATTGGTTTGCTGTTTTTCATAAAAAAAACTTCAATCTATTCCTTTATCACGATCATGTTTTCTCTTAGATCCAATGAAATATTTTGACCAGAGAGTAGTAAAGAATTCTTGCTATCTCACCTTTTAGCCATTTTCCAATCTCAAGTAGTTAGAGCAGTAGTTGGTATTAAGAAAGAGCTTATCAAGTTCGCAGACGTTCGAGAGCTTTGAAAGTTTTCTCACAAGTGATAATTATTGAGTTCTAACAATAATTGATAGAGTTAAATTATTTATTCTGATCGGATAAACTGGAAACCACTTGGGCAATTAGGGTACGACCACACTAAGCTGCTCCTCACATCTTGGAAATAGAATTGCAAAAAAAAACTCAAAATAAGACCATCATTCCCAAAATAAAAATAAAAAATAACACGTTTTTTGGATTCCATAATTTAGATTTGACTTTGTTTTTTGAATTCTGAAGAAGTAACAGGTGTTTTTCCATTTATCGTTCTCAGATTATATGTCTTTGAAATCTCTTTCTCCCTTGAATGTGTATATTCTATTCAAACAACGCCAAGTGGTCTTTTTTATTAAATTTGAGCCCCTGATCCCCTTAGGACCTCTTACTTCTATTTAGATTTTGTAAAGACACCTTTGAGCCCATGGCCCATATATATCTACATATGTGAAAAAAAATTATTAAAAAATATAATTATTAAAAATGGGGTTCAGGTGATAGCATTGTCGCGTATAAGGCCTCAAAATAGCTACACCCTCCGCCAATAGATGGCGCCTTCGCCTGTTTCCGATCTGAAACTGGTGTGGGAATCGCCGGCTGCTGTGGTCCTGTTTCCTGAGGAAAATGTTTGTAAATAGATGTTCATATTGGCCCCAGGAGGTGGCATAATGTAAATACCCGTTGATTGTAATTCTATTTATATGTAATATGTGGTATAAATGAAAATAAAGGAGTAGTGTTTGAAGTCTCCGTGCCGCCTGCTGTTGTTCCTCTCGCCATCGCCACATTGCTGCTGCTACTCTTCTGGTAAGTCTCTCGTGTCCCCCCACTAGTGGTAAGGCCGAGAGATACTACCAGAGGAAGGGAGTTCCACTTGAGCGGTGGTTCTCGGACGTCTTTGGGTGCTCTGCAGGGTACAGCTGCAGAGGGAGAGCAACGGTAGCCCGGGTAGGTGAGCCACGGCGGAAGAAGCGCGTCGTCGCGAAGAACTGGAGGGTCAAGCCACGACAGTATTAAAATCAAAAAGGCATAACCTGACCTCTAGCCCATGAGTTTTTTTTTTAAATAGCAGAGCGCCATCTAAAAAGCTCATGGGCTAGTGGTCAGGATATGCCTTTTTTATTTTAATATCTACATATACAGGGTGATCCAAAAGTCCCGCACAACTTTAAAAATTAATAACTCCGCGAATATTTGCGCTAGAGCAATGCGGTAAACACCATTGTGTTCAGGATGCAATGGGATTTTTTATGGCAAATAATCAAAAATTCGAAATTGATTTTAGTTACAACTTTATTCGCTAGATGGCGCTCTACCAGAATCAGCTATTAAGCGGCCAAATTGTTTGATAAATTGAAAAATATAACTGAACGACACGTATTTTTCCTTTTTGAATACCAGGAAAGAACCCAAATAATATCAAATGATAAATTAATAAAACACCATTTCGCCAAAAGTTAGAAGAAATGGTTAACGATTTTTAAATACAATCTGAGATATGTAAAATAGGTATATGCAAATTGAAACATGTAGCAAAAAATATTTATATTTTAGATGGAGTTTTGTGAAATAGATTGAATGTTTGAAAATAACTACTGATATCAATACACGATTTTTGAAATGTTAATATAGTACCAACAATTATGATGGCACTACTAATAGGATTTCGTGCTATAAGGAATGTATAGTTTATTGACTAATTGGCGACACTTGACTATTTAACTGGATATTTGTCATGATCCAAAGATGGAATATAGAGGGGAGTGACAAAATATATTTGTCGTACTTTATTCCAAATATCCTATGGGTTTGTCAAATGTTATCATTGTTTATTATACTGTACATAATTTTGAAAATGTATCCCCTAAAAAAAAAAAAAAAAAAAAAACATTTTTAAATCGACCTTTTGCGTTGAAAAACGTGGTAGCAAAATCATCTTGTATTATTTTTTGCGCAAATTTCTAAATTTGGGGGGGATACAGAGAATATTCCTTATGCTATTTTTTCTAATGAGCGAAAAGCGATAAACTAAACATAAGGGTTAAAATTGTGTATACCAGTGTTATTCGAGAAGTTATAATACTTTGGCCTGCACGACATAATATAAGATGTGGGAAAATGACAAACAAAAAAATTACTGTTCACAGAAAAAAAAGAGTCAAGATGTGAGGACAGCATTTATTATTCCCATAACCAAAAACAAAGAGCTGCAAAATATAACACATGAGGTAACTGCCTTCTCTCTTGTATTAGGTCACAATCCTTGCTCAATGTGGCGCCCTTCATTCTCAAACACCGCCTGCAGACGATAGATGACAGAATGGTCACAATTAAATAGTTGAAATTTATAAAACGTGCCATCTGATAGAAGCCTTCAACATGGCCAATGTGGTAGGCCGGCATCGATAAAAACGCGACTTAATGTACCCCCATAACCGAAATTGTAAGGCGTCAAGTCTGGTGATATTGGAGGCCACTGGTATATAAAGTGGCGACTTATCAACGAATTTCACCGAAAGTATCCTTCAGCAATTGTTTGGCACCGCGGAAGATATGAGGAGGTCCTCCATCTTGCATGAATGTTATTTCGCTTAGTGCTTGTCTGTCCTGCAATATGGGAATAAACTTTTCTCTCAAAAGTTGAACATAACGTTAACCAGTTACAAAAACGTTTTTAAAAGTTCTTCCATTGATTTTCTCAAAGAAATTTGGCCCAAAAATAAAAGAAGAAGTGAACCCACACAAAACTGTAACTCTGTGCTGATGAAGTGGTATTTCTGTAAAAATCCTAGGGTTTTCTGTTGCCAAAATGAGGCAGGTTTGAATGTTAAATTCTCCCTTTAGATAAAAGTGAGCATCATCTGTTCTTAGAACATTTAACAGCCAGTTTTCATCAATATCAATTTGCCGGAAAACCCATGCAGCGAATTCTTGACGCTTCTCAAAATCGCTGACTTTCAACTCGTGAAAACTTTGAATTTAGTTAGGGTATTTTTATATAAAAATTCTAAATGTGTGTTCTCTCCAAACTGTTCCATACGAAATCCCCGTTTGTCGAGAAACTTGTCTAGCACTTACTTCTCCATACGTGGATAACGTTTCAATAGCTTCAGCATTCTGGAAAACCGTAACAGCCACTGACTTGCATGTCGATGGTCTTCCACTCCGAGGTTTTGTTTCCAGAGATCCAGTTTCCTCAAAACTTTTAATCAATCGCTTTAGAGAGTAGCAACTCATTGGTCCTTTACCGCTTCGAATACCTTTAAAGGAACGAAACTCTCGTAAAGCTTCAGTGGCAGATTCTGAATCAAAATTAAATGAATTCACCAAGAGTGCTTTATCCTGTAGTGACGGCATTCCAGGGGGAAGGGGAGAAGTCCGACCACACCTCCTTGCGGTCCCCCCTGGACCCTTGGAATATTCGACCAAATTCTGGTTCGTTTCGAAGATGACTAACGTTGCAACGGCACCCATTTTCAAATGAAGAGCAAAACTGATAACTCCAGTAATGCTGCCGCGTCCGGGGTAACCGCCGCGTCAGGAGCTGCAGCTCGAGCTCTTGATGAGAAATCTACTACGAGGACACAATTCAATCTACTACAACTCAATATAAATGGTAAAACGACACTTGAAGTTACACCGCATAAGTTTCTTTTAAACGATAAATCAAATTTTTATTTCAAGGTAAAATAACGACTATTTTTAACTTTTTGGATGAGGTATGAAAAGATGAATTATGAAGAGTAATGGCGATCGGAAAAATAAAAGTGTCCAGGGGCGGGAATCGAACCCACAACCTTCTGCTTACCGGGCAGGTGCCATGTCCACTAGGCTACCCTGGACGTATTCCTCCGATCGTAACTAATATTTAAAGTAACTTACAATACAATATAATATACTGCGGCCTGTGATTGTAAAACGACACTTTAAGTTACACCGCATAAGTTTCTTTTAAATGGTATCCAGAGGAAAATAAAGAGCTGACTTGTCTTCTCTGTGACAACAATGTGCATATTACTTGTCCTCAGAAGACAAAATTGAATCAGAATCTGAGATTCAATATCAAAGATTATAGAACACTACGAAAGGACAGACCGGGAAAATTCGGAGGAGGACTTGCCGTTTTGATTAAAACTCTAGAAATCAAATTTAAGGATATCGCCTATAATCAGATTGAGCCTAGAGAAAGCACGACAGAAGCTCAGGCAATAGAAATCTATCTTACAGATAAAACAATTCCAATCATAAATGTTTATGACCACGATAATACTAGCATCAATACAGGCCTGATAGAGACATTAAGTGAAGCGTCTTCGGATATCGTAATCATACTTGGTGATTTTAACGCCGAAAGACCAACTTGGGGATCACCTTTCCAGGAAAACAAAGGTCAGCAGGTTGAGGACATGCTAACCGACCTCGACCTTACACCCTTAAATAACGAAAATAACACCTATCTATCCAAGTTTACGGGCACAGAATCCTCAATAGACATCACAGCGATAAATTACAACATCGCACCCACAACACAATGGAAAATTCTGAAAAGTGCAAACAGTGACCACAGACCAATCACAGATCTATTGTTTAGATGATTGCTAGAAAAAGGTTTAAAGTTAAACAGATATAAATATAAATTTAAAAAGAAATCGGTGGAATATTTAGGGTTTAAAATGGATAAATATGGACTGCATCCCTTAGAAAATAAATTAAATAAGTGATAGAGACGCGTGAACCTAAAGAATGTTTCGCAATTAAGACCTTTCATAGGACTCTTAATTTATTATTATAGATTCATAAAGAATATAGCAAACATTTTAGCGCTATTCTATCAACTTTTGAATAAAAATTGTAGATGGAATTGGACGAAAGAATATGGAATGTTATTTTTAAAATGTAAATCATTATTAATGGACTATGGACTAGGCGTAATTCTGAGTCATAGAAATGATAGAAAGGAAGAATGCCCTATAGCTTTTGCTTCTAGAACATTAACTGAAGCGGAAAAATGTTTCTCTCAACTAGAAAAGAAAGCGTTGAGCATAACTTTTGGCGTTGAGAAATTCGGACAATGTTTACTGGGACGAAAATTTGAATTGGTCACAGACAACCGACCCCTAATTCATATATTTTCACCTCATAAACCAATTCCCATATGTGCATCATCCAGAATTAAAAGATGGTCCTTAAAATTAGCTGCATTTAATTATACTGTGGAATTTCGAAAAACTAGTGATAATTCCAATGTTGACGCATTGTCACGTCTTCCTTTAGAATCGAGTGTCAGGGAGTCTCTTGATGAAGACCAGATACTTCTTCTCAGGAGGTTGAATGAGGTACCGTTCTCTTTTATGGAGGTGACATATGAGACGCCCCAAGATAAAATACTGTCTATAGTATTAAGGAATGTTAGAGAAGGCAACTGTGTGGAAATTCACAAGGGTACCGAGAGAAAACCCACTAGCTCCTCATTATAAGATCAATGAGGAATTAAGTTTGGAGTTTGGTTGTCTTCAATGGCGTGAAAGAGTGGTAATTCCCCAAATATTAAGATCTTTAATTTTAAATGACTTGCATGAAATACACATGGGGATTGTTAAAATGAAGATGATTGCCAGACGGTATTTTCTGGTGGCCAGGCATAGACAGAGATATGTAAAAGAGTTTAAAAACCTTTTGAGAAAGAATAATGGGAAGGATGATTTAGAGACGATTCTACAAAGATTCCTATTTGCTCATAGAGCATTCCCCCAAACTGTAATAAAGGAATTCCCCCGCGGAACTGCTAATGAAGAGAAGTTTAAGATCAAGATTCTCGAATTTAATACCAAGATGGGAAATCCGCGAGAGGTATTTCATGAGGCCGTAAGAAAGCAGGAGCAGTTTACTACAGTTTGCGAGGTTTACTTCCGCAACTATGCAACTGGACCTAAACGGTAAAAAGGTACCATTTTGAAGTTATTGAGCTACCGTCACTACCTTATAAGTTGCGAGGGCGTCGTGTATAAGAGGCATATCAATCAATTGCGACCTGTGAGAAAGAAACAAGTGGAGACAAGAAATTTGATACTTCCTCGAACATCAGGAGAGAAGCCTGTAGGTGGAAGTCAGAAATAAAGTGAAGAGGAGGTTCCAGAGGTTACATCAGGAAACAAGGAGGAGACTGCTTCTGTGCACGTACCCTCTTGCACTCCTAGACCAGGGCCTGTTGCTGTGCACGTGCCCTCTTGCACTCCTAAACCGGAGCCTGCCGCTGTGCAAGTGCCCGTCCGCAGTCCTAGACCTCAGAGAGCCAGGAAACCCCCAGACCGACTGGAGTATTATTAAGGGGTAGATGTGTCGTGTATGTAAATAGATGAAGATTATTTGCATTCTTTAAAGTCTCATTATGTAAGAATATATGTGTATATAAATTGAACATTTTTTGTTGTCCAAACGAAAATAATAAGAGCTAAAAAGAGTCATGGTCAAGTTTGAGTTGTTGTATATCTAATTACGGCACAACCTTAACAACATCCATCCTTACCTCACTGAAGACCCAATAGTTGCCTGCTATGCAGATTATATAGCCATATGGCACACAAGTAGCAGTATAGAAATATTAGAAAAATACTGAACACATCAATGAGAAGTGGGCAATGAAACTCAAAATGACAAAAAACCCAATAAACACAAACCTATAGGTCTCCTTCACTGACAGCAAAAAGGGCATGAATTCAACTCCAAAATAAGCATAAACAACCATATAATTGATAAAATTTGTTCTCCAAATTACCTAGGTGTGATACTTGATGAGGAATTGCGATTTACAGAACACATAATTAGCACCTCAAATAGAGCTACCAGAAACCTAAACATTCTGAGAAGGCTATGTGGAACAAATTGGAGAGCAAAACCCAAAATTCTCAGAACAACATATATCACCTTAATAAGGCCAATAATGGAATATGCAACACCTGTCTGGGCTCCCTCAAGTTCATCACTAAAAAGAATACTAGACAGTGTTCAAGCAAAAGCGGCCAAATTAATCACTGGTTTTGTTTCAAATACCAACAATTAGAAAATTCAGAGAGAATGTGGTCTAGACCTACTTGAAAGCAGAAGACAATTAAAAACAATAAAATTCACCAATAGCTTAAAAACTAAAGAAACCGAACACTTATCCCATAGAACCTATTTAAACTGGACACAAAAAGAAATGCTCAAAAGATCTTCAACACTTCAGTACGACAACAATATTAGAAAGAGCATAAATATGAAACATAATGAATTTCAAATTCGAGAATAACCAATATTTCCTACCCCATTTCCATCAAATGTAATCATCAATCTTAACCTGAATGAACCCTGCAATAAAAAAAAAGAGAACAAAAGCATTCTTAAAAAGAAAGGACTTGACACAATTGGTTTATGCGATCAGATAAATTATTTAACAGCATATACAGATGGATCATCATACCTTACCATAAGTAATGGGGGGGCTGGAATTAACATAATACTGCAAGATGGAACATACATCAAAATCAAAGAAGGAGCAAGAAAGATTTCGTCAAACTTCACTTGTGAACTGACAGCTATCTGGAAAGCTCTTGATGTATGCCTTAACCAACCATCCCTGCATCAAGCAGAAGGAATTATAATATACCGTACAACGACTTCATATCCGATCTAGAAGCAATTCAGAAGGGAAATACTATAATCACACAGAAAATACATTCGTTACTTACTCAACTGATATAATTGGAGAATAACTGCATTCTACAATGGATTCCTGCCCGTGTTGGGATCGGGGGTAATGAAATGGCAGTTGAATTTGCAAAGGAAGCCAGAAAGTTGAGCCAAAGGAAAGAACAATGTCATTATTTGACGCTAATGCTTTTGCAAAATACAAGATAATTAAACAAAAAAATAAGAAAAGATCAAAATGTGAAATAAACTCTGAGAGAAAAATGACAAAACTATAACAAGATTTAGAACAAAACATTATAAAGGATGACAATACATCCAGATGGCACAAGAACCTATAGAACATGCAACAACTGTCCTGGTGTGGAACTAATACCTACCCACATATTCTCATTCCCGCAGCCTTGCAGAAAATTGACATAGACCCAGAGCAGCTGCTTTACACACCCAAGATAGTGAACAATGCTGCTGCTGCTGTGATAGAGATGCATGGAGACATCTGAGGCTCTTTATTGGACACAACAAAAACAACAACGGCATTCCAGAGTAAAATAAATCATCAGAGATAGATAAATATTTTTCAAATGAATTAAAATAAATATAATCGATACTGAGAGAGAGTTGAATTAAAAAAAATAGAAATTTATTATTTTCGAAATATAAATAGCTGAGAGGATTCCAGCAAACCGCATCTAAAATATCAATTTTTTTTTTGCTACATGTTTTAATTTGCATATACCTATTTTACATATCTCAGATTGTATTTAAAAATCGGTAACCATTTCTTCTAACTTTGGCGAAATGGTGTTTTATTAATTTATCATTTGATATTATTTGGGTTCTTTCCTGGTATTCAAAAAGGAAAAATACGTGTCGTTCAGTTATATTTTTCAATTTATCAAACAATTTGGCCGCTGAATAGCTGATTCTGGTAGAGCGCCATCTAGCGAATAAAGTTGTAACTAAAATCAATTTCGAATTTTTCATTATTTGCCATAAAAAATCCCATTGCATCCTGAACACAATGGTGTTTACCGCATTGCTCTAGCGCAAATATTCGCGGAGTTATTAATTTTTAAAGTTGTGCGGGACTTTTGAATCACCCTGTACAACGTGTGATCAATAATTTCCAGGAATGAGACTGGATCACGTAAAATATTCAAAATAACGAAATAATTTTATGAGGACCTTATAGATAAAACATTTATCAACACGTAGAAAAAATATCGATCACACAGACGTTCCCCCTCACGTTTTTTCGAATTTATAATCTAGTGTATATTAGCACATTTTATAACTTCAGTATGGACTGTATTGAAAAACAGCGAGTCTTCATAGAGTTTTGCTTTAAATTAGGGAAAAATCTTCCGAATCATTTCAAATGTTGAAACAGGCTTTTAAAGAAGATGCCCTATCACAATCGAGGACATTTGAATAGTTTGCACGATTTAAAGCTGATCGAACAAGCGTCAAGGATGACCTACACACTGGCAGACCTTTATCGATAAGAAACCCCGAAAATGCACTCAAAATTAAGTCATCGATCAAAGAAAACCTAAGAATAACTATCAGAGAGCTATCAGATAACTTGGATATCTCTTTTGGAACATGCCAAACCATCATAAAGAATGATTTGCATCTTAAACGATCCCCGGCTAAATTTGTCCCACATCTCTTAACGAATGAGCAGAAAGAGCATCGCAAAGAAACGTGTAAAAACATGGTCTAAATATTTAATCCTGATCCCCATTGGCTCAAAAATGTTATCACGGGAGATGAAACATGGGTGTACGGATATGATCCCGAGACTAAGAGGCAATCAAGCCAGTGGCTAGAGCCTGGAGAGCCAAGATTCAAGAAAGCAAGGATGATCAAATCGAAGCTTAAATGTCTTCTTATCACTTTCTTTGATGTAAAGGGATTGGTACAATATGAATTCGTGCCCGAGGGTCAGACCATTAATCAACATTACTATCTTGATGTATTGCGACGTTTAAGGGAGGCTGTGCGTCAGAAACGACCCGAAAAATGGCATCAGAAAAATTGGCTCTTGCATCATGACAACGCACGGCCTCATATGGCCGTCCCTGTACAACTCTATTTGGCTAAGCACGGAATTGCTTTACTACCCCAGCCATCCTATTCTCCTGACCTTGCTCCCAACGAGTTTTTCTTTTACCCTAAAATTAAAATAGTCTTAAAAGGATGTCGATTTGACTCGATGCCTGAAATAAAGGAGAATACGAAGAATATTTTGAAAAGCCTGAAATATGAGGATTTTCAGAGGTGTTTTGATATCTGGGAAAAAAGATGGAACAGGTGTATAGATAGTGACGGTGATTATTTTGAGAAATTTTAAATAAACTTTATAATATACTTTTGTATTTCTTTAAATATTTAGCATTCCTGGAAATTATTGATCACACTATGTATATGGAAATTTTTCAGAAAGGAATTTTACCTATAAAATAGAGGTAATCTCTCCTGTCAAAATATAGACGCTGAAACTATGCGCTATAACGCGCTCTCCGCAAACTTGCGGACTCAGGTCGACGACAAAGCCACGACTTCACAACTTTGGTAAACTGAGAATATTCTACCCAGAGACCATGGCCCTCGTCAGTCTAGTGAGGACTTTATTTCTTTAGATACACAAGAGATCAAATGAAATCTCCACAATCTGTAATGGAGCTGTTTAGGTGGTTGAGTGACTAGGCCATATCTATAGAAAATTTTCTATCTATATCTTTGCCATAGATATTGTCTTGCCACTCTACCTCTTTGGCAGATTGTGAAGATTTCATTTTATCCCCTGTAGATCTCTTGAAATAAAGTCTACATTAGACTGACGAGGGCCATTATCTAAACCATGGACTTAGGTGGAAGCTTCCCAGTTTGCCAAAGTTGGAGTCGTGGCTTTGTCACCGACCTGAGTCCGCTAATTTGCGGATATGGTTAATAGATGGCGTCTAGTTTTAGCATCTATTTTGACGGGAGAGGTAACCTCTTTATATGTCGTGATCTCGAACGTGTTGACTAATAAGGAAGAAATATATCCCTCCAAGCTATACGGTCAATCGGGACCTACCACTTGGTTTTTGCAGTCGATGGCAAAGCGGCTTCTCCTTTGTAAAAGAAGACAAGACACACGATGAATTTTGCAAACAAAAAGCTCCCAAGGCTTGACTGGTAGTTGGCGGAAAGTCCTGAAGTAGATAGGATATTCACTAACGTGAAGTCGGGACTGGACTGTGTGTCCTTCTCATCTTCCTCTGTCCGTTTTATGTCAACGCTGACTGAACTGTCTATTCTCTGCTGACGTGAGCCATCTTCCCCGGACCCGAGGGTCACCTAATGACCTTGACCAATCAGCTGGTGATACGTCATAGCAAAATGGCTGACACCTTTGGATGGGGAAGATACATCTAATTTTAGCCGTGCAACCCCTCTGTTTCTCACCCAGGTTATTTAACTGACTTACTTCTTGTCTTTGTGTCAGAGGGCTGAATTTTATTTTAACTTTTGTTCATTCATTTGCCTCAGATTGAAAAGGTTAGATGATTTACAATACATTGGAAGTATGGAAGGTTTTTTTAAAATGTATATAGGGGGAGGGATTAAGTGGTTGCTAACCTCCCATGGTGGTTAAAGTGTGGTGTGCAAGCATTAAATAGAGAATCAAATATAATTTCAACTTCGATTTCAAAACTCAAACAAGTTCATACTTCAAATTTTATAAGGTGATGAATTTACATTTTATTGTTTGCGAGATATGGAAATTATAGAAATGGAAGTTTGGTAGAGGGCGGAGAAAGGAGGCAATGGGGAAACTAAGGAGGAGCCGGCCAGTAGTAGGACGAGCTTCTTGAAACGTGGGCGGAACCGAGGCAGTAAGAGGAGGGGTATCTTGGAAGGTGGGTGGAGCCAAGCCAGTAGCAGAAGGAGCATCTGGGAAAATAGGCGGAGCCAGATTTTACATTGAGCCATTCTGGATTGTCTTCCACCCCTTGTATCTGCCGCACAAATATTTCAAATACTATCGTAGCCTTGTATAGTTCAAATAGATAATACTTATAGATTGGAGTGTCATACAAGATGTGAACAGAAACTTCTGTAAATAGGCAAGTTAGATATTAAAAACGTAACATTGAAACTATTGTTTGGAAAAAATATAGGTAGATTACCAATTATTTATTTGATGGCTCCAGAAAATAAACCCAGATGCTACATATATCCACGGTGTCCCTGGAAGATCTACATATTGTCCACATTACATATTTCTCTTCTACATGCCATATTATTCCTACATCTAGCTGTATTTGTTTATATTGGCCAAAAAGTCAGAAATACTAGCTGGTCTTATTAAGAATCAGAAGCAAATATATAAATTATTTTGAGCATCCAAACAGCAATTAGGTTCTGCCCTAAATAAATTTGTATTAATTAACAAACATCATTTTTAAATTCTTATGAATTAATTAGTTAATTATTTTTCAAATAATAATTATTAAAAATAATCCTTACACACAAATTATTTAATTAATTTTATTAAATAAAATAATTTTATTTTTATTATTCTCCTTGATTTAATCACTGATGGTATCATTTCACTCGCCGGAACCTCTCCTCATGCCAGAAACGCTTTTCTCGCCGGAACTGCTTCTTCCGCGGCCCTGCCTGAAGCAGATTTAGGGCCGGTCCTTAGGTGCAACAATAAGTTTTACTGCTTTCTCAGTTTCTTCCCAGTCATTGTTGGGAGACACTGCCTCGAACTGTCTCTTGGAACTTTCGAGGGAATCTCCTCCATCAAAGGCTGGCGGAGGCATGCCACGGTTCATTAGTGAGCTCTCTATCTTTTTTTTTTCTGAGAAGCCATTCTTCATCTCTAAATTTTTCTCTGAAAAGTTTTTCTTCCTCTCTCCATTCCCGCTATTATTGCATCATCTACATGATAATGGCCAGCAAGCTATGCTCTGAGGCCATCCTTTGCCTTCTAGTTTCGATGGGATTTGGTTAGCAACACATATTCAATCAAGTTTGATATCGAAAACTTCAAGGAGCATCCTGGTGACCTCCACGAGGAAGAATCCCAATTCTGACATTAGTTGTCATGTGTTGTCCCGGTCCTTCGCGACAACGCCGCTTCTTCCCGCGAATCACCAACCTTAGCTCCATTGCTTCACCTCTGCATCCCTACCCAGAAGATAGCCTAAAGCCTTTGATAACTACTACCACTATATCCATGGAACTTCTTTCCCTTTGGAGGAGGGGGGGGGGGCAAGAGAAACTAAGAGCAGCTACTGTGATGTTAGATGAGGAAGTCACAACAGAAACCGGGAAAGTCTTCTTTTATTGTAATCTTTCATCCACATTACACTTAAACTCGAATATCAGTTAACAGGAATGTACTGCAATTTAAAATACTGCAACCAAAATAAAGTTGTATTTACAATTATAAGCCCTCGAAAATAGGATTACAGCAGAAGGCCATCTCCACATTAGCCCTAGAACAGAAATAGGTTAAAGTCTTGTAAAGAGCCATCTGTTAATGGAGGTTGCAACTTTTATTCTTAGGCCGCGATACTCGTAACATTATATTCCCCTATAAAATTTCATTTTTGATCAAACAAATAATAATTGAAAATAAACCTACACTTTAACATCTCAACTAAATTATAATTTCTTGAAAGAATGCCCTTATTAGGGCTCATCCATTTCTATCCTTGCATCACCAGGATTTCCTCTTGGAGAGAGTTGCATTGGCAATGGAAGCTGTGGAGCAGAATGTAAAACTGAAGCAGTTTATATATTATGTATTAAAAAAAAAAAAGGTGTATACGCCAAAGGTAAAATTTATACACTGTGGCAAGATGCATAAAGGAAAATGCAGTTTTATCATAAAACCTATATATTGGAACAATAGTGCGCCACTATAACAACAAAATATACTCCAATTACCAAAATGTAGCTTGGCACTTGCAGCTCCAGAACACATTTTGGCTTACATTAGATGCACTAAACAGGACCTTTGGGAGAGGCTGCTGCTTATTATCAAACAGCTCAAGAAGCATGGACTCGTTGAATCTGTGTAATCTTTGCACAAGGGGATAATAAACAACACAATGAAATGGAATGGGTGGTCCGATGCCTCGGGAACCAATTCTCGACTTTAACAGACCAGTGTTAAATAGAAATGAAATGGAATTGGGGATTACCCTAGGTTTGCTATGTCCCCTGTTCTTTTTAGCGAGGATGTTCATGCTAGGATGTGGACTGTTGGTGAATGATTATATTGGCTCAGGTATTTATAATATTATGTTTTGATAAATAAGAAATCTCTTTTTAATTATCGAAAAATATTTTTACCAGAGTGTGTTTTCAGTCTTATGAAAAATTAAAATCATTAATTTAAATTTTTTTATTGTCTATGAATTGATAAACTGCAACCTTGAAAATAGCCTTGATGCCTCAGTGAAATTTAATAAAATACAATTCTCACATCACTTGTTTCTTTTTTATTCCCACTTTTACTGCTAGAGTTCATATTTTTCTTATTCAGCAGAACCTGGCCAGAGGTAATTATTTAGCTACAAATATCCCCCCCAATTCATGCACATGATGATGCTTAAGCCAGAATTACAGCTGATAATATTATCTATAACAAAAATATCGACACACCAAGAAATAGTTGTCAGATTGGGACAAAATTGGTATATGTGAATAACATGTATAGGGGAAAAGTGATTACAATTTCAGAACAATTATTTATTTTATTCCAGAGTTTGGTCGACACAAATTGATAAAGTCAATATGTTGTTGGACCCCCACTGGTCTGGATTCAGGCTGTGACCCGGCATGTCATGGACTGATGAAGATTTCAGATGGTGTGCTGCGGGATTTCTTGCCAAATTGTCTCCAACTGTCGGGCTAAATAGTCAACATTCCGGGATGGTTGCAATTGCTTCCCCATTATGTCCCAGATGTGCTGTATAGGTGAGATATCAGGCGACCTTGCTGGTTACAGAAGAGTTCGGCAAGATTGAAGACAATCCATAGTAACATGGGCTTTGTGTGATTGGGCATTATCTTGTTGAAAAGTAAACCCAGGTGATGTGAAAAGAATGGCAATAAAACAGGTCGTAGAATGCCATCTACGTACCATCGTGCTGTCAGGGTGCCAGGAATGACTATCAATGGGGTCCTGCTATCAAATGAAATGGTACTCCATTGTGGACCTGTGTGGTGTTCGAAATTAAGGCCAGGATCTACAAAAATGGCCATTCAGGCATCTTAAAAAGTCATGAAACAGGTAATTAAGGCCAGAATTGGGTGATAACATGATACAGCCAATGTCAGTCAGGTAGTGACGTTTCACTCCTTCATCATGTTACAATGATGACAATTTCGGAGAGCAGTATAACCAATCTGTGGAATCTTGATGTTCTTGGCATTATGGATCCTATTGAAGTTAAACAGAGAGACGCACTGGTGCGTCAACATTTTCTAAAAACAGTCCAACAATATGTTTCTGAAAGATATGTTGTTTCCCTCCCGTGGACGGTACAGAAAGCTAGAATCGCGGACAACTGGGAGATTGCTATGTACTAACAAATAAAAGGTTCCCAAATTTACCAAACTCTATTTTATTTTTTTCATTCGTTCAAGACATGCTGCAAATACTTACGACTGCAATTTAGACCACGACATATATTTATATATAGAGAGAAAACTGAAACAGCTATAGTAGAGTTATTTAACACGTTAGCTTTTGGTCCTTTAATAAATTATCGAAGAAACTTAAAGCTGAGAGGCGACTTTATTTTTATAGGATATTTTTCAAATATATATTTGTCTTTTTTCAAAGCTATTATTCTTATTTGAGTTGGAAAGTAGACCCTTTTACTAAGATTTATGAAATATATAAATATCCGCACATATATGTTTATAAAATGGACACCTCTTCCATCAAACTAAGCGCCATCTATTGACTGTCCCCCAAACGAGCGGACTCAGGTCGGTGACAAAGCCACAACACCAGCAAACTGAGAAGCCCCAACCTGAAGGTTTCAGGTTTATAAGCCCTCATCAGTACAGGGTGGACTTTGATTTCATGAGATCAGCAAGGAATCAAATATTCTCAAAATGTTTTGTCGAAAGGACAATGTTCTATAAAAAAAAGACGCTTCCCCATAAAAAAAAAAAGACGACAATACAAGAAAATATAATTATTATTGAAATATATTATTTCACGGATATAGAATGGTTTTATTAATTTTTAATTATTTTATAAATTCCTGAGGCTATGTATAAATTCTCGGATGTATTTCAATCATGTTATCTCAGGTGACATATTCTCAGAAATTAAGTAGAAACAATCGTGAGTTGACGGTTTTCTTTCTTTTTTTATTGCATTTTCTCAAGGGATAGGCGTAACTGTTTATTGCAATTAGGGATCTTTGAAGGGGTTCAATATCTTCAAGGGTACGTAGCCATGCCACCAGCCACACGGGCTGATCCACAGCTGCAGAATCACGTCTAGCGCCTCATGTCACAGTTGTCCTCTTGCTGAAGATGATCCTCATCTCCGAATATCTAGAGGAACACAGTATCTATATAAATAATTATAAGAGAAGGAATTGCCAAACATAATTAAGAAGAAGGAATAAAAGCTAACGGCGACGAGATTCTTTATTTGTGCCGTGTAATCTTGGCAAGCTTTCGTACTGTGACGTCCTTCAACAGGTTAACCATTGAGGCCAACGTCATAGTCCGAAAGCTAGCCAAGATTAAACCGCACAAATAAAGAAACTCATCGCTGTTAGCTTCGATTCCTTCTTCGATATTTATTTTAGTTAAAACATCCTCACAAGGACAATAAAATCAATGTAAAACATATAGCGAAGGCTGGAAATGGATTTATATATACATATTTACACTAGCTTCCCACACATTCATTTACAAACAAAAGGCTATTCAGGCTGATGTAATCCAAGTTTATTCAGATTAAATAATATGATATCTCTGGTAAGTATATTTCTGTGATAGATGTTTGTTCCTTCCAATCAGTGTGCCTTCCAAGATGTTTTAAATGCCGGTCCAATACAGTATTTAGGATCAACGAATTTCTGTTAATTCCCTTTTCGATCGATTTTTTCCTATTTAGATTTTTCTACCAGGTTTTTAAGATCACTAGACACACAAAATTTCTCCTCAAAACGTTCGGTCATATTGACGGAAGGTTCAGGCATGTTCACATCGCCCTAGTCAGCCCTTTAAACCGAATGAGAAAACTTCCAAGAACATATTCACCTGCGTCGACAAATTCACCGAATGACCAGTAACTCTGCCCATATCTATCGGCGCTAAACCAGTAATGAATGCTTTAATCTCAGTCTGGAATTCTCGTTTTGGCATACCGGACAAGGTGAATACATAATTGGGCAGGCAATTCGAATCAGCGTTCTTCGGGGAATTGACACGACTTCTCGGCATCAACAGGGTTAAGATGGCATATCTCCACCCCGCCGCTAATGGTCTGGAGGATATATTTCACAGACAGCTGAAGAACGTTCTCCGTTGTCACAATTTATTAAGCTATTTCACCAAGCTTCCCCTCCTTCTTATGGGAATCCATGCATCTTTGAGAGAAGATATCAGCGCAACAAATGCCTAGTTTGACAAGCCTCTAACCCTTTCAGGAACATTTTCGGGGATCCTTCCAAGGAAAGCAGCTATACGTGTCCAAGCCACTCGAGACTATGTCAACCTATGTCAGGACTTTATTCTGTCGTCGCTGGCCGCCCCATTGGACAGTCCATACCAAGTTCTATCTCAAGAACTGAAGAATTTAAAGCTGAAAAAAAATCTTCCTGAATATCCATCAACCATCTCTAGTATGCCTTCTCATCAGAAGGATCAGTGCCCACCACAGCACCCAATCCCGTCAGTAAGATACCAGAGAGAGAACAACTCGGCCTAAACAGAAAAGTTATTCTAGATTGTACAGCATCGCAGGGAGTTTTTTTGTTGTAGCAGACGCAATAAATTTAAGTTGCAAACATGTAAATAATTATTGCAAACTATTTATATATATTTAGGTGAATAATTACGTCTATAAAGATTGATATGTAAATAAAAGGCAGGCAGGTTATAGGATAACAATGGGGTCGAATTCTCCATCGCGCCTATCTATTCACGAGCTCACAATTTAGAATGCTTTGAATTATCCTAAGCTATTATATGGACACATGTCGATATTTTAGAGAGTCTTGTCAACAGGTTTTCTACCTTAATATATCTCTTTCACATTTCATGTTAGTGAATTCACGAAATAAAATTGAGGCAAATATTTTTTATAATTAAAAGAATAGAGATTTGTATGTACGTTTATTTCTGAAACTTCAATAAATAGGTTTTTTTTTTTGCTTTGAAAATTATTTTGACTAGAATGTGTCTTTGTCAATTTGAAAAATTCTAAAAAATTCTAGCTCTGGTACTACCATTTTGCACAGCTTGAGGTGTAAATAGCTTAACGTTACTGAAGTTCAATGAAACTTTTCAAAGCTTCTTCCCTAACAACATACCAAAATATTTCCGACCAAATTTTCATAATTCTCAATTCATTTCTAATCATGGAAATTTCAGAAGCTTTTTAAAAAGAATTAAAGCGGTGGAAGACTCGAGTTGTTTTTGAGGACATGAGGAACAAACGTCAATACATCTTTTACTAGATTGTCCTATTTTTCAAGACTACAGAATCGAAAATATTTTAATAGTAACAGATCCAAGTATTTTTATTTCCAGTAAAGAAATGTATATTAAATTCAATACCTTTTGTAGATATATTTTTAATTATATACCAACAAATATCTTTTGAGAAACTGATAATTTATATTGTGCTTATTGTACAAATTGCCAGACACTTCTTTATTTTGTACACAGGTCTTTTCTCATTTTTTCTCTCTTTCTCATTGCTAACATTATTCTATTCACGGCCTAAAATTATTGTATATATATACTAGCCGAATGACCCGGGCAACGCCCGTGTTTTACCCGATTGAATGTTTTTATTCAAATACTATTTGTTACAATTATAAATTGGCGCCTTAAATAAATGCATATATTAGTTAATAACTATAGCCTATTTTCTTTATCTGTCTATGTACTGTTGGCTTCCGTAGGCGTCTCTTACTGGGTAAAAGAAAGAGAGGATTCCATTTAGTTATTAACTAATATATGCATTTATTTAAGGAGCGACCCGCTCCAACACAATAGTTACAAAAACAACAAAGCGAGTGGGGGGCAAAGGTGGCGTGATCGTAGCCAACCAATAGGAGAGCGCCATTCCAAAAAAAAAAAAAAGCAAACGGTGACAGAGATGAAAAAGAATTGATGACGCTCGTAACTGTATATAGAATGATATGTATAGACAAATGTAAAGGCATACATGTATGACAGCGCAAGTGTCCCTGGGAGGGGGGGGGGACATAGCGTTTTAAATTGAAATAAAATAAAATATTTGCATATTATATACATATAAAGAAAAATATTTAAAATTAGAGGTTTTCAACTAGCGCGCGCGCATTCTTGAGTTTTAGCGGGACAATAGATTGATTACCCATAGATTTGATGCCATATTCCAATGTATATAGTCTAGGAATATAACAATAGTCGCTATTTGGTATCAAAATTAGACTTTTTAATTCTGAGAATTGTGGCATCTCTTTTAAAACAGAAATATAGTTATAAGGTTATATTGATAGTTAATATATAGCGGAATATATTAATTAATTTAAAATAAAATTTTACCTCTATAAAAGAGCCACACTTGGCTTTATTTATTGGCCAATCCCAGGCTATAAGTCGCTCTCCTGGGTTGGCTTGTGCAGGCCACATCACTTCTTTTCACCTCCTGCCCAGTCGCTTTGACAGCCACACCGGGCAAATCCACAGCATCGGCCTCGCCTCTGCTGACCGCTTAGCTGAAAACGACCATGCGTCTCCACAATTCTGAAACAAACAATGCACACTAAAAATATTGAATATTTTACTCCTAATAACTTATGTGCTTTTATTTTAATTCATTTTCAGACTGCATAACTAATTTATCTTTATAAAATTTATTTGGTAATATACAATTTATTTGGTAAATTAAAGATTCTAGATTAATTGCAAAAGTATTAACACAATTTATCAATTAGGAGAATTGCAATAAGTTTCTTTATTCATTAAATGGAAAGTTTTCAAACGTCAGCTAATGATCACGCCTGATAATGAGCTGACACTTGCCATTTAATACCAAAAAGAGAAACTAATTTTAACTCTCCTGATTCATAAATTGTGATATTTTGGTAAATGTTTATTAAAATATTTTATTCTCTCATTAGAAATATGCTTTAAAAAATTCAATTTTTAACATTTGACAGATTCCACCTATATGAAATACTATATATATTCCACATATTATCTTTCATGTACGAAGATCTGTTTTAATTCAAAGTTTGTGGGTTAACCACTGTTGACCCAGAATTTTATGTTTCATTCTAATATTAGAGTAAATTGAATTAAAATTCAGTTTAAATAACTCTGAAACCTACCTCCACCAATATAGCCACATGTTGGTTGGCACATTTAAAACTCATGACATAATGCTGCCATCCTGAATTGGCTTGTGCTCCACCACATCGCTTCTCGAAGTCCTGCAGCTCCACCAGCCACATGAGCCTCACCATATAGGCCACAGGCTTGGTTCACCTGAACTGAAACATAATATTAGTTATTGCCATATTTAACCTATATTTTGACACTAACATTCAGCAAAAGAGGCAATGTGGCCTAGTTTATTTGATATCCCAAATTCTGCCATTCTGAATTATCTTGTACTGGAGTCACATTGCCTTCCCCGTGATCCCAGTCACTTCAACAGCCACACTGGGAAGATGTCCCTTCGGAGAAGGTTTCGTCTGGTGTAAACATTTTTCTTTCTTTTATTCTCATTTAAACTCTCATTTTGCTGTTGACTAGGTGTCAGATGGAATAGATGGAAAAATTTGGCTTGTCAAAGACAAAGCCGGGAACGATATAGGCTAACAAGCCCTTGCGTCCCCTGTACTCTGCTTCTAGATTTTCAGTATTTATTTTTTGATTAAAATCAGCGGGAAAAGAAAACCCCTAGATCAAGCCCCGCAAAGAAACAACGAAGTGTAGATAAGGTTTGCCCCAGAGACGGTTTGTTTATTATTTCCAAATATGATACAATGAATTATATAATTAATATTTACACACAATAAGAAGCTATATATAGTTAAAGAAAAAAGAAAAGAAAAGAGAAGAAAAACAAAAAAATAAAAATAAAAACAAGAACAAAATAAATGTATAAATAAAGAAACAGAAAAAAAAAAAAAGGAAATTTAACTATTAGTATATATATATTTTTTTATATTTAAAACAGACGGATGGACAAGCGAGATTTGCGGGACAAGAATTGAGCCGGGGCTACATCACCATATACTCTCATGTATGGGGCTGAAAGACGAACGAGAAGTGCTCCTCAGTGAAATAGGCCTTGATGGACTCTCTTTGGAGCTCCTGTTGAATGAGGTGGTGAGAAACAGAGCTGGAGCGTTTGCGTTGTTCAAATTTTGGAAAACGGCTGAAGAAAAGAGGAAGTTATATACATAATATAATTGATGTAAATAATTATATGTAAATAATCTTTGTCAGGATTAGAATGAAGAATCCTGTATGGGACTTTGATTCCAGTAAAAGGCTTGTTGTTGCGGTTGTATATAGTCACAGTGTAGAAAATACTACACTATACCTACTACTTATAGGTTTCTCTCTGTATTCTTAGTTCTCTTCTCTTCAATTACTCTGTAAACTGGCGAATCCTATATAGGACGGACGAGAGGTCCTCAATAAAGGCTTTTGTTGTTATTGTTATATATATATATATTGTTGTGTGTCAACAAGCAACCGACCGGAAATACACGTGACCGTTACAAAATTATCTTAAATTTTGTTTATTTTATTATTTATCAGAGAAACGGCACCACAGAGATAACAGGTACAAGTTGTATTTGACCACGGACCGCCGTTTTCGCGGAATGCTTACAAATACAACGTGCCAGTTATCGTTTGACCTTCGTGCTAATTTTATTATTATTATTTTTTTTTCTTTTTATCCTTGCCCGGCGAACGAAAGATGTCTTGTACCAGATACAACCCTCCCAACGGCTATACCGCAGAGAATCGGACCTCAACAACCCTCCAGAACCGGACCACAAGCCCAGCCCTGGAACGGGCCATGGTGACCATAGCCCACCAGGACAATGTGCTGCAACCTACCAATAAATTGAGTTTTATATCCCCACTTCAGCCTCATCACATGGTGGAGAGCAGTGTCGGCCCAGCACCTCAAGCAGCGAACATAAATATCGGCTACGGAGAGACGCCGTGTTTCAACCCGGAGGAGGAAGACATCGAGGACCACGTGGAGGAATTCAAGACGTGGCTGACAGCGAGCAAGGTACCGAAGGGAGACTGGACAAAGGCCCTAGTACGGCGGCTTCCACTTGACGGCCGCGAATTTATCAAGTGCAGGTTTGACCCTTCAGCCGCACTTGAAGACGTCTTGGAAGCACTGAAACTCTGCTACCCAAGGAACGACGGTCGGGCACGTAGTAGGGGTAACGAATTAAAGAAAACGAGACGGCCCCAGTCCACGGAAGATACGGGGAGATACTTGATGAACTTGATTACGGCCCACGCGACGGCAGGTGAGTTTTCGCCGTTTGATTCAAGCAAGGAGGCATTGTGGGCATTGGCTCCAAAAGACTGCCTACTACTGGCAGCCTCGTGGAGTACCATGCAGAACCCAGAAGAGGCCGACTTCCTACAGGCGGCGAAATTCCTCGACGAGGCGGATAAATGGAACAAGGAACGGAAGGAGGCAGGTACAACGACGAGTTGGGAAACAACTACGAGGACAGCGGAAGAGTGGGAACAAAAACAAGGACGAAATCCAAGGACCGAAACGCCCACGGAGAAAGCAAGAAGATTTATGCTGCCGGACGGGACGCCAAGATGCTTCACCTGTTACCAGACGGGGCACAAACACTGGGATTGCCCGAAAAGGAGGCCACGTGGTAAGTACAACTTTACCTCTAATCCTGTGGTGGAAGTTTCAAACAGTGTAGAGAGCGTACCACGTGTATTTTCCGAGGTTACTGGTAACACCAATCGCATAATCTTCAGGGTAAAAGGACAACCGGGGGTTAACGAGAAACAGACATTAAATAAGGTACCACTAGAAAAATCCACTTTAGAAATAGGGGGTACAGCAATGGAAAAATTCCGTTGGACAGGTATGACAAATTTCTGTTTAATCACGCATATCAATGAGACACATGTAGGCAAACTGATTTTCGATTCAGGGGCAAATGTTAGCTGCATAGACGAAGGAATAGCCAACGCACTAGGATGTGCCAGAATGCCTTCAAAATTACTTATACGGGGAATAAGTGGGTCAGTAGTCTCGAACACGTGCACATACTTGGAGGTCAACATTGATGGTTTCGACATATGTGGCAGGTTCACCATAATTCCAGGAAACGGGGAAAAGATTATTTTCGGCGTCGATATTCTAACAAACTATCATTGCAAAATTATGTTTAGAGACGAATCGGTAGAATTGTATAGGCCAAAAATAGGCACGGACGACCACGTGGTAGAACTAAACGAAGAACGGGAACTCGAGAGGTTAGGCACAATTACGAACGATCGGAAAAACCCCAAACAAAAGTACTGCATACTAGGCGACCTTGAAATTGCACCACGTTGTAAAACGAGGGTAAAGTTAAAAGGGCCAACAGTAATGGCGGGCATTTTAGAACCCCACCCCGACTGCGTAAGAAGAACGGGGCTACTAATACCATCAGTACACGTTTCCGAAACGGTATCCGAGATATTCATTGATGTCATTAATACTAGGAACGAGCCGGTGCGGTTGGTAGCAAACTCGTGCTTGTTACGATCCAGCGGGGAAATAGCGAATGTTTCTTTCCTAAGTGAACAGGTGGGATACAGTATGACGGCCACGTGCAAATACGAACCACAGAAGTTCGATATAAACCCGGAGCTATCGGACGGCGAAAAAATCGACGTACTGGACGTATTGTACAGGTATCGGGAACTTTTCTCAGAAGAGTGGAATAAGGCGGCAGATATCGAACCGTACCACATTAAACTTAAAGCGAACACGGAACCAATTCGACAAAAAGCCTATCGCCGCAGTCCTAAGGAACGTGACATTATAGAGGAACAGGTTAAAGAAATGTGTGAAAAAGGAGTTATTAGGAAATCAACATCTCCATGGGCGAGCCAGGTCGTTTTGGTTAAAAAATCAGACGGATCCTATAGATTTTGTGTGGACTATAGAAAAGTTAACAACGTAACCGAAAAATTCTCATATCCATTACCGAATATCACCGACTGCCTGGACCGTTTAGTGGGAATGAAGTATTTCTCTCACACGGATTTTGTTAGCGGTTATTGGCAGTGTCCACTGGACGAAACAAGCAAGCCAATTACAGCGTTCACGACAGGTAACGGGTTGTACGAGTTTCAAGTGTTACCCTTTGGTTTAACCGGGGCACCGGGTCATTTCGAAAGAATCATGGATACACTGTTAGCTGAATTGAAATGGTCCGAGTGTATGGTTTATCTAGATGACGTCATCGTGTACGGAAGAGACATACATGAACACAACGAGCGGTTAACAAATGTTCTAGAATGTTTCCGCGGGGCAGGCTTATCCCTAAAACCATCAAAATGTAGATTCGCCTACCAAAAGTTACCAATTTTGGGACACGTGGTTTCGGAAAACGGCGTAGAACCGGCTACTGATAAGATCGAGGCGGTTAAGGAATTTCCGATTCCGAAAAATGTCAAGCAAGTTCGTTCGTTTCTGGGACTTTGCGGCTATTATCACCGTTTCATAAAAAAACTTTTCAAAGATAAGCAAACCGCTGACGTGTTTAACGGAAAAAGATAAGAGATTCGTGATAGGTCCGGCCGAAATAGAAGCCTTCGAAACCTTAAAAAAAAAATTGACTGAGGAGCCAATTCTAGCACATTTCAACCCAGACGCTAGAATAGAAATACACACGGACGCATCAATCGTGGGATTAGGCGCGTTGCTAATGCAACCGGACAATGACGGTTTTTTTACACCCGATCCACTACTTGTCGAGAACGACATCGAAACACGAGAGTAAATATGGCATCTCAGAACTAGAGTGTTTAGCAATAGTCTGGGCTCTACAAAAGTTACGGCCGTACATCTTCGGGAGAGAATTCAGAGTCGTAACCGACCATAGCGCGTTAACGTGGCTAGCTAACGTATGTGACCCGTGCTCAAGACTTACTAGATGGGGGTTAAAACTCATGGAGAACGACTTTGAAATAGTCCACCGCGCAGGGAGGAAGAACGTTGCACTGGACGCACTCTCACGCAACCCGTTCCACAAAAACAATACGAACGTCGAAGACAACTTCAACGATTTAACGGCATGCACAGTACGGATCGACGAAAACGGTCAAAAGGAAGACACGTTTTGCCGCGATATTACCAGGAAACTACCAGACGCTAAAACACGGGACGAATATAAAAAAATAAACGGGATCCTTTATAAAAAGAACCATGCAACACAAGGTAACCAATGGTTGGTCGTAGTACCAAAGCAAAGCGTATCCGAAATAATGAAAACAGCGCACGATATACCCGAGGCAGGACACATAGAGGTAGCGAAGACGGTCCACCGTATTAAGCAACGGTTCTACTGGAAAGGTCTGGAAGAAGACGTGCGGAAATACGTTCGGTCGTGCAAAGTGTGCCAGGCCTTCAAACCACAGAGGTTCAAACCCGCAGCCCCGCTAGAACCGTTACCACCAGCAACAGACATCTGGGAACGAGTGGGAATAGACCACCAAGGTCCTTTCAAAAAATCGGTAGAAGGCTACGAACACATTCTAACGATCGTAGACCATTTTAGTAAATACGCACTTCCAATCCCGGTAAAAGATACGATGGCGGAAACCAGGTGCAACGCACTCTCAGACAATCTGCTCTACGTTTTTGGTACTCCGAAATGCATAATATCCGATCAAGGCAAATCTTTCGATTCGAGTACTTTTAGAGACTTTACACGGTTGTGAGGGATTAAACATATTATGGCTTCCGCGGCACACCCGCAAACAAACGGCTTATGCGAAAAACTCAACGGCATCATAAAAAACGGCATCAGAGTTTATCTCGAGGACGATCACGCCGAATGGCCGAGATTCGTAAAAACGGCGACTTTTGCGTATAACTCGTCCATTCAGTCGTCGACACAGGTGACACCGCATAAGTTGATATTTGGCGTAGAACCGAGGACGTCCCTAGACGTAGGACTACCAACCGTCGACGAGCCAGTAAAAACTTACGACGAATACGTGACCAACCGCATTTTAGAAAACGAGAGATTAAAGAAAATTGCCGACGAAAACTACCGAGACCGGACAATGATGACGAAGTGTCAGTATGACCTTGCGAACCGTGACCGCTTCCGGAAGTTTGAAGTGGGCGACCTGGTACTACTGGAGTCGTCCCGCAGGAAACCAGGGAAAACGGAGAAATTTCTACCGAAATACGTAGGACCGTACGTAATAACGGATAGAATCAAGGAAACGACATATAGGTTACGACCACAGGACGGACGCAACGAAAATAGTAGGCGCCAGAGCACGTTAGCACACGTGTCGAGACTTAAGGAATTTTTAGAGAGATAACGGCGACTCGAGGGACCGAGTCTAAGATAAGAGGGGGGGTGGTGTTGTGTGTCAACAAGCAACCGACCGGAAATACACGTGACCGTTACAAAATTATCTTAAATTTTGTTATTTTATTATTTATCAGAGAAACGGCACCACAGAGATAACAGGTACAAGTTGTATTTGACCACGGACCGCCGTTTTCGCGGAATGCTTACAAATACAACGTGCCAGTTATCGTTTGACCTTCGTGCTACTTTTATTTTTATTTTTTTGTTTTTCTTTTTATCCTTGCCCGGCGAACGAAAGATGTCTTGTACCAGATCTAACCCTCCCAACGGCTATACCGCAGAGAATCGGACCTCAACAACCCTCCAGAACCGGACCACAAGCCCAGCCCTGGAACGGGCCATGGTGACCATAGCCCACCAGGACAATGTGCTGCAACCTACCAATAAATTGAGTTTTATATCCCCACTTCAGCCTCATCAATATATATTTTTCAAAATATTTAACAACATCTATATACAACAAATATTACTGATTAAATATTTTTAATAGAATCATAAATTATTTGGCAAAATAACTCCAGTTCTGATTTATAGGTATAAATAATATGGGGAAGATTAGGATGTAAAGTTTTTAAAAAATTGGGGCGTGTATTATTAAAATATGTACAAAAAAATAATAAATGAACATGATCTGGTAACGATAGTGAACATAGACAGGGGGAGGGAATTTTAATATTGAACCTATTATAGTATGAAGGAAAGGGACCATGACCTGTAAGAAAGTAATTTAAATAGCCATTACCTAATATTCTTCTATTATTTACAAATCTCAACCATTTATAAAGATACCTACCATTGATTGATTGATCCCAAAGGTCCTGCCATAAACCAAGAATTTATTTTTTATAAAAATTTTTCATATAGGATTTAGGTATTGGAATGGGTTGGTACGGGGCTGGATATAGATATGCTTCTTTGGCCAGCTTGTCTGCTTGTTCATTTCCTAAAGTACCTATATGGGATTTAACCCAATAAAACTTAATTGATTTATTTTTTTGCCTAATAATATTAATTAATAATTTAGTTCTCATTGTTGTCCAAGTCTTAGATAATGGGCTATTGAGGGCTAAAAGAGATCATAAACTATCGGAAGCAATATGTACAGATTTAAATTTATTGTTATCGTCGAACCATTCTAGAGCTTTAAATATTGCAATATTTTCTGCTTGAAAAACACTATTATAATAGAATAATATATAAGATCTTTCATATATAAAAATATTTTCATAAATTGCACACCATCCCGCACCAACACCATTTTCTGATTTGGAACCGTCCGTATAAATTATCAATTCATTAGTATAGTTGGAAGTTCCTTTGTAAAATTAATAATTTCATAGTCAGCAGGATCACAAAAATAGTTTAGGGAGGGAATATCTATAACATTACTATTAGGTCCTATTTTAAAAATATTTATTGGTCTATTGAGACAAGTTATCTTAGATTCAAAATTTAAAACCAATTCTATCGGTATCAATCCCGAAAGAAATAATGCTGCATCAGTGCTTAAAGTATTGTATCCCCTACATATGGCCAAAGCAAAAGGTCTCTGAGTAGATCTTAAAATTTTGATTAAAGATTTATTATTATCCCCATACCCCCACCAAACCTTTGCACCATAAACAATAGCCCTTTCAAAACCTGCTAAATAGATTATTTTGATAACAGCTGGGGATAAACCCCAGTTTAATGTTGATATTTTCCATATTTCCCTACCCTTTTTACCCATCTTATTCTTAACATACTTAGCATGATCTATCCAATTTAAAAACCTATTAATCACAATACCCAAAATTTTTACATTATTCCTAAATTTTATACAAGTATTATTAATCTTAATTACAGGATTTCGTACCCCACCTTTTCCCAAACCCTTATTTAAACCTGGAGGGGCTATATATAATGCCGAACATTTGTCTACTGAAATGCCCAACCTATTTTTTTTAAGCCATATTGAAATAAGATCAAGACTATTATTACAAATTTTTTCCAATTTATACCTACTGTTTTCACAGCAGATTAATAACAAATCATCGGCATAAGCAAATAGTTTTGTATCTAAGTCCTTTAAAATATAAAAAATAGAATCCAATAAAACTAACCATAATAAAGGACCACTATTACTGCCTTGAGGGCAACCTTTATTTATTGTTAAAGGTTCAGCTATACTCTTAGGGGAAATTTCTGAGTATGTTTTCCTATTACTTAAAAAACTCAAATAAAAATTTAGAATATAAGAGGGAATATTCATATTTTTTGCAGCTTGTAATATAAGATCATATGAAGCATTATCAAATGCCCCTTCTATATCTAATGAAACTATTATATAGTGTTTTTTCAAGTGCCTATTTTCCCTAACTAAATTAAAAATGTCATCAATAATATCTACACTTGATTTTCCCCACCTAAAACCATACTGAAAACTGCTAAGACAAGAAGAATTTTGAAAAAGATAGTAAGTTCTATTTACAATAATTTTATCTAAAATCTTACCCAATATATTTAATAAAGAAATTGGCCTAACAGAATTGAGCATTGAAGGGTCCTTATTGGGCTTCCTAAGAAAAATAATTTTACTAATTTTCCAATTATCAGGAAAATAACCTATTTGTAGACAAGAATTATATAAATTTAATAAGATATTTGGGTATAGATTATTTAAGTAATAAAGAGGATTTCGCATAATTCCATCCGGTCCGGGTGCTTTTTTAGTGCCCATAAATTTCAGAGCTGAGTAAATTTCAGTTTTTGTAATAGGTTTAAAAGAAAATTTATCAATGAATTTTATTGTCTGTAAATTCTCAGAATCTAAACCAAATTTTGTATTTATATAATACTCAAAACTTTCTTCAGTTGTCAGAGTAAAAGAACTATCAGTTTTTCGGAAGGAATTAAAAGTAAAGGGTCTACATATTTTTTTATTAATTATTTTAAATGAGGAGGTAAAAGGATTGTTTATAGAAACCTTATTGAAAAGTTCTCTAAAATATGTATTTTTAAATTTTCTAATCTGTTTCTTATATAAAGCTAATGTTTTTTGAAAATTTTTAAATCTATATATTCGTAAATCTTGATTATTTACTGTTTTTTTAAAAAGTCGTTTAAGGGCCATAGTTTTCTTTTTCAAAATATCCAAGCTATAATGCCACCAAGGGTTATATATTTTTTTATGTAGATGTAAACCAGCTTTCCTAACAAGGGATGTACATATTTTTTTAAGATTATCTTCAATCAAAGTAACTTGCCGATCTATGGCATTTTTTGTTATAACCAGATTATCTAAAAATTTAAAATTTAAAAAATGTTTTCTACATGCATTAATAATTTTTTTATAATAGTTAATATTAACATTGTATCTAATAGATCTGCTAAAAACTAAGTCTACCAGGTAAACAGTTAAATTTCAATAAAATAGCTATATGATCACTAAGACTAGAAAAAGGATTTGCCTGCCATTCTAAATTATCTAAAATATTTGCTGAACAAAAAGTAAAATCAATACAAGATTGTGTCCTATTATTATCAAAAGTAAAAGTATTGGGATCAGAAACTAAAAGTAAATCATTTGTAAAAATAAAATCATATAACGAATCCCCTCCGACTATCTGTAATATCCCCTCCAAAAAGAGAATTATGTGCATTAAAGTCCCCCATTATTATATTATTATATGAATATTTTCTAACATTATCTGTCAAATTTATCAAAAGATTTGTAAAGATACTGTCATCTTGACTTAAATCTAAAGGAGGAACATAGCAATTATATATTTGTATCTTAAAATCATTAGGAAATGAAATTTGTAACCCAATATGAAAATCTGTGGTCTCGGAACAAAAAACTCTATGTCTGGGATTTATCAAACTAATAATCTTATTGTTTTTACTTACTATTCTATGCCAAGATAATAATTTACTGTTACATCTATCTGGAGGAATCTCCTGAAGTAAGATAACATCAGCATCTATTTGCGTCGCATGATGGATTAAATGATCGACTGCTATATAACCCCTCCCTACATTCTGAGAAATAATTTTAAAAGTCATTTAACAACTTTTAGGGCAAAAATTATATTTAATTAGCTTAATTCTAGACCCAAATACCCCTCCCATGAGAAGAACATCAACAAAATACATGATTATGGCAGTCCATAGCTTCCCTGACCAAAAATTCACCAAAAAGAAATTAAATATTCCAAAATTTTTCTGTGTATATATTACTAAATGTGTAAACAACATGTATATAAAAAAGCAAAGCTTAATTTTAAGTTTTAATATTTTTTTAAAAGAAAAGCAACAAAAGCAAATTGGGAGAAACTGAGCACTTTAGCCATTTTCAAAATTTTATTGTGAAAGAGTGAAAAAGTAAGTAAATAAGGACAAAAATAAAGAAAAAGTATTTCTAAATGTGTAACTAACATGTATATAAAAAAGCAAAGCTTGATTATAAGTTTTAATATTTTTTTAAAAGAAACTGCAAAAGCAGATTGGGAGAAGTGGAGCCCTTTAGCCATTTTCAAAATTTGATTGTGAAGGAGTAAAAGAAAAAAGAGTAAACAAGGACAAAAATAAAGAAAAAGTATTTCTAAATGTGTAACAAACATGTATATAAAAAAGCAAAGCTTAATTCTAAGTCTTAATATTTTTTTTAAAAGAAAAGCCACAAAAGCAAATTCGGAGATGTGGGGCCCTTTAGCCATTTTCAAAATTTGATTGTGAAAGAGTGTAAAAGTAAGTAAATAAGGACAAAAATAAAGAAAAAGTATTTCTAAATGTGTAACTAACATGTATATAAAAAACCAATGCTTAATTCTAAGTTTTAATATTTTTTTTGTAAGAAAAGCCACAAAAGCAAATAAAGAGAAGTGGAGCCATTTAGCCAAGTTTAAAATTTGATTGTGAAAGTATAGAAAAAAAGAGTAAATAAGAACAAATATAAAGAAGAAATAATTAACAAAGGAAAGGCATAAATAAAATATTTTAAAAAACAAATTAAATATAAAGAATATCTTTTTTCAATAAATTAATTCTATGTATATAACTAGGGCAATCTATACTGAAAGCATGGTGCTGCTCATTCAATTTAAGTGTTGAATTTTTAACATTAGCCTTTTTACAGTTTATGCAGCTTTCTGTTTTTGTGCATGTTTTAGAAATGTGGCCCTTGCCACCACATCTCGCACACATGCTTTCTGTTTCTTTACAGATTTTAGACTTGTGAAAGTCCAAACATTTGGTGCATCTACTCACAAGGAAAACCTCTGCCCATTTGATGACTCTCCAGCCATATCTAAATCTATGCAAGTTGTTTTCAATAGTTGATCTATTCTTCAATTGGGCAAATGTGGCTGAATCAATATTTAAAAGCCAATCATATTTATTATATTTATTTTTTATGTAAACTAAAGGGTTTTATATCAGCGTTTGTTAAATTTAAACTTTCTTTAAAATAATCCAATATCTGTTCTTTGCCAAAATCCTCTTCAACATTTAAAATTTTAATAGTAGGAGACCTACCTTTAGGGACTTTTGAAATTAATTTAGATCTTAGATGTTCATTATCATTTATAAATTTTACCATTGTATTTACATTTTCCAATGTGGGAACTTCAATGGTGCATCCCTTTTTGTTTGGAATGGAGTTTGCTCTGTCTATTTTCAAATTGGATAAAGAAATATTTTCCTTGAGGAATTTCACTATGTTTGTATTTTCTGAAAGTTTTGACTCAATCACAATTTTCCCAACCAGATTAGGTGAGCTTTTTGGCTGAGCCATGGTGGTTGGTGCAGTTGGTAAGTTAGAGGCCAGAACTGCACTGTAACTCTTCTCACTTTTTTCCATAAATAATTTCAATTTTTCCTCGATTAGAGCATTGTTTTCGCTAATTAATTCTTGAGTAGATTTTTTTAAATCTCCAATTTTTTCCTCAAAGTTTTTTTGGATATTTTCTATAATATTTTCTTGATTTTTTAGTATATCATCCATTTTAGTATGATATGATACTTTTTGTAGATTTTCTGGTAAAATTTTTAAAAAATCAAGCATATCACTTTGTGGTGAATCCCCAGAATTGGGTACATTTGGTAGGTGGCGCTGTACGTTGCCACCGCCGTACCTTAGAGGCGTTTTACACGAGTTAAAGATACGATTTTGGACCTAGTGATTTATACATTTCGATCTTTTATCTTAATGTATATATACTTACTATGCACGAGTTTAAAATATAATTTCGGTGAAATACTTTGAATTGTACCAATTTAATTTTAATTCACCAATATAATTTTTAAAAAGATTTAACAGTTAAAAAACATTTTTTTAAAATAAAAAATAAACTTATTTTTCTAAAAACGAACATTATTTTTTTAATTATCTGAAACTAACCTAATTCAGCTTATCTAAAACTAACCTTATTTAGCGATTAAACTTACCTAATTTAACCTATCTGAAACTAACCTATTTTAATTAATGAAACGAACCTTTTTATAACACCTTAAAATAACCTAATTTGTAACCTATCAGAAACTAACCTAATTTATAAGCCGTCTGAAACTAACCTATTTTACCTATTGGAATATAACATAACGTCATGTTATTAAAAATGTATTAAAAATTTTTTACAAAGTTTATTAATCACATCTTATACAATATTTGTAAAATAAATATAAAACTTGTGTATAAATATATGACTTGAAAATATGCCACTTAAAATATTTTAAACAAAACTATACAGATTTTTTTAATAGAGATAAATAAAAAAATACATAATTGATTGGATACAAAAGTGTGAACCAGAAAGTCTATTTTTAAAAATGTTATTATTTAATATTATAAACGTATTTTAATTTAAATATGAAATTAAAAAGGTAGTGTAAATATAAATAAGGTTAGTTTTAGATAAGTTGAATTAGGTTAGTTTCAGATAATTAAAAAAATAATGTTCGTTTTTAGAAAAATAAGTTTATTTTTTATTTTAAAAAAATGTTTTTTAACTGTTAAATCTTTTTAAAAATTATATTGGTAAATTAAAATTAAATTGGTAAAATTCAAAGTATTTCACCGAAATAATATTTTTAACTCGTGCATAGTAAGTATATATACATTAATATAAAAGATCGAAATGTATAAATCACTACATCCAAAATCGTATCTTTAACTCGTGTAAAACGCCTCTAAGGTACGGCGGTGGCAACGTACAGCGCCACCTACCAAATGTACCCAATTCTGGGGATTCACCTCACTTTGTATTTGTGTACATAATTTTCTTTGTTGATCGACTTTCAAATTTTTTGAGTTTACAAATGTCGTCATATTTTCTAATAATTTTTCAATCATAGGAAAAAGATTTTTACTTGCCTCACTTAATTCACCCCTATCCATAATAAAAATATTTCCTTTTGTTTATCTGTTTAAAGGAAAAATAATTTTAAAAAAGAAAATAAACAACCTATAAAATTTCGAGTTTAGGCCTAGTAAGGCTATCTTATTTTTTTGATCGTTTTTTCCCCAATTATAATTATATATATCAGATTAAAATAAAAATAAATATTTAAGCCACTAAAAAATTTCAATTATATATAAATTTAAAGTTATTCAAACAAAATTTAAAGGTTAAACAAAAAATTTTTTGCAGAGCGCATAGAAAGTTGTTTATATGTCGCCATCTAAATTGCCATCTTTATTGTCAATTGTCACACTGGGAAAACCGCAGCGTCCTCATCGCCTCTAGGACCACATGACCTCTGCTGCTCGCCTTGCTGAGTACAACTCAGCAGCTCTGATGCAACAACTCGAAATATACGTATATTGAGCGTTTATATAAAGAAACATTTGAATTAAAATAAAATATAAGACTTTTCTAAAAATACAGGAATAACAATTCAAAACTATATACTTAATTCCATTAATATAGCTTTCATTAACTTTTGAAAGAACTGTTTGAATTTAAATCATTTCAAAGTATTGTCATAAATCAGAATAAGTGTAATTTTGCAGCGAATATTCTCTACTCTCAAAATAATGTATCATTATGAATATTTTAAATTCGTAAAATTGTCAATTCTAAGTTAATTTTTTAATATAAATATATTAAAACTTGATCACAAAAATTGAAAGTAAATTTGAAATTATGCCAGTCCAGCAGCTCATTATGCCAAAGAAATGGCTGCATCTATTTTAGTTTGTTCAGAAGGAAATTCTCTAGTTTATTCCCGACCCTAGAAGTCCGGAATTTTGTGCACTTGCAATGTTAGTTGCATTGAACTAGTCTATTAAATATGATACATTTCTACGCGTGGCTAGAAAGTATATAATAGCGAAATTCTCGACTACCGACCACTCTGACCCCCCAAAAGTTTAAAATTTTGTCTACTTGCTTTTGTTAAAAGTGAAAATTCTAGAATATTTCAGCGATGTAATACTCTGTTGTAATTTGTATATCGGTGTAGTATTGTCAATATTGTCTATGCTAATTTGCATCTCTGCCTATTGAATCAATAATTCCTTCTCTAAACTTTAATAACGAACCACTTGATGAGGAAAATTAAATTAAAGAAATTAAAGAAAAATTAAAGAAACTCTTTCCTCATCAAGTGGTTGTTATTAAAATCTCTGCCTATATATCGCAGCTTTGTTAGATTGATGGTAGTTGGCTAGCGGTTATTGGATAGGGCAGGACGCTTATAGTCGTGAGCTGTTAGTGTCTATATACTTTGATAATTATATATTCGTAGAAGAGAAACAACGCTGATAATTACGAAGATCCTTTATTACTTAAATTTATTCAATAAATAATAAAAAAGGACAATAGATAATTGTTTCCCAACAGCATTTGTTAGCTGTTTAAGCGAATCTACAAATTTTCAAACTTCTGTATGGACTGGAAAAAAAAATATAATAAAATTGAAAAATTTGAAATTAAATAAAGAAATTAAAATAATTGCTGACCACCCAGAAGTCTAATATTTTTTTCAATTAGCAATTTCATCAAGTTTGAATGAGGGTACCAGATTTTAGGCTTCTAGGTATGTTCTGTAAGTATATTAAAAATCGACCACAATATTTAAAAGGAAAATAGAACTTAACCAATTCCCGACCACCCTGAGGTCTGAAACTTATCAACTTGCATCGTCATCAGGTTTGAACAAGTGTACCAAATTTCAGTCTTCTCAAGTGCTCTGTAAGTATATTCAAAATTGACTACGCTTCTCCATGTGCACTAGGTGCAAAACCGAAGAGGTCACTCCCCAACATATACTAAATGGTATTGGAAAGGAAAAAGTACAGAGAACCAAGAAGAGTTCTTGAACTTCTTTATGAGCACGACCTCCAAGATCTTGTCTAATCTATATAGATAATACCGTAACAGAGTTTTCCATTGTAAAGTCCTGAGCTATCTCCTCCGAAGATTCTGAACTACACATAACGATCTATATACCAAAATTTTCGTTATTTTTTTCTTCGTATGATAGGCCTGTTTTTATTTTCCTAATGTTAACAGTTATTTTCATTTTTTAATTTAATCTATTTTACAATCGTAGATTTTTTGCATTTATCATCATCAATACCTTTGTTTTGAAATGCGTTCTTTTGTCTTATTACTACAACCAATCGTGATGAAACTTTGGGAAGATATTTAGTATACTACCGGGATGGTTTCTGGCTAATTACTCTTTAGAAATAACCTTTCGTTGCATTTTTATTTACGATAAAACGTAGATTCACTCGCAATCAGCGCCCCCTCGCGGCAGACGTATGGCCTTAAATAGCCTCGCATGAGCTTATTTGTAACGTCAATGTTAGCCTATAGGTTAGGTACACAGCTTCGTACCCCCGCAACCTAGGTTCGAGGCTCAGCGTGGGTGTTTTTTTTTTCATTTCTTTTATATTATTGTAGCAAATTATTAAAAATATTATTTTATTTAAAATGTAGGCTTTTTAAAATAAAAATTAACATACACAAATTTTTAATAATATTTGTAACAAACCTAGGTTCGAGGCTCAGCGTGGGTGTCTTTTTTTATTTTCGTTTCTTTTATATTATTGTAGAAAGGTCTGTTTTTACAGCATTATTATATTTTGATTGGTTTATTTTAAATATGTTTGTTATGAAGGCTCTATGTAATACTATTTAGAGCACATTTTACATTTTAAACACCTAAGCCCCCCTCTTTTTAATATTGTAGCAAAGTATTAAAAGTATTATTTTATTTTAGATGTTTGCCATGAAACTTTGGGAAGTTGTTTAGTATACTATCAGGACGATTTCTGGCGAATTATTTTAGAATAATATTTATAACAATAATTATAGCGAAATTAAGACATAGTGATTATATTCTGTGTTTGTGCATATATCAATATTTAACAGAAAATGTTAGAACGTTCTATTAGAATATCTCGAAAACAAAAAACAATACATATAAACGAGTTCACTGACATTTATTAATGCAGTGATTAAAATCAATGATTACAATGAAGGGCTATATTATCGATATATATAAAAAATCACTTTCAAATTTTAACGTAACGTTCCATTCTCAATCCCGTAGGGCTTTAGATCGGCTAAAACATTTTTATCTTTATAAGTGAATATTAACTTTACTGTACTGAATAGTTTAGTATAATGTTAATTTAACATATTACAATTTAGCCACAGCAACGCGTGGCCGGGTTCGCTATTTATAATATATATTTCTGATTCATTTGATTATGATTATAATTTGTAAGTACTTTGTTATAGTTTTTCATTTAAATAGAGCTCAATTTTTGTGTATGTTTTCTATTTGCAGTATCTTTCCTAATGTCTTTGGCAACGTTTTTTTTCTCATATATAGGCTGAGGTTATATTATTTTTCGAATTGTAGATTGAATTATTACTTTTATTCTATAATAATTATCTTTTATAAGTGTTTGTTATAGTTTTTCATTTGAATTTAGCACAATTTTTGTATCTGGTTATCTTTTTTGGCATCTTTTCATCTCTCTTTGGCATCTTTTTTTTCTCATTAATAAGACCTAATCCAAATAATTTAATAGTGTGTGACGTTTCAGCAACAGCATCAGACAAAAGAATAAATGAACTAAAGAATAAAATCTCATTTTTTCTTTTGTCTGATGATGGTGACATTTGGATTAGGTCTTATTTTTTTTTATTAATTTGTTATAGTTTTTCATTTGAATTTAGCTCCATTTTTGTGTCTTATTTAATAAATGAACTAAAGAATAAAATCTCATTTATTCTTTTGTCTGATTTTTGTGTCTGATTTTCTTTTTTACAGTATCTTTCATAATGCCTGATTTGATTACTTGATCTGTTATAGTTTTTCATTTAAATTTAGCTCCATTTTTGTGTCTGTCGTTTTTTTTCTTCTCATAAATAGGCTGATGCTGAATTTGTGTACTCAATTGTTGCTTTTTGTGTCTGGTTTCTTTTTGGCAGTATTTTTTTGGAATCCTTTTTTTTTTCATCAATTGTTTCCTCACATGCTTGGAATTTTCTTTTTATGCCTGTCCTGGCTTTCAGTTTTATAGTTTTCCTCTGCTTGGTTCTTATTTTACCTTTTTTTTTCAGCGTCTTCTGTCATGCCTCGAAAAGGCCGTGGAAGACTCACTCCCCTAACAGCTAGGCGTGCTAATATGACTCGCCGCAGACACAAAACCCCAATTGCTATTTCTCTTGTTTACTTTTTTACCAATGCCTATAATTTTTCACCTGAACGATTTTTTATTTTATTTGTTATTCAATAAATTATTATCACTTATTTTTGGTCTTCTTTTTACTTACTTATTTTATACTGAGGGTTGGTGGAAGGATGGTCTAAGCCGTTGGTTTTCGACCGCTACGACCCGGGTTCGATTCCCGCATTGGGCACTTTTTTCTGAAAAATTACAAAAAAAATGCTCCAATGGCTTCCGATTCTTGCAAAAGTCCAACCCCACCAGCAAGCGCAAGTAATCAAACGGGGCTCTGGCACATTTGTAAATGCAAAGTCGAACTGCTTTTCACATGTTTAGACATGTGGTGTACTTACAGTTAAAGCAGTCGCCTACTCTACCCACCATGATTATCAAGGCCTGTACCACGTGTACTAGGGATAAGCAAAAAAAAAAAAATGTTTTGCTCATTGATCTATACATACAATTATTTGCATACAATTATTTACATACAAATATATGCATACAATTATATACATACACTTTTCTACATTTTTGCACTCTGCAGTCTAATATGTTGTTAATAATAGGGGTTTTAGACAAATATCAACTGTTGAAATTTGATTTTCCAAAATAGTTGAATTATCGAAAGTGTCGAATTAGTTTGTCATATGATAGGCCGTAGGTCGAGACATCCAAAAATGGTCGAATTATCGTGTGTTGAATTAATTAGATTATATTGTATATATAAAAATATAGAATTGTTGTTTTTAATGAGGTCTTTTAAATGAATTTATTCCTTTAATATGTTGTCATATCTGCAATTTTTTTTTCATTTCCAAAATATTTATTTACACTTTCACCAATGCCTATAGGATCTTTGCGATGGAACAGGTATGGTGTTCTAGCGCATGTGCTCTCATGTCCTTGAAGCACATATACTGACAGTACCCAAAGTTGAACACACTGTATAATGTCTGAAATATATGACTATAAAGAGGGCTCAAGGCCAAACCTTTGCTACAAGAGCCTGTGTTTACGCACAGACGACTTTATGTTTTTAATGAGGTCTTTAAAATGAATTTATTCCTTTAATATGTTGTCATATCTGCAATTTTTTTTCATTTCCAAAATATTTATTTACACTTTCACCAATGCCTATAGGATCTTTGCGATGGAACAGGTATGGTGTTCTAGCGCATGTGCTCTCATGTCCTTGAAGCACATATACTGACAGTACCCAAAGTTGAACACACTGTATAATGTCTGAAATATATGACTATAAAGAGGGCTCAAGGCCAAACCTTTGCTACAAGAGCCTGTGTTTACGCACAGACGACTTTATGTTACTTTTTCAAGTGTGCGAACTTTGGATAGCATACATGTAAAGTTGAACCCAAGTATATCTAAAATGTGCATTATATTCAGGACATAGGCCAGATTGGAATGATATTGAGATATTTCATAGGAATATGAAATTTAAAAAAGAAAGATTATTTTTAGAGGGGTGGGTATCACGGGATATGGGGAAAAGAACTTTAAATGTATATGAAGATATTCCGCTGCAATACAATTTGTTTTTAAATTTAAAAAAGTAGTTATAAAGGGTAAGTATAAATTGTACATAATATATATCGATTAATATATACTATTGTGAAATCTTTTAAATGTTAGTATTATTTTTTATATTTATTTTTGTTTACAATTTCTTAATATATATAAATATGTATATCATAATTTTATTTCAAAGATCGTAGTCTTTTTGTGAGTTAAATATTTATTTATGACTCGTGCTTTGGATGTTGTACAAAATTTCGAATATCGCGTGAGAACGCCCTTAGAGCCTTAGACCAATTTTTATCGCCTTGCTACATGTTTTAATTTTTATTTGCTCCTGACGAGGACAAAAGCTTTTTGTCGAAACGTCGAGGTAATAAAAAGATTTATACTGGCCGAGGTGTCTTTTTTCAAGAAATATAAAATGTAGTTTTTAATGAGGTAATTTAAATGAATTCCTATTATAAATCGTCTCCTCTGAAATATAGTTTGTAAATTTATATTCTGATTTATTTTATCCTTTTTTTTTCATTTCCAGAATATATATTTACACTTTTCACCAATGCCTAAAGTTTCTCACCTCAAAGAAAAAAAACTCCGCCTTTGCCGGTCCCAAGCCAGGATGAAAAAGGAGGAGGGGGAGCAGTAACAAGCTCACTAAAAAAACCTGGGCTCAGCTGGCCCGGCTGATAGTACCTTGTAAGGGCTCCTAATCCAGGGATACATTCTTTTGGAGCTAAGTCAGTGGCCTGCCACTGAGTAGTGCTCCCAGTCTTGATGACAAAGGCAGACGCATTCTACTTCACCCAATCGTGATGGTTGTTAATTTCAAGCTTTACAAGCTTGACACTCTAATATGATTGAGTGAAGATAAGAAAGGAGAAAAAAAAATATATATATATATTTTTTGGCAATAATCTATTTATTATCAATTAATTTGATTTTGGTCTTTATTTATTATTCCCCTGCTCTATACATACATTTTGTACATTTACAATGTCAGCCATTTTCTCTGTAATACCTTTTTAGCAGTGAAGTTATATTTGAGCAAAAAACAATTGTTGAAATTTAAAATGGTCGAATTATCGATAGTGTTGAATTACACTTTGTTATATGATAGGCTGTAGGTCAAGACAACAAAACATGGTCGAATTATCGAGGTTATATTGTATATATAAAACTAGAAATGTAGTTTTAATGAGGTCCTTTAAATATCTTCATTCCTTTTATATGTTGTCTTATCTGCGATATAGTAGCATTTTTTGCAATTTTATTTGCTGATTTGTGTCATTTTTTCACTCTAAATATATTTATTTAAACTCTTCAACTAATGCCTATAGTTTCTTTCCTGAAATTGCTTAGCAAACATGAGTTGGTTGTATTGTTATGCTTCGGAGATATTTTAATCCTAAGCAGGCTCTTTACGAATGGTACACGTATGGTTACACAGTGCATGTGCTCTCATGTTCTTGAAGTAGTGTAGATGTGTTGTTTGCACTTTTATTTTCTGATTTGTTAGTATTTTTTCTTCTTTTTTCATTTTAAATAATTTTTTAGGCATAGGAACCAATGCCTATAGTTTCTCACCTGCGGGCCCTTCGAGTAAACCCGGGGCGTTGCCCGGGTCACTCGGCTAGTTCGAAAAATAATATAACCTCAGCCTATTTATGAGAAAAAAAAAACGTTGCCAAAGACATTAGGAAAGATACTGCAAATAGAAAACATACACAAAAATTGAGCTCTATTTAAATGAAAAACTATAACAAAGTACTTACAAATTATAATCATAATCAAATGAATCAGAAATATATATTATAAATAGCGAACCCGGCCACGCGTTGCTGTGGCTAAATTGTAATATGTTAAATTAACATTATACTAAACTATTCAGTACAGTAAAGTTAATATTCACTTATAAAGATAAAAATGTTTTAGCCGATCTAAAGCCCTACGGGATTGAGAATGGAACGTTACGTTAAAATTTGAAAGTGATTTTTTATATATATCGATAATATAGCCCTTCATTGTAATCATTGATTATAATCACTGCATTAATAAATGTCAGTGAACTCGTTTATATGTATTGTTTTTTGTTTTCGAGATATTCTAATAGAACGTTCTAACATTTTCTGTTAAATATTAATATATGCACAAACAAAGAATATAATCACTATGTCTTAATTTCGCTATAATTATTGTTATAAATATTATTCTAAAATAATTCGCCAGAAATCGTCCTGATAGTATACTAAACAACTTCCCAAAGTTTCATGGCAAACATCTAAAATAAAATAATACTTTTAATACTTTGCTACAATATTAAAAAGAGGGGGCTTAGGTGTTTAAAATGTAAAATGTGCTCTAAATAGTATTACATAGAGCCTTCATAACAAACATATTTAAAATAAACCAATCAAAATATAATAATGCTGTAAAAACAGACCTTTCTACAATAATATAAAAGAAACGAAAATAAAAAAAGACACCCACGCTGAGCCTCGAACCTAGGTTTGTTACAAATATTATTAAAAAATTGTGTATGTTAATTTTTATTTTAAAAAGCCTACATTTTAAATAAAATAATATTTTTAATAATTTGCTACAATAATATAAAAGAAATGAAAAAAAAAACACCCACGCTGAGCCTCGAACCTAGGTTGCGGGGGTACGAAGCTGTGTACCTAACCTATAGGCTAACATTGACGTTACAAATAAGCTCATGCGAGGCTATTTAAGGCCATACGTCTGCCGCGAGGGGGCGCTGATTGCGAGTGAATCTACGTTTTATCGTAAATAAAAATGCAACGAAAGGTTATTTCTAAAGAGTAATTAGCCAGAAACCATCCCGGTAGTATACTAAATATCTTCCCAAAGTTTCATCACGATTGGTTGTAGTAATAAGACAAAAGAACGCATTTCAAAACAAAGGTATTGATGATGATAAATGCAAAAAATCTACGATTGTAAAATAGATTAAATTAAAAAATGAAAATAACTGTTAACATTAGGAAAATAAAAACAGGCCTATCATACGAAGAAAAAAATAACGAAAATTTTGGTATATAGATCGTTATGTGTAGTTCAGAATCTTCGGAGGAGATAGCTCAGGACTTTACAATGGAAAACTCTGTTACGGTATTATCTATATAGATGGTATCCATTCATAAACAAAAAGTCTAAAGACAAACTAAATTCTCTTCAATATAGTATATTAAAACATTGTATACAGGCCTACAGTACAACATCATCGGATTGTACACATATACTTGCACAAGTCCCCAAACTTAGTGATTATATTGAATCTAACATGTTGAAAACCGAAATAAATTACAACCGATTTGACTCTTCAGGTAGGAATATAATTTCTAATTATATAAGGGAAAAATTGCAGAAATACAATGAGAAGACTAATACCATTTTCAAGTCCTTTTTCACTGATTCCCAAATACCCAAATATGTCAAGCCAAATTTTTACAGTGTCCAATTTTTTACTGGACACGTAACTTTAGATCATATTTGTACAAAGTCAGAAAGACGGATTCGCCTAAATGCTCATGTGGTGCAGAAGAAGAAAATCCTGTACATATTCTAACGGACTGTCGACTTGTAGAGGACTTGAGAGTCAAAAATCAAATAAATATAAATTGTCTAAATCAAATAGTTAATAATAGATATATGTATATAAATTCTAATAGATTTTGTAGAATGTTTTTTAGTAATAGATAGCCAGGGCTGTAATAACTGATATATAGTTATATGCTGTAAATAGCTCTAAATTTCTGTTCTTATCTGTGATGTTCACTAATATTCATTATAGGGTAATTAAATCGTTAACTAACTGACAAATATGTTAATAATTTCTATTATAATAACTAAAATCATATTAATAATTACTGTAAATAAGCTCCCAAACTTGTTTATGCATGCAAATATCTAAGACGGATATCGCGTGCTTTGTAAATGATAATAAATAAATAAATAAATAATATAAATATTATACGTATAATATAAATTTATAAGTATAAACTCAAATATGATCTTAATAAAAATTATGTATAGAAGATTCTTCTTAGGAAGATATGTAGCGATTTAATAAAATGAAAGAATACAAGTTTCTTAGATTAAAGAAACTTGTATTCTTTCATTTTATTAAATCGCTACAAATTACGTAGTATATTATTTTGGAATAACTTACCTCTATAAAAGAGCCACACGTGGATTTCTCCATTGGCTATTCCAGAGCTGTATATCGCCTCCCTGGACCAGCTTGTGCTGGGGCACATCTCTTTGTCCTCCTGCCCAGTCGCTTTGACAGCCACACCGGGCACATTCACAGCATTGGCATCGCTTCTGCTGTCCACCTAGGTGAAGACGTCCAGGCGTCTCGGAAATTCTGGAACAGCCACTTCTCTATATTGAATATTTCAACGTGAAAATCTATAAATAATTTCACAGAATGCATAAGATCGTCTTTTCTCTATAAATCTATTTAGAAATCTTAGTTAAGATTTATTCTCAATAAAAATGTCTTAATCACTTGCGAGAGAGAAAAAAATCATCCAGGGAAGAGTTTCTAGTAACAAATATATAATTTGATTGACTTGAGCTTTCAGACATTGGAGCCCTTCTATAAGAGTACGCCGCTTCATAGTGATAAAAAAAGCGTGTATATACACTGCGTGACATTGAAAATGGAACACCAAGAAATAGTGGCCAGAAAATAATGCAAATTTCAGGGTAGAGTTATGCAAATGATGTAAAATGCGCAGCTCTCGTGCGCACATGGAGTAAGATATAAGGGAAGGAACTTGCAGAAAGGACAGTAATCGTGTCGTTATTTCTTCAAGGAAAATCATTGTAGAAATTTTGTTCTTGTGTCAAAAGACACGTGTAATAACAGAGAATGCCAGGTCATCGTAAACGGAGGCAGTTCAAGCAGACAGACGCTTTTACGAGGGGCATGGTGATCGGACTGAAAAGGGCAGGTTGGTCCATACGTCAAATCGCAGCTGATACACACCTTGGTGCGTCCACGGTGCACCGACTGTGGAGAAGATGGTTGGAACAAGGAAATGTGGCAATTTATAGGAATGTCGGTGCAACCAGAGTGACGTCAGCACGTGTGGATCGCCGTATCCTTCGACAAGCAGTGGCGGCCCCACAAGCCACTTGTACCGCCATCCTGCAACATGTGCAAGACACCCTAGATCATTCCATCTCGACCAGAACCATTTCCCGTCGATTGGTTGCTAATGGCTTGCACTCATGTCGTCCGCTAAGAAGACTGCCATTGACCCCACCGAATAGGCGCCAACGTTTGGAATGGTGCCGGGCTAGATCGACGCGGATGACGGAATGGCACAGGGTCGTGTTCTCAGATGAGTCGCGTTTCTGCTTGTCCAGTGATAGTCGCCGTGTACGCGTGTGGCGTCGACGTGGAGAAAGGTCCAATCCGGCAGCAATTGTGGAACGCCCCACCGTGCGACAACGTGGAATCATGGTTTGGGGCGCAATCGCGTATGATTCCAGGTCACCTTTACTTCGTATTCAGGGCACTATGACGGCCCAACGATACGTTGATGATGTGCTGCGACCGGTGACACTCCCCTACCTTCAGGGGGTACCCAATGCCCTTTATCAGCAGGATAACGCCCGACGGCACACTGCTCGCATTAGCCAACAAGCTCTGCAAGATGTACAGATGCTTCCCTGGCCACCGTACTCTCCTGATCTCTCACCAATCGAGCACGTCTGGGACATCATTGGACGCCGTTTGCATGCCTTGCCACAGCCGCGTTCAGAAGACGAACTGTGGCAAATGGTTGAGAGGGAATGGAGAGCCATCCCTCAGGACGCCATCCGTACTCTGATTGACTCTCTACCTAGACGTGTTGCTGCGTGCATCGCCGTCCGCGGTGGTCCTACTTGCTACTAAGCCGACGCCGTTCTCGCTCTGTATTATGACTATCATTTTGAAATAAAGATCACTTATTGTTCGTCCCTGTCTCTCTCTGTCTGCCGAGTTTCATCACTTTCTGGCCACTATTTCTTGGTGTTCCATTTTCAATGTCACGCAGTGTACCAATTGCACGATATACATAACTGATATTGACTTTAGAAAAAATAAATTAATATATTTACATATATGAGAAAAGCGAATTATAAAATGCAAAAGCCTAATTTTTATAAAATATAGAAATATTAATGATTATATATGTATGCTAAACTATATGACTGTACAATTGATATATCTTCAACTGCCACCATCTAATAGAAAAATAAATAAAATATGAAAGATATGACTACTTTCAGAAAAATCTATATGCTCCAAATTATACATAAATTTAAAAGAAATAGGCTGTCATAAACATCAGGTAGTTCAAGGCATCTATTGATAGATTGGTAAGTTTTGATTATAAGGGCTTCCAGAATTAATCATTGTTGTTTGCTACTGATATTGGAGTAATGGATGGTGGGTTCAGATAGGTTACAAGAGAGTGATGTGCTGATATATAAGGGAGCTATTGTCTCGGTTAATGATGTATCCATTGTGTTGACTTATTCTGACACTTCTACCACTCTCTCCTATATACATACTTAACCCCACAACCTATACATACAATGGAATGAACTGCTTTTATTTTAATGATAAAATGCGATGAATACCCACTCAGTCTGAGGTGTTTTTAGGATATAATTTTTTCAAGTTTCTTGAAAGCAAGTAAGGAGCAATTGGTATAAATCCTATCAGTAATAATTATAATAGCTGTTATTTTTTATCCAATTGTATTTTAGGCTTCAAAATGTAGATAAGAGGGTTTCCAATCTTGTCTTAATAGTGCCCATATATTTATCAGAAGTTCTAATTATAAGAATATTCAGATATGATAATACTTGATTGCTTTCAATTTCCATGGAAAAATTTAAGAAGTCTATTAAATATATGCACAGAGATTCAAGAATATTTTATTTATTTACAAAGGTTCACTAAGAAATTTCATGGTGGTGTGCTATGTTATTTTTAAAAAATATATAACCATTATCTGCTGAATATAAGATTTGTGGTTTCACCACTGTCGATTCTGTACTCTTTCTTTTATTTTCTTTCCAAGCGCTAATTAGTAAATTCAATTCAAATATATTCGCTAACAATACTTTAAAAACATACCTCCATCAATAGAGCAACATGTTGGTTCGCACATTAACAATTCATGGCATAATGCTGCCATCCTGAATTGTCTTGTGCTGGACCACATCGCTTCTCCTGCAGCCTCGTCGCTCATCATCCACACGAGGTGACTGCTCAGTGCCAGCCTCACCTTACAGGCCATAAGCTTGGCGCATTCTACCCTCGACCGAAACATATTGTCAGTTATTGTTATAATTAACTTTTATATTAACACTCACCTCCACCAGTAGAGCCACATGTGACCTAGTTGATTCGCTAATCCGAGGCAATTTGTTGCCATCCTGAATTAGCTTGCACTGGGCCACCTTGCTTCCCCATGAACCCCTGCCCAGTCGCTTCAACAGCCACACTGGGCAAACCGCAGCATCGGCATCGCCTCTAGGCCACACGCTTCTGCTGACTGCCATGCTGAGTTTTACACCTCAGAAGCTCTGAACACAGCAACTCTATATAATTTTTTAAAATTTATTGTAGGCATTTATCAAAAATATTATATTGCCGTTAGGTCGCCGGATTGAGTGGTCGTGTGTTGCATCGCTCCACGAATTCCAGTAAATATTGTGACTTCAGAATTTTTTTTTGGATATTTAAAATCTCTTAAAAAATATATTTTTTCGCTTATATTAATGAATATATTGATAAATTGGTAAGCTATTATCTGTTATATATATTGGATTTATTTTAATACTGTAAAAATTTCGATATCATAAATTTATGCAGAAATTGCGCTTCTATATACAGAAGATCTGTAGGTATGCAAAACATTGCTTTTTATTCAAACTAAAAAAATAAAATGGGTTCAATTATAAATTCTATACATTTTAAAATTGGATGAAGTATTTCATTTCAATAATAATTCTTTTTTTTTTAGCAATCAATAACTTAACTAAAATATGTTATTTTTCAAAAATAAAAAATGATTAATCAAGCAAAAAAAAAGTTTTTTTTTCTCTTTCTGATATGAATAAGTATTATACATTAAAAATATAAACGAACGATATGAAATTAGCAATGGAGAATAAAGTAGAAAAATGTTTAAGGAAAATATCAGTGAACAGGCCCATATTTAAAAAAAGTAACAAGAAAAAGAGCAACAATTTTTAAACATCAACAAAAACAAAACATAAAATTCACGCTATGGGCAGCTACAGCCAACCACGAATCAATCTCTGATGTTACTCAAGCTATCTCTAAAATCATAAAGAAAATAAAGGGAAACGGTGGCAATATTAATATTCAACACCCAGTCCAGAAATATAGTTTAATTTTTAAATTAAAAATCTATACAAAAATTAAATTTAACACATATTTACTATGGAGTATACAATTTCACATGACGACATCGTTCAGTTTTTTTTTCACTTTTGAACCTAAACTTCTTTAATTACAGATTATATTGTGGCGAAGAAATAATTTATTATTTAATTTAATTTAATATTTTTCAATGAAAATATTCAACAGATTATAAAAATATATATTACTCTGTATTTGTGAAATCATCTTTAAAATATTTCTTTGCTTGCTTGTTCAATATTCCCTAGCGGTAGATAGTGTTGTTGAGGTTTGTTGATAATTGTCGACTAGTCGCCGTGACGTCATCAATAAAAACTTTCACACCTTCAGATATACAAAGACTTGATTTCTACGCTACAATATTGAATAAAAATGAAATACGACTTGACTAATTTATCATTCGTTGATATGCAAAAATACAATATTATTATGTGCATTTTATAATAAAATGGTTTATAGACTCAAGAGAGAGAGAGAATGTCGTTCCCCCCCCCCCTTTTAATAATAAAAATGAACTATTACAAATTATTTCCACCCTAATTTCTACCACACCTAATTAGTAATAAATCCTGGTATAATTTCAAGAGTTTTCTGAAAAGAATACACGCAGTTGAAGGATCCAAACTGTTTTCTTGGATGTAAGGTTCAGGATTCCACTCATCTTTTACTCAAGTACCCCCAGCATTTCCAGACTACAGACATAGTAACATCACATGTACTGATCCAAGAGAACTGATATCTAACAAAGTCTCATACATTAAAATTATAATATGCTTACCATAAACCTATTTCAAGCATTTATAGATTTATTATATATTATTTTGCAATTATTATTTTGATTATATGCAACTTGTATATATATATATATATATATGAAATGTAAATAATAAAGTTTATCAAATAAAATTTTAAATCTTAAATATAATTTAAATTAAGTTGATATTATAGAGTGAGTTAAGATGGATTTATATATTGATATAACTATATATAAAACTTTTAATAATAGTAATATTTATATATAAAAAGGAAAAATTCTATTAGATTAGCAAGCTAAATCTAAATTAATTATATAAGATAAAAGTTGATAATTATTTTTGTGTTTAAGTTAGATGAGATTAAAAAGTTGTTTATATGTATTATTTTTATATCTTATTTAGGAGAGAAAAATGTAATAAAAGTAATTATATGTTAGAATAATATTTTTTTATTTTAGATAGAAAAAAAAAATTTTGAAAAATAAAAAGAAAATTTAACAAGAAAAGAAGATTTAACAACGTAACGTCTTTTAGCATCGGCTTTTACCCGTCATTTAGACATACTCTTAAAATAAATAGGAATAAAGAAGAGATTTATAATGATTATATATTTATTTTTTAGTAAAAGAGAGGAAAGAGATAAAGAAAGAACCATACACTTTTATTTCAAACAGGTAGAGAATTGAAAGGGTGTTAGTATTTTTTTTTTAGTTAATTAATAGTTTTTGTAATTTTTTTATATAATTTTTTTTGATTTATAATGATTTATATAATGAAATATTTATAATGATTTTTAGTGTGTTTTCTACATTTTTAATATCTTTTTTGATTTTAGTTTCAGTTGTTTTTATGAAAGTGTATTTACTGTTGTTATTAATTTCATTTTCATTTAACATCAAAAATGAAATTAATAACAACAGTAAATACACTTTCATAAAAACAACTGAAACTAAAATCAAAAAAGATATTAAAAATGTAGAAAACACACTAAAAATCATTAATTACAACAAAAACACAAACATACCGAAATTTTATATTATTCCTAAATTACATAAAACACCAATCTCATTTAGAACAATCACATCAGGAATAAACTCAGTCATAAAAAAACATAGATTTAAGACTAGCTTCAACACTTCAATTCATAATAAATAAAATAACTAACAAACATAATTATAAATTCATAGATTCTAATAAAAAAAATCATTAACTTCCTAACAAATAACCTACAAAAGATGAATACAGTTCATACATTTGATTTTGAAGATCTTTACTCTAACATACGTTTAGAAGACCTTAATAATAAAATACACAGCTTAATAAATGAATTCATTAATGATAAAACATTCCATATTCAAATCATTCACAACAAATACAAAACATTTAAATTAGATAACAAAACAGCAAAAACATTACTTGAAACCTTCTTAAACTTTAATTATATTAATTTTAAAAACAAAATATACATTCAATCTAAAGGTGTTCCAATGGGAACTTCATCCAGTCCTCTACTTGCCAACTTATTACTTTTTTGGTATGAAAGAGAGTTCTTCCTACAGAATGATGTAAATTGGCATATGTTCCGCTATGTAGACGACATCATTATCTTGAATAACCCACAATTCAATAATGTCATTTACAAAATATACCCTAAATATTTGAAACTTAAAAATAATGAAAAGATAACTAATAAAAAGGAGGTTAACTTTTTAGACTTAAATATAAACCTTGCAAACAAGTCAATTGGAACATATGACAAAAGAAATTGTTATAATTTTAAAATTATTAAATTCTGTAATGTCAATTCCAACATATCATCAAATTGCTGCAAAGGCATATATTTTGGTCAATTTTTAAGATTTTATAGAATCAACAACATTAAAACAAACTTTATTAAAGACATTAAAAATCTTAATAAAGAGTATTTAAACAATGGTTTTAAATACAAAACAGTAAAGTTTTACAATAGGCTGTCAATACACAAATACCTAAGCAATAATAAATATAATTATAAATTTGAAACTTCAAACTTCTCCAATTAATCTAACCAACAACTTATATTCTACTCTTACACTAAAACAAATGATATAATTACTGAATATATTTCCTATGACTTTAAATATTTTAATTATATGATAACAATTATAAAGCATTAAATTCATTCAATTTGATCTCCAGTTACTGTGGGAGGGAACTGGAAAACAAATATAAATGAATTTGAAGCATAATAAATGTTTTATTATTCAATTAATTTATAATTTTAATAAAAATGTAACTTATATCAATGGAAACAAAATTTTAATACATATTTTCACAATCTTTAAAATTTCTAATAATTCTTTTCTGACAGCTTTTCTAACTTCAAACAATTTTAAAAATAAGATTTCCAAGAAGAGGGAAGGTTACTTTTAGAACAATGTCGGTTGGTCCCTGGCAGACAGATGTTACATCCACACATGTGCGCTGTCTCTAGGGAGCGGCAGACGCCACTTTGAATAAGTAAGTAAACAACCTCCTTCTATGTTATCTAATATTAATTTAATTATACAGTTTAATGGTCGAAGAGAAATCAATCCATAATGAAGTAAGGGTGAAATGGAAGTGGTATTTTCATCTGAAGAGCCCTGGTACCACAGATTTCTCTCTCCAATAGATTTTCCAATCTCCTTTTGTGTAATGTCCTGGTCTACCATTAGGGTTCCAAAAAATAATTTCTAATAGGCAAAGATTTAAAATATGTTTATCTATCCTTAACTAGGCAAAAACATTATATCATATTATTCTTACTCTTAGGAAAAAAAAATATCTAAAATTATATAGGAAAAAAAAATTATATAAAAAAATTACAAAAACTATTAATTAACTAAAAAAAAAATACTAACACCCTTTCAATTCTCTACCTGTTTGAAATAAAAGTGTATGGTTCTTTCTTTATCTCTTTCCTCTCTTTTACTAAAAAATAAATATATAATCATTATAAATCTCTTCTTTATTCCTATTTATTTTAAGAGTATGTCTAAATGACGGGTAAAAGCCGATGCTAAAAGACGTTACGTTGTTAAATCTTCTTTTCTTGTTAAATTTTCTTTTTATTTTCAAAAAAATTTTTTTTTCTATCTAAAATAAAAAAATATTATTCTAACATATAATTACTTTTATTACATTTTTCTCTCCTAAATAAGATATAAAAATAATACATATAAACAACTTTTTAATCTCATCTAACTTAAACACAAAAATAATTATCAACTTTTATCTTATATATATATATATATATATATATATATATATCTATAGTTTCATATAATTAACTTTGTCACACAAATCTGTATTTACATATCTTATTGGCATATATTATGCTAATAATATGCTTATTGAGAGTGAAAGAGAGAAATTGTATTCATATTGATCCTTGAAAGTGTTCACAACTTATGAACATTAAAGCATTTCTTAGAATTATTGGATTCTAGTTAAAATACCTTAGCAATTGATTATAAAATTAGTTAGCTTCGAAGATTGAATTGTTTTAATATATGGAATATATATATTCTAAAATAAATGGTTATAATATATATATGGATTTATACCATCTACCTTCACAAAAATAGCCCCGATTCGTCATTTTTTAAAAACACCTCGCTTCCTTTCTTCTCTCACTAACTTGATATTTGGCCACCGCGAAATTAGAAATTAAATACAAGGTAGGATCCAAAAATTCCCGAACTTTTTTAAAAAATAATTATTGATTCATAGTATAGTAATTTAAACATCAAAGTTTTCAAAATAGGAGCCTTGGTTATCTACACATTTTTTCCAGCGTGAAAAAAACTGTTGAGATGCTAGTTCAAAGTCAATTTTTCTAAGCTTGTTTAGCTCCACCGTCGCATTTTCAATTACTTCTGATGACGATGAAAAACTCCTTCCTTTTAACGTCCTTTTAAGTTTTGGAAAGAAGAAGAAATCACATGGGTCGATATCAGGAGAATAAGGAGGACGTGGCAAGACAGATACAGAGTGTTTTTACCTTCACAAAAAGAGCCACATGTGGATTTGCAGTATCGCTAATTCACGGCATTATTCTGCCCGTCCTGAATTAGCTCCTGCTAGGCCACATCGCTTCCCCCAGCCTCGTCGCTATTCCAGCCACACGAGGCTGATTCCCAGTGCCAGCCTTGCTCCAATAGCCATAAGCTTGGCACCGCCCCATACTGAAACATAAACATTAGGTTGTAAAATCGTGCCTAAATACTGTCATTTTTGAATATAGATGGCCATTATTACTTCATGTTTAAATTATGAATAGCTGGTCTCTTTTTGGGAATTATTTGTGGAAGAGAAATTGCTAAATGCAGGTGTTCCTACTTTCCTCTAAGATTATGTCCATAGATTCATCGAATACCTCAATTAATAATTCCATTCCTGCTCCAAGTAGATTTAATTGTATATCATTGTAAGCAGAATCTTTCGATAAAATATTATATGCATAAATGAGCGGAATGGTTGATTAATCTGACGAAACTACTGGGCAATATTCCCCCCTGACGAGCCAGGCCCTCACAATATTTTAATTGCATTAAGGACAGTAATAAAAACTTTATTTTAAAAAATAACAATCCTGCCAAATAGTTTCATTTCTTAAATATGATGTTGTAATTTTAAAATTATTTGTTTCTTACCTCCAACAAGAGAGTCAGAGATGTGACTGCACATTTTCCAATTCAAGGCTTTAAATCGCCGTTCTGAATTGAAGGCGTCAGGTCACGTCGACTGTAAAAGTCAAGTCGCCTCGTCGCTGTCCAGCCACACGAGGCTGATTCTCAGCGCCAGCCTCACCTCTAGAGCCACAAGCTGGACACTTCTCCGTCATCTAAAACATACATCAATTAGTTATTGTATTTTTAACATCGGTATTGTAATTTACCTCCTCCAGTGGAGCCACATGTCACTCTCCACATACGCCAAGTCAAGGCACAATATCGCCAGTCTGAAATGACTTGTGATGGGTGACATCGCTTCTCGGAATGTTCTTTGTCCCGTTGCCTCAAGAACTACACGGGACAACATCGCAGCATCGGCATCGCCTCCTGGGCCACACGCGTCCGCTGCAGGGGCCGAAGTGGAGGATGAGCCTCTTGGGCTCTGAAACAAATAAAAAATAAAATTAATAAAAAGTTTTCAAAACTTGTAAAAAAATATATATTTATTCATATTATATTTATATTGGATCAGAAAACTTAGTTGATTTCAATATGTTTTAGTGCGAAAATTTCTTGTATTTTCTTCTATAAATTTCTTTCTTAGTAAAAAGCTACATTCTTAAGGCGAGCGCTGTTACTATTATGTATATAGTTGACACTCTTTGAATACAATTCGATTTTAAATATATTATTTTTATATATGCAAAATATATTGGCAATGACCTACAGTTCAACATTCTAAACTATTTATATATTTTAAATATATTAAAGCCTATATTATAAATCATATAGCGCTGATATCTGGAATTATACAACGCTATTTATTTTTAAAAAATAAAGGATGACATTTTTTTCTAGAATTATTGAGGTAAATATTTAAAATAATTGAAGGATGGATTAGCTTGCTAGTGGCAAATTTTCCAATTATTACATCAATATATTCCACCAGATTGCTACAACTGTAGATTGATTCTGACTATAGGCAGTATTTGAAGGATTACTCTTTGTAATGTTGTTTGACAAAACTATGGAAATAGATGTTCTGTTATTGTAGAAATTTCACTAATATTTTTCATGATCGCAGTTGTTCTATTTAAAAGACAACATATACAAAATAATGTAATAGTCGACTTACTTAGTCCTCGTCGTCGCTGTACTCCGGCGGCTGGTTGAGGAGAGACTGGATCTTAGCCAGCCTGGGTGTCACAATGTCAGGATTCATGGTTCAGCGTAGAATAAGTCGATGTACTTACTCAATCTGAGCCTCCTCCTCTTCTCTGGTCAGCGGGGCATCATCCGCCATGGTCCTACACAAACGGCTGTTAACATCGGTGTCTTATTCCAATGGGGATTGTAACTACTTACGTCTCGCGGAATCCAGAAGGACTGCGGGGACACAGACATTCCAAGGTTAGTACTATGGGACATAGCGGACATAGGGATGTTACTTACAACTGGATCTTCTGGTCCCAGCCGCCGAGAGGACGCTTGCAGTCCTTGCACCTGCATACCAGAAGTTTATTTCAAGTATATGTTATAATTGTATTTGTATAAAACATTATTTTAACTACAAATAATGTTCAGGATATGTGAAGGTATTTGAAAATATTCTATTTACCCTTTTCATTGAAGCTTTAATATAGGTAAACAAATAATCAGTGTTGTGCAATCGATTATCAAATTATTTCTTTGTCATGGAGATGGATTTTTCATTACTACTGCTGATAAATGGTAGTCGTCATCAGCAAAGTGTGCTAAGTTTCATGACTAAGGCTTGATTCGATTAAAATTAAATATAAATGTTTAGCTTTTTACAAAATTTAGTCTAAAAATTGCGTTCGATGTACTATCAGTAACTCTTCATTAAATGTTGTTTCCTATCCTTGCAAGGCTATATAACTATCACATCCTAACCAATATGTAAATAAGTTACATACCCCAGTAGATAGCGGGGGGAGTAGACCTCCATCCAGGAAGGCATGGCCTGGTTCTCAGGCGCCCAATATACTGGGCCATGGTAGTCCCTGGAACAACTCTTTCTTACAACTATAATAAAATCTTTGGGTGAAATTTTAATTTTACATACATAAGGTTGGAGGAAGGTTTTGAGTTGCATATCGTATGTAAAATCTCAATGTTAATCTCTCAAATAATTTCAAAATAAATAATTAATTCCATTTTGAATACAATAAAAATCATGTTATTATTTTGAAACCTTTTAAAAAGTGGGGGAAAAAATAGTACAAATGTGAAATTGTACTGGGTTTGTTCTTTAAGAAATAATAATGCGTTACAGATAACTTTTTATTTTAAAATTATTGTGCAATTTCACGGAACTGAACTAAACTTGTAAAGTTTGAAAAATGTTTATTATTGCCTTACTACTTAAAAAATCAATTGAGAATAAGAGAGACAGACAAGGAAATATGCAAAGATGAAAAAACCGTTGGTAGGCAAACAGCAGAATTATTTTTTCAAAAAGGAATTCAGAATTATGGAGAAAAACTGGGCTCAATAAAAAGATATATTTTACAATTGACAAGGGTTTATTAAAGAATTTAGTGTCGATCACACAAGGCTCTTCTGATTCATTTACAATTAGATTTTGTAATCACAAAATAAAAACCAAATAAGATTCATATGATCTGAAATAGGAAGACTGCAAGAGATAAAGATTTGTCTTCAGTTGTTTGAAAATCCACAGGACGACAGGTTCTGAAAGCTTCTGGTGGCATCAAATGAAAGGTGGATTTTCTTGGGTAATCACAACCAGCGAAAACGGTAGACACCGCGAGGCATATCCTTCACCTGTCTTTATCAGGATAAGTTTGGAAAGAAGGTTATTTGGTTGAAATTTGAATGGATTTTCCATTTCTAACTTGTACGAAATGGTAAGTCCTTAGCTGTAAAATTTTATTGTTAAGATCTAGTGATGTTCGACAGTTTTGTTCAACAAACACTGGTTTTGTTTAATGAAAAAATAAAGCAAACCCTACAACGCCAGAAGAACAAAATTGAATATTGGATGAAGTTGAAACCATACTTCATCCTTCTTACAGTCATGATACTGCTTTCTCTGAGTATCACTTTCTTCTAGAGGGCAAATCTGAATCGTTTAATAAGGTTGAGGAAAATTGTATCAAATTCTTCAACGCAAAGCCTAAGAATTGTTCTTTGAGCAATTTTTTTTTGTTTGCGAATCGTGGACGGAAAATTGTGAAAATAAAAATGGACATCATTTTAAAATCATGTTTTAATTTATCATGCCACACCCACGCGTTTTATTAATTTAGGTTTAAAACATTTTATCTCTCTTAAAGTGATCAAAATGTTTCACCACAATACTGTATTATAATTACGTGGGAGAAGTATTGAGAAATCACAACATATATTTACTATTTATTTATTAGACTAGACTTCTACTCAGCAAATCTCAAATATGGTCGTGAGATAGTTTTTGTCTTATATTTTAACTTATTTCCTTCTTTCTGTGAATCATTCTTGCCTTACACATCTTTCAGCGTATTTGTCGAGATTGAGATTGTGTGTAATTGATTTATTTAAAAAATAAAACTTCCTGACCACCTTGATCATTTGTTGAGAATTCCTTTCACCGTGCTCACAAAGGCCAATACCCCGGAAATGGGAATTAAGAATAACTTTGTATTCAATGAATTTGAAGTGATTAAAAACTATGATTAAATATTTTGCCCCCGCCCTTCCATTATTTCAAGGGCTTATTTGTATAAAAACAAAACTCTTAACCTCTAAACCATATATATAATTTGTGTACAAATCAATATAAAGCAATACTTAAAGTTGCACCGCATAAGTTTCTTTTCTGTGAAAAATCAATATTTATTTCAAAGAGAAATATCTACTATTTCTAACTTTTTTGGATGACGTATGAAAGGGTGAAAATATATTTATATATTTATTTATTATAAATTTAAGAGTTTACTAGAATTTTTGTATTTGAGGTAAATAGAAATTTATATATTCAGCCTAGTTGAGTTTAAAATAAGAATATAAACAGTAGCAATTCGTTTCTTTATTCGTGCAAAGTTCAAGTTTTCGGATCTTGTAGAAGGATTATAAAGATCCGAAAGCTTGAACTTTGCACGAATAAAGAAACGCATTGTTACTGTTTATATTCTTATTTTATATTTTATAGATTCGATTCCCGCATTGGGCACTTTTTTCTGATTAAAAAAAAAATGCTCCAATGGACCCCGATTCTTACAAAAGTCCAATCCCACCAGCGAGTGCAAGTAACCAAACAGGGCTCTGGCATATTTGTAAGTACAAAGTCGAACTGCTTTTCACATGTGTTACAGTAAAAGCAGTCACCTACTTCTACCCACCAAGATTATCATGGCCTGTACCACGTGTATTAGGAATAAGCCCAAAAAAGTACTTTATAGACATTTTCTCTTCTAGCTGAGTTTTGCCTGTTAAAAAGACCGAGGTTTCTTAATAAATTTCAACCATTGAGATGTATAACGATATGAATCTATCTATATAGATTAACCAGAACATTTATAATTCTGAAATTGGTTCTGGAACTTTAGATACATGAACACAGATTCAGAAAATATATGATTCAATTGGGATATATTATTTGTCCAGAGATCTCCTTCAAAGTTGCATAAGGGATTTCAACGATTGAGGTGTCGATGAATGTAGGATGACACCAAGGGTGACATCAAATCCAGAAATATAAGTCTGGTAGTTTACTCAGTTAGGCAGGTCTCTCGGAAGGACCTGATACCTAGGTTTTAAAATTGAGGGGAAAAAGGTTTAACATGTGAATGCCAAAATGAGAACATAAAGATGAAGTGTTTATTTTATTCAGTATTCACACATTACAAGTTTTCGGACATATATTTCCTTCAATATGTACATAGAATTAAAGCTATAATAAAATTTTAAATATATTTTAAACAATTTTTATGCGTCCACATATTACATCAGTTTTAAAGCCTCTTCTTGTAGCTATAATTCTATATTATGATGCATTAGCGCGCCATCTGTTATGAAAATTAGAAACTATTATAGACGTGTATGATTCTTTTAAAAATTAAACAATTTCTACTGCCCTTACTGCAATGGAAAAATTAATGGGCGGGTCTGGCTCATTAGTGGTGAACCATCCCATTAATTTTTCCATTGCAGTAAGGGCAGTAGAAATTGTTTAATTTTTAAAAGAATCATACGCGTCTATAATAGTTTCGAATTTTCATAATTCTATATACCTATTAAAGAAGAAACATGACTGGAAGAACTCATGCTTTGTAAGATATATATATAAAATAAAACCTTCACTTTGAATTATTATTTTAACTTTACATGCCATCGTAGTTTATTTTTCTGATCTAAAAGTGTGAATATTTAGTAGTCACCTAAGAAGTCTGCATTGAAGGCTGTGATAACATAATAAAATCAAAGGTTTCATTCTGTTTTAAAGAATCATTTCGGTTTATGTATAACCTTAAATAAAATTTAATAAAAACTTAGGGACATCTCAAGTTCCACAACAATGGACAAAAACGATAATCCACCCAATATTTAAAAATGGAGATCCGGACAACCCATCAAATTACAGAGGAATATCCCTGATTTCTAACCTATCGAAATTATTTACATCTATCTTGAAGACAAGATTGAATGATTGGATGGAGAGAAAGTCAATTTTGGCAGAAAATCAGGCTGGTTTTAGAAAAAGGCTACTCTTGTCAGGACCACATTTTCACGCTCGTATCATTAATTCAAATGACCCTTAGCCGTAGAAGGGGAAAGTTATATGCCTTCTTCATTGACCTAAGGAAGGCCTTTGATACTGTGCCGCACCATCTACTTTGGAAAAAATTAGCATTAAATGGTCTGAGCTGTCGATTTATTAAACTAATTAAGAACTATTATACCCAAATGACGGCAACAGTCAGATGGCGGGGTTCCTTCACAGAGGCTATCAAAATACAAGCGGGAGTATTGCAGGGGGAGCCGTTGTCACCTTATTTATTCATTCTTTTCCTAAACGATCTGGTACCCCTGTTCGATGAATCAGAATTGCCAGGCATAAATCTTGAGAATTATGGAACTATACACCTTTTACTGTATGCAGACGACATAGTGATCTTAGGAGAATCGAAAATAAATTTGCAATTGAAGATTAACTTACTTAAAAAGTACTTAGAAGAGAACTGCCTAACGTTAAACCAAAATAAATCTAAAATAATGGTGTTTAGAAACGGTGGAAGAACAGCTCGTTCCGAGACATGGTTTTGGGGTCAGCAACCCCTGACAATAGTAGCTAAGTATACATATCTGGGTTACCCTCTGACTACAAAAATCTCGACCCAATATGCTTCCTAATACTTTAGAAACAAAGCACTGAATGCAATTAATGCACTTTGGATACCTCAGTGATGAAACTTCTTGACACTATTGTTCTTCCTACGTTACTATATGCGGCACCAATGTGGGCAATTAACCAGCTGAAGACAGTCAATAATACCCAAGATGCATTTCTTCGTCGTCTCTTAGACTTACCAAACTTCACACCAGGATATATCCTCAGAAGAGAATGTGGAAGAATATCAACTGAACTTAATGCTGTAAAACTCGCATTAAAGTTTTGGGTCAGGATTTTAAAAATAGAGACGAGCAGATTACCACATGCTTGCTTAAACTATCTCTGGAAAGTCACCGCGAAAAAGGAAATAGAAAACAGTTTTACTCAAAATTTAATAAAAATTCTAGACTCTAAGGGATATTCCTTTCTTAAGGGCTGCGAAGACTACTTAGCCATACAGAAAGAATTGCCAGGCATAATTAGAACCACCACAGACCAACTAATTCAAAACGATCAGATGAAAATCACTGATTCAACCCACTTTGCTCACTACAAATTTTTGAGTGAATCATTCATGACAGAGGAGTACCTACGATTAAATATCTCGCTTCCCAACAAAAGACTAATTGCACAACATAGAGTTTTATGGCAATTTTTCAGGGAAGAAAGAAAAGACTTCTGTAAAGAAAATGGCCGGAACTGTTTACTTTGTAAGGACCTCATGGATGATAATTTGGTTCACTATTTCTTCCAATGCCTTCTCTTAACAGAAAAACGTACTGAAATTTTCCCAAGCCCTAACTCTGGTCAATTTAGATACCATCTCATATGTCAACTTCTCTCTTCAGCTCTGAATGATGAATTACTGATTGTTAGATACTTTAAGTTCTGCACAGAAGCTGGGCGCATGAGAAAGAATGCAGGGCAAAGGATACTGGAGGATGAACTATCTGTAAATAGGTAACTGAATGTGAGACAAACCTTATTTTGTTGTAAATGTTTCCTCTTCCCTCTCCTCTTTTTGACGTGTAAATACGGCCAATCCTGTATGGGGCGGAATGCCCTAAATAAAGGCTTTTGTTGTTGTTGTTGTTGTTGTATAACCTTAAATATCCTTGTGGCCCATGGGCGATAAGCCAATGTTGTAGTGATACCAGCTGCGTTTAGAAACTCTATATGGATTATAGGGAGGTTTATACTTAAAAAAACGGCTACAAACTCTTATTTTGTATTTTCGAATTCTCCACAGGTAAAAAGTATCAAAGGAAATGTACAATATTATTTTAGATATAATAAACATACAAATTGTGCTGATGGTCGTTAAAACACGAGAACTAAACATATACCAATTTCTTTTTTTTTTATTCCGATCAAACTGAGAAACAAACCAAGCCAAAAGGATCTTCTTCACGGCCTTTTTAAACGTCAGTATAATAAAAAATACATATTAAAATACATATATAAGGCCTCCAAGGAAAATTTTATTTTTTACATAGCTAGAGATATTTATAAATAAATATTTGTAAAAAAGAAAAATTTCCCTGGAGGTCTAATGTTTGTATTTTCATATTGATTCAAGGGATTATTTTATCGAATCTATATATACAATTGCCTTATTCTGTCTGAAGCTCACGGATAGAATGCGCGCCCATTGGCTGCCGGCGAACACGTGTCCTCCCTGCCCCCCTCTAGACAACCCTGTTATCAGCTGTGTGATACATACACCTGTCTATAGCGGCCATTCTAGACAACCCTGTTATCAGCAGTGTGTTACATCCACCTGTCTATACAGACCACCCTGTCTATAGCGACCACTGACCACCCTGCCTATAGCGACCACTCTAGACAACCCTGTTATCAGCTGTGTGATACATCCACCTGTCTTTACAGACCACTCTGTATATAGCGGCCATTCTAGATAACCCTGTTATCAGCTGTGTGATACATACACCTGTCTATAGCGGCCACTCTAGACAACCCTGTTATCAGCTGTGTGATACATCCACCTGTCTATACAGACCACCCTGTCTATAGCGGTCACCTTAGGCAACCCTGTTATCATCAGTGTGTTACATTCACCTGTCTATACAGACCACCCTGTCTATAGCGGTCACTTTAGGCAACCCTGTTATCAGCAGTGTGATACATACACCTGTCTATACAGACCGCCCTGTCTATAGCGGCCACTCTAGACAACCCTGTTATCAGCTGTGTGATACATACACCTGTCTATACAGACCACCCTGTCTATAGCGACCACCCAAGACAACGTTTTCAAAGTATATTCGCACTCGGGTAAAACCCGGGCGTTGCCCGGGCCATTCGTCTAGTAATAAATAAATATCTTTCTGATTGGGGGGAGAATCACTCTCTTTTACATGGACTACTTTAATTATCTAATTATTGAAGGAACTGGAGATAAAAATATGATATCATAAAATTTCTAATTTAAAATTCCTTCTATTTACTTCACTATGAAACTCATCACTTTTAAATCATAAATAAATTAACAAAACTATATTTATTTAAAATTATATAATTTATTATATCTTAGCAAAATTGAGACATTTAATGGTGCAAATATATATAATTATAAAATATATCAATATCCTGAACTCATATAATCATGTATGTGACCTCTATTTATTAACCCAGAAATAAATATTACATAAAAAAAATATAGAAAAATATCTAAAACACGTTTCAGAATATATTTCCTTTGGGAATAACACCTTCATTTAAATTAATATATTTTTATAAAAATAAAATAAAACCCTCTATACACGTGAAAATATATTATATAAAATTTTAAATATATTGTCTAATAAGCTGCCAAAATATTTCTATTGTGTCTTAAATATTCCAAATAAATTAATTAAATTTACAAATTAATTGATCAAAAGATGAATAGAATTGTGAGAAGTTGGCTCATCAGAAATAAACCATCCCACTATTTTTTACAGTAGATTCTCTAAACGGTCACCCGCACTATTGTTTCACTAAATAAGAGTTGAACAAGAGCTGCTTCAGAAAAAGTTGAATCTCCAGCATACTCTAAATATTGTATATGAACTATCTTTGATTTTAGAGTTAATTTCACTATATGTTCTATATTTGAAGTTTTATATATCAACTAGGTGGGGTTATTGACATTTAAAATATAACAAATATTAATGTTTCCGTATAATACATTTGAATAACAAATAAAGATAATAAATATTAACTATTTGTTATTCAAGTATATCTATTCGCAACTATATTTTAAGATGAATTATATTTTTCTACACAGGCACGAATTTATGAAATATTTTAATATATATAATGATTATTTTCTCAAACCAAAATATGCGGAAGGGGAAATCAATGAAAATCTCTCATGTCAAACTAATGATAGTCAGGGAAAAGATTTTAATAGTTTTTAAGGGTTTAAATAATGGATAGAAGAGAGAGAGAGAACCATCTTAAAACTTTCGTTATTTTGTTGTAATTATTACAAATAATTTATAAATAGCATAAAACACTCAAATAACAGTATTACTGAAGATAGCGAGTGTCATCAAGGTAACTCCAGGTTTATGTACGTCACAGAGTCTAACATCACTTATATTTGTTGTCTTGTTGAGTATTTTTGTCTAAACACCGGATTAATCTTGTTGTTGTGTCCAATGAATAGTCTCATATGTCTCCATACATCTCTATCATTGCAGTCGCAATGTCCTCTATCTTGGGTGTGATTAATCTTGTTAAGGGTGTCAACATAATATGTGGGTAGACCCGTGGTGATAGAGATGTAAGTTTACTTACTCAATGTGGGGCTCCATGTCGTCCCTAGAACATACCATATATCATATAACCTATTGTTGTATGGGGAGATTGAACATGTTGGTATATACTAGCTACACAGGAGAATATGATATTTATTATATGTATGTAAATTGATATGTCTACATATCCATATTGATGATATACTTTAAACCATGAAGACTAAAACGCGGCTGATTCCACACTAGCCTGTTCAGTGATAAGCTAACCTTGACGTATGTACGAAGGAACGTGTGGCCATGTGGATGCTGTTGTTGGGTGCTGCGTTGCCTGGAGTACAGGAGCTCCATCTATGCCTACTTTCTTCCTTTGTGGAATCTGTATAAGACCGGTGGTCTTAATAAAGCTGTGTGCGTGATATACTTTAAACCAGAGGAAGGCATCTATATCAATGAGATTCATTGCTATAAAATTGTAAAATGTATGCTGAATAATTATCTGGACTTCGAAAATTGTTTCTGATATAAATAGTAAGCATATAAAATTATAAAAACACAAATATAGTCATCTCCAAGACTTTCAAAATTAAAAAATAATTCAAATGACTCATATTTTGAAAGAAAAGTGGATTAAAAACGACAGATAAAATTAAACTGCATTATTATGTTTTATCCTCCATTTCCCTCTGTGATTAGAGACAATATTTTAATGAATTTTTATTTAAATGAATATCACTCTTCCAAAAATAAATTGAGATCTAAATGTTCGCCATTATTTCTCCCTCTTAATTAATCTAAGTAATTAATTCAATTGACTTACTCTCTGCCGCAGCAGGATCCAAATAGTTGGCCAATTCTGGAACACAATGTCTCAATTAATTATTGTATCCTCGCATTGATATTGGATTATTGAAAGATAAATACACCTTTCAGCAATAATAGCAAGCGTATTTATACAGGTAAACTGATTTTTATCTGGAAATTATTTCATTTGTATATATATTGTTGACGCTATAGATTTTATTCACACACACACAAACACAACACAACAATATATATGCATATTTAATCCTTTCTTTTAAATTAAGTCTCTATTGAAAATTTGACTACATTTATATTTTGTAATAATTATAATATACATCATTAACAAAAGTTTGATAAAAGTTAGAAATCCTACCTTCGCCAAAACTTGCCCGAAGGCTTCATCCTCTTAAAAAGGCTGCAACCAACATATCATTAGATTCTATATTAAATATATTCAATGTTGTTATGATAAACTAAAATACAATTTAATATACAAAGGTAGATTTTAAAAAATATATATATAATAATCTTTACTTCTATCACGATATCAAAAAGGCTACAATAAATCCGTATTAATGCTATTGTGTGTGTAGCGTATAAAACGATATCTTTCTAGAAATCCCCCATAATATTTACATACGCAGCTTGATCCAAGTTCAGGTAACTTGTTTCTCTTCTAATAACCATTATGGAAGCCATCGTATGTCATGTTTATGGTCCAGTAGCCTTATTTGATGGGGATACCTTCAACCAATAGAAATCAAGGGCTGTAACATCCAGTCTGTCGTCGTGGTACTCCTGTAGGTTCCCGTCCTATACCTCTAGGGAAGTGTCAACGAATTTATAATTGTGCATTTGATCGTTTAAGAATGTGCCATCCCCAGTGGCGATTATTGTAAAAGTAAAATAAGCTGATTTTTACAGGTATTAGGAAGAATAATGTGCTCACATCTATTGAACACGCTAATTCGACAGGCGAGATCGAGAGAAGAATATATCTCAGGCAAAGATAAGTTACAGATATGAAGTAAATTGCATATGAAACTCGCATCAACCTACAACTGAGCATTCGTGTACTGAGATAATACGTCAGGCCACCTCTTCTCTTTTAATGAACTATTTGGATTCTTATATAAGAAGGAAGCAAGGAATATGAACTGAGAGTCGGTACTGGGGAATATTCGAGTGGAATGAAAGAATTTCTAACAGCGAGATCTCCCTAATCAATGAAGATAAAAGAGACGACCCTATACAACTACAATACGACATAAGGCCTCCAACTTGACAAATATTGTCCGAGAGAGAGGACTGTTTCTATAACACCTTATTAACACTTCAAGATTGATATATGAGGAAACCTGAATAAAGAAGGCCCTGAAAGGGATGACTATATGATTTTAAAAAATACTGCATGGAAATGGCAATATAAGAAAATTCAAACTTGAGGAATCATCAATTTAATAGTTCTAAAGAAAATTATATCTGAGAGTTATTTTTGAGAAGCACATCTCATAAATATTATTGTTTTGTTTAACACTGGTTGTTCCCCATTAACCCCACACACCCACCAAATCTTTTCCATCAGACTATCTTATTCAACGACATATTATACTTTCTCAGCTAATTTTTACTAATATCAGCACAGTAACACTCAAATTTACCTTCAAATCAAGATGTTATAATAATATTTTAGGAAATACAAAATTCTCAGAAGCGATTTAACTGATGGGATGAGTGTGGCAATACAAGACAAGAATGTGATCTATTCAATATGCACGGCTGGCTACCCAAATTGCAACACCAATAAAGACAAGAGATATCACAACATAGACTTCTGCGAAGTGTGGTTCCTGCCAGAATCAGTAGCCAGAGTAGCCGCCATTGTTGGAGATCACCGCTGTCACACGCCTCGGCATTGATTCAAAGAGACTTTGGATGTGTTCTTGGGGTACAGCAGACCAAGCAGCTTCCACACGTTGCCAAAGTTGATCTAGTGTGGCAGCTGGGGATGTAATATGAGTCAATCGTTGAGCAACCATGGACCACATGTTTTCTATCGGCGAAAGATCCGGAGAGCGAGTCGGCCAGGAAAGTAATTTAATCTGGCGATTGACAAAGAACCTTTGGACATTGCGTGCCACGTGAGGTCGCGCATTATCCTGTTGAAATATGGCTGTGGCAAGCCCTGAAGGTAAGGAAGGACAACTGGCTCCAACGCCTCGGAGATGTAGCGTTGGTTGTTTAAAGTACCGGCAATGCGTACTAGAGGAGTGCGAGAGTGATATCCAACACCGCCCCATACCATAATACCCGGTGCAGGACCAGTGTGGCGGTGCATAACGCAGCTGTTCAGCATCCTCTCTCAACGGTGTCTTCAGACTCGAATCCGACCATCGTGGTGTTGCAGACACGGCACATTCAGTCTGTAACACATCATCCAGTGTCTGTGCTTATTATTCGACGCCGTTTACATCAGAGTGGTCTGTCCGCAAGACGTCCATTGCTTCGTCTACCCTTGACGTAGAACCACAGACGTCTCCGCCGCCAATGACTCGTCAGTAAAGACTATTTCTTTCCATTCTGCCGTACAGATCCTTCTTTCATCGCACCATTGGCGGTGGAGACGTCTGGGGTTCTGCATCAAGGGTAGAAGAAGCAATGGACGTCTTGCGGACCGACCACTCTGCTGTAAACGGCGTCGAATGGTACGCGCAGACACTGGATGATGCGTTACAGACCGGATGTGCTGTGCTACGGTTCGTGATGTGACTGAGCGATCTGTCACTTCCATGCGCACAATTTGCCTGTCAGCACGTGAAGTAGTGCACTGAGGTGGATGCGATCGAACACGTCGGTCCGTCGTACCTTCCTGCATCCAACGATCACATATCCGTATTACAGTTGTTTGGTTTCGTCCAACATGACTACCGATTTCCCTGAAAGATAATCCACAATCTCGGTAGGCCACTATCCTTCCTCTTTGCGCTTTGCGCAGAGGCGATATCGTAACCAATGAGGATCTTCCGAGGCGCGATTATTGCTAGTTGAAAACTTTACCCACTATCCTTCCTCTGTAAAACTCGGATACTTGATCAAAAGATGATCGTTGTTTTCTATGAGGCATAATCGATCGTTTTTTTTAAACACAAGAAAAACAAAATTGCCGAACTTGAAATTGTCGAAATCTCCGAGTCTTAAATAGTGCTTTGAAGTGGAGGCGCAGGCGCGCGTGATATGCGTCTGCACTGAAATTCTAATCATTTGCATATCTCACCTCCGCTAATGCATGTTCTAAATTTCATGTTATTTGCAGGCTTCTTTCAGGGTGTTGCATTTACGGTGGCCAGCAGTTTATTTATATTAAAAAGCGTACCTGGGTCTGTGAAAGAAGATTTTTTTTCTCTAGATATTTCAAGGGATTGGTCCCTCTTTATCAATTTATATAGATATAAATTGATAAAGAGGTAGCAATCCTACGAAATATTTTGAGAAAAAAATCACATTTCCATGTACGCCTTTTTCTATATAAATATCTTTAACTACTATTATCATTGAGCAAAGTAACGTAAATTGCTCGCCAACATCCATTATGGGGATAGATCACAAAATAAGCAGTACTATGCAAATTTCTTTGATCTAATAATAGGCGATTCACTTGGAGAATTTGACATGAATTTATATTCTAAAACGGAAGATGTGTACTTGATATCTAGAGTGAGGTGTAACAATATTTCATATATACAGGGTGATCCAAAAGTCCCGCACAACTTTAAAAATTAATAACTCCGCGAATATTTGCGCTAGAGCAATGCGGTAAACACCATTGTGTTCAGGATGCAATATGATTTTTTTATGGCAAATAATGAAAAATTCAAAATTGATTTTAGTTACAACTTTATTCGCTAGATGGCGCTCTACCAGAATCAGAGATTCAGCGGCCAAATTGTTTGATAAATTGAAAAATATAACTGAACCACACGTATTTTTCCTTTTTGAATACCAGGAAAGAACCCTAATAATATCAAATGATAAATTAATAAAACACCATTTCGCCAAAAGTTAGAAGAATTGGTTGACGATTTTTAAATACAATCAGAGATATGTAAAATAGGTATATGCAAATTAAAACATGTAGAAAAAAATATTTATATTTTAGATGGAGTTTTGTGAAATAGATTGAATGTTTGAAAATAACTACTGATATCAATACACGATTTTTGAAATGTTAATATAGTACCAAAAATTATGATGGCACTACTAATAGGATTTCTGGCTATAAGGAATGTATAGTGTCTTGACTAAACGGCGACACTTGACTATTTAACTGGATATTTGTCATGATCCAAAAATGAAATATAGAGGGGAGTGACAAAATATATTTGTCATACTTTATTCCAAATATACTATGGGTTTGTCAAATGGTATTATTGTTTATTATACTGTACATAAAAAAAATCATTTTAAATCGACCTTTTGCGTTGAAAAACGTGGTAGTAAAATCATTTTGTATTTTTTTTTGCGCAAATTTTCTAAAGTTGGGGGGTGGGGGGGGGGGGGATACAGAGAATATTCCTTATGCTATTTCTTCTAATGAGCGAAAAGCGATAAACTAAACATAAGGGGTAAAATTGTGTATACCAGTGTTATTCGAGAAGTTATAACACTTTGGCCTGCACGACATAATATAAGATGTGGGAAAATGACGACCAAAAATTACTGTTCACAGAAAAAAAAAGAGTCAAGATGTGAGGACAGCATTTATTATTCCCATAACCCAAAACAAAGAGCTGCAAAATATAACACATGAGGTAACTGCCTTCTATCTTGTATTAGATCACAATCCTTGCTCAATGTGGCGCCCTTCATTCTCAAACACCGCCTGCAGACGTTAGATGACAGAATGGTCACAATTAAATAGTTGAAATTTATAAAACGTGCCATCTGATAGAAGCCTTCAACATGGCCAATGTGGTAGGCCGGCATCGATAAAAACGCGACTTAATGTACCCCCATAACCGAAATTGTAAGGCGTCAAGTCTGGTGATATTGGAGGCCAGTGGTATATAAAGTGACGACTTATCAACGAATTTCACCGAACGTATCCTTCAGCAATTTTTTGGCACCGCGGGAGATATGAGGAGGTCCTCCATCTTGCATGAATGTTATTTCGCTTAGTGCTTATCTGTCCTGCAATATGGGAATAACCTTTTCTCTCAAAAGTTGAACATAACGTTCACCAGTTACAAAAACGGTTTTAAAAGTTCTTCCATTGATTTTTTTTCAAAGAAATATGGCCCAATAATAAAAGAAGAAGTGAACCCACACAAAACTGTAACTCTGGGCTGATGAAGTGGTATTTCTGAAAAATCCTAGGGTTTTCTGTTGCCAAAATGAGGCAGTTTTGAATGTTAATTCTCCCTTTAGAAAAAGGTGAGCATCATCTGTACTTAGAACATTTGACAGCCAGTTTTCATCAATATCAATTTGCCGGAAAACCCATGCAGCGAATTCTTGACGATTCTCAAAATCGCTGACTTTCAACTCGTGAAAACTTTGAATTTTGTTTGGGTATTTTTAAAGAAAGTTCTGAATGTGTGTTCTCTCCAAACTATTCCATACGAAATCCCTGTTTGTCGAGAAACTTTTTTAGCACTTACTTCTTCATACGTGGACAACGTTTCAATAGCAGCATTCTGCAAAACCGTAACAGCCACTGACTTGCATGTCGATGGTCTTCCACTCCGAGGTTTTGCTTCCAGAGATCCAGTTTCCTCAAAACTTTTAATCAATCGCTTTAGAGAGTAGCAACTCATTGGTCCTTTAACGCTTCGAATATCTTTAAAGGAAAGAAACGCTCGTAAAGCTTTAGTGGCAGATTCTGAATCACAATTTAAAAAATTCACCAAGAGTGCCTTATCCTGTAGTGACGGCATTCCAGGGGGAAGGGGTGAAGTCCGACCACACCTCCTTGCGGTCCCCCCTGGACCCTTGGAATATTTGACCAAATTCTGGTTCGTTTCCAAGATGACTAACGTTGCAACGGCACCCATTTTCAAATGAAGAGCAAAACGGATATCTCCAGTAATGCTACCGTGTCCAGGGTAACCGCCGCGTCAGGAGCTGCAGCTCGAGCTCATGATAAGAAATCTACTACGAGGACACAATTCAATCTACTACAACTCAATATAAATGGTACCCAGAGGAAAATAAAGAGCTGACTTGTCTTCTCTGTGACAACAATGTACATATTACTTGTATTCAGAAGACAAAATTGAATCAGAATCTGAGATTCAATATCAAAGATTATACAACACTACGAAAGGACAGACCGGGAAAATTCGGAGGAGGACTTGTCGTTTTGATTAAAACTCTAGAAATCAAATTTAAGGAAATCGCCTATAATCAGAGTAAGCCTAGAGAAAGCACGACAGAAGCTCAGGCAATAGAAGTCTATAACGAATAACGAGTGATAATCTTCTCGGTATTGTTTATGCGATAAAACAGAATAAGAGAAGAAAAGTTTCTTTATTAGACAAATTATAATTTGTCTAATAAAGAAACTTTTCTTCTCTTATTCTGTTTTATCGCATAAATAGAAGTCTATCTTACAGATAAAACAATTCCAATCATAAATGTTTATCACCACGATACTACTAGCATCAATACAGGCCTGATAGAGTCATTAAGTGAAGCGTCTTCGGATATCGCAATCATACTTGGTGATTTTAACGCCGAAAGACCAACTTGGGGATCACCTGTCCAGGATAACAAAGGTCAGCAAGTTGAGGACATGCTAACCGACCTCGACCATACACCGTTAAATACCAAAAAGAACACCTATCTTTCCAAGTCCACAGGCACAGAATCGGCAATAGACATCACAGCGATAAAGTACAACATCGCACCCACAACAATATGGAAAATTCTGAAAAGTGCAATCAGTGACCACAGACCAATTTTAACAACCCTAAAATTCAAAATTGAGAATTTCCAACAGAATAAAAGAACACTGGAAAAAAATTCACAGAAAAGCTTGAAGAACTGTGCAACGAAGAATTAAATCACAGAACGATTGACAAAAAATTGGAAAAATTTTCTTCGAACACTTCCAAAGCTGCAAAAGTATCGATACCTAGAGGTAGACGTAAAGACCTGTGAATACTTTACTGGAAGGACCACAATATCGAGGCAATGATTGCAGAGAGAGACAATATCAATGAACTTCTTAAAATAAATAAAACAGAAGAAATCATAAAGGAACTCATTGAAATTAGTCACAAAATAGAACAAGAAATTTGGATATTCAAACAAGAGAGAGAAAAATGGGCAGAATTCTGCGAAAAAAATGGATCCAAAAAAAGGAAAGCCATCACTGGAATATAAATAGTGTTATAAAACAATCAAAACCAACACTAATCCTCCAATACTCTAACCGATATGAATAGCGAGAACGAACAAACAGATGGCTGAAATACTTGCTGAATATCTTTCAAGCACTTCCAGACTCAGCTATATACGAATGAAGGCAGGACTCTAAAAAATAATATAAACAGGTTAGTTAAACAAGCAAGAAATTACCATCAACAAGATATTTTTTCGAGAGACTTCACACTCAATGAGCTAAACTCATCAATAGGAAAGTTAAATCCAAGATGTCACCTGGAGATGCTCTAAACTTTGGTCAAATGATTAAACACTTTGGAGACAAAGCTAAAAATCAACTCCTACAAATACTGAACATTTCATGTCAAACTGGTAAACTACCAAAGAATTGGAAGATATCAATTATAGTGCCAATACTGAAACCAAACAAAGATGCCAAGGAATGCAAGAACTATCGGCCAATTCCTCTTACCAGCATACTTTGTAAAATAACAGAATGAATTATCCATTCTAGGCTCATAGTCTGGCTCACTAACAAAAATAAAATAAACTCTACCAAACTGCCTAAAGATCCAGACACTGTACAACTGATAAACTGTTCTACTTCTGTCAATCAATAATAGATTTCTAGGAAAAACCGCCAAAGAAGACAACGGCCGTATTCCTGGAATAACCTCAGCTTTTGATCGAGTGTAGTAATTATTTGAAAGGCTGCACAACATCGGAGTAAGAGGAAAAACCTTAATCTGTATTGCAGACTTCTTAAGGGGAAGAAGGATAAAGGTTCGGGTCAATGGAACATTTTCCAAGGACCGAAGAACATGGGCTAGTGTACCTCAGGGATCTGTGCTCAGTCCTCTACTCTTCTCGCTATATATTAACTGTTGTTTATGTAAAAATATGAATATTATTTGTATTATTTGAAGCCTCATTATGTAAAAATATATGTATATATAAATTGGACATTTGTTGTTGGCCATAGTCAAGTTTAAGCTCTTGTAGTCTAATTACGACATAACAAAAGTGGCGACGAGGATGAGCGATCTACAGAGCCAGTAAAAAGCTGAGGAAAACGGCGTCTATGCAAGTATAACAACTACATCTTTTAAACTATCTGGATCAAGAAAACAAAGGAGTAGAAAAGATCAGCATGACAAGTTCAAAGTTAATAATACCTTTTAGATGCTATAGCCCAGTGGAGGACACTTCGATCTTTTTGCACAAAAATTTGAGGCTTTATTTTTGGCATCTGAAGGAGGAGATTAAAGTGCTGATTTTTATCTCGCTACCAGATTCTGAAACTTTGAAGCAGGGAAACGACACTTTCTTCCTGGTCTAATGAAAGATCAACCCTATGATACTATCATTCAAAGAATTAAGCTGCATTTGGATCCAAAGAAGAAAGTGATACCACAGCGATGCAGATTTTTAAAGATAATTCAACAGGAAGGAGAATCAATTTCGGAATATCTTAGAGAATTGAAACATTTAGCAATAAATTTTAATTTCGGCGATATGCTGGGAACCATGATGCGAGACCGTTTTGTGGCTGGAATCAAGTTGGAAAGCCTGAAAAAGAAGCTACTACAAGAAAACGACGATGTCACCCTGGATAAAGTTTTGCATTGGCGATCTCGTTCGAACTGGCGGAGATATATACAAGAGAATTACAAGATAAATTAGTGGCCAAGATATCCCCTGTGAATGGAAAAGATAAAAAGGGTGAGTACAATAATAGTATGGTGCAGCATAGGCCTTTCAGGCAAAGGGGAGAAATAATGTGTTATAGATGTGGTGAAAGACCTTCACACGTGGCCTCTGTTTGCCCTCATAAAACAAAGACTTGTTTTAAAATGTAAAAAACTGGGTCATTTAAGTAGGGTCTGCAAAGCTAGTAAAAAATGTGGGGATGTAAATTTGTACAAGAGGACTCTATATATTCTGTACAGGACGAAACTGATGCCACAATAAATTTAACAGTAGATGATTATTCTTTGTGCTTTACAATAGATACAGGAAGTCCAGTTATATTAATACCTACAGATATTTATAAGATTTATTGGCAAGGTAAAAAATTATTTCCAACAAATTTATGATTAAAATTATTTTGTGGTAAATCAATAGAGATAATAGTGCAAAGAAATGTTTTTGTAAAAGAAGCCAACCAATATTTACGTTTAATAGTTGTAAATGAAAAATCCAGGTGATTTTGTTAGAAAGAGAATTGCTTAAACAGTTAAAACTTGATTATTCTAGATTGTTTAGCATTAAAAATTTAAATAATGAATCTAATAGAAATAGTTTGATTGATAGATATGCAGATTTGTTTAACAAAGATTTGGGCTGTCTAAAGGATGTTAAAATATATTTTAATTTAAAAAAGGATATGACTCCTGTGTTTTGTAAGGCCAGAAGTTTACCTTTTTCTCTAAAAAAACAAAGTAGAGAATGAAACTGATCGTTTAGTGAAATTTTGCATTTTATAACTCATAGTTCATGCATATTGGACTGCTCCAATAGTGCCAGTATTAAAAAAAGGATGGTAGTGTAAGTATATGTGGTGATATTAGATGTACAGCTAATAAAGCAATAGAATTAGATAGGTATCCCATTCCATCGATCGATGAGAACTTTTCAAAATTATCTACAAGCACCGTACTTTCGACTCTAGACCTATCACAGGCTTACTTACAAGTAATGTTAGCGGAAGAAGCCAAAGCTGTTGTTGATATAAACACAACAAAGAGGTTGTTTTCTTATAAAAGACTACCATATGACGTAGCGGTAGCACCAAATAAATTTCAGAGGATTATGGAAGGTCTATTTGCTGATTTGCCAGGTGTGGCCTGCTACATAGATGATATTTTGGTTGCAGGAAAAGACTTTGTAGATCATGAACAAAATTTGGATCTAGTGTTTAGATGATTGCTAGAAAAAGGTTTTAAGTTAAACAGATATAAATGTAAATTTAAAAATAAATCGGTGGAATATTTAGGGTTTAAAATGGATAAATATAGACTGCATCCCTTAGAAAATAAAATTAAAGCAGTGATAGAGGCGCCTGAACCTAAAGAATGTTTCGCAATTAAGATCTTTCATAGGACTCTTAATTTATTATTATAGATTCATAAAGAATATAGCAAACATTTTAGCGCTATTCTATCAACTTTTGAATAAAAATTGTAGATGGAATTGGACGAAAAAATATCGAATGTTATTTAAAAAATGTAAATCATTATTAATGGACTATGGACTAGGCGTAATTCTGAGTCATAGAAATGATAGAAAGGAAGAATGCCCAATAGCTTTTGCTTCTAGAACATTAACTGAAGCGGAAAAACGTTTCTCTCAACTAGAAAAGAAAGCGTTGAGCATAACTTTTGGCGTTGAGAAATTCAGACAATACTTACTGGGACGAAAATTTGTATTGGTCACAGACAACCGACCCTTAATTCATATATTTTCACCTCATAAACCAATTCCCATATGTGCATCATCCAGAATTAAAAGATGGTCCTTAAAATTAGCTGCATTTAATTATACTGGAGAATTTCGAAAAACTAGTGATAATTCCAATGTTGACGCATTGTCACGTCTTCCTTTAGAATCGAGTGTCAGGGAGTCTCTTGATGAAGACCAGGTACTTCTTCTCAGGAAGTTGAATGAGGTACCGTTCTCTTTTATGGAGGTGGCATATGAGATGCCCCAAGATAAAATACTGTCTATAGTATTAAGGAATGTTAGAGAAGGCAACTGAAAATTCACAAGGGTACCGAGAGAAAACCCACTAGCTCCTCATTATAAGATCAATGAGGAATTAAGTTTGGAGTTTGGTTGTCTTCAATGGCGTGAAAGAGTGGTAATTCCCCAAAAATTAAGATCTTTAATTTTAAATGACTTGCATGAAATACACATGGGGATTGTTAAAATGAAGATGATTGCAAGACGGTATTTTCTGGTGGCCAGGCATAGACAGTAACATCGAGGAGTTAACTAGAGAATGTAGAGTATGCCAAGAATCGGCAAGCATACCCCCGGCTAACATCTCGGAATGGACTTGGCCCGAAAAACCGTGGCATCGACTTAATTTTGATCTAGCGGGTCCGTTCATGGGAAGAATGTTTTTGGTTCTCGTGGACGCATACTCAAAGTGGATAGAAATTTTTATCATCAAAGATATTACCAGCAAAACGATTATAAATCATCTTAGAGAAATTTTTGCCAGATTTGGATTGCCCTAATTTTTGGTTACAGATAACGGAAGACAGTTTGTCTCCGGTGAATTCGAGCAATTTACCAAAATGAATGGTATACGGCACACTAAGACCAGTCCGTATAATCTTAGTACAAATGGTTTAGCTGAGAGATATGTAAGAGAGTTTAAAAACCTTTTGAGAAAGAATAATGGAAAGGATGATTTAGAGATGAATCTACAAAGATTCCTATTTGCTCATAAAGCATTCCCCCAAACTGTAATAAAGGAATTCCCCCGCGGAACTGCTAATGAAGAGAAGTTTAAGACAAGATTCTCGAATTTAATACCAAGATGGGAAATCCGCGAGAGGTATTTCATGAGGCCGTAAGAAGGCAGGAGCAGTTTACTACAGGTTGCGAGGTTTATTTCCGCAACTATGCAACTGGACCTAAACGGTAAAAAGGTACCATTTTGAAATTATTGAGCTGCCGTCACTACCTTATAAGTTGCGAGGGCGTCGTGTATAAGAGGCATATCAATCAATTGCGACCTGTGAGAAAGAAACAAGTGGAGACAAGAAATTTGATACTTCCTCGAACATCAGGAGAGAAGCCTGTAGGTGGAAGTCAGAAATAAAGTGGAGAGGAGGTTCCAGAGGTTACATCAGGAAACAAAGAAGAGACTGCTTCTGTGCACATACCCTCTTGCACTCCTAGACCAGGGCCTGTTGCTGTGCACGTGCCCTCTTGCACTCCTAAACCGGAGCCTGCCGCTGTGCAAGTGCCCGTCCGCAGTCCTAGACCTCAGAGAGCCAGGAAATCCCCAGACCGACTGAAGTATTATTAAGGGGAGAGATGTGTTGTGTATGTAAATAGATGAAGATTATTTGCATTCTTTAAAGTCTCATTATGCAAGAATATATGTGTATATAAATTGGACATTTTTTGTTGACCAAACGAAAAGAATAAGAGCTAAAAAAAGAGTCATGGTCAAGTTTGAGTTGTTGTACATCTAATTACGACACAACATTAACAACATCCATCCTCACTGAAGACAAAAAAGTTGCCTGTTATGCAGATTATATAGCCATATGGCACACAAATATCAGTATAGAAATATCAGAAAAATACTGAACACATTAATGAGAGGACTGGAGAAGAAGGCAAGGAAACTCAAAATGGCAATAAACCCAATAGGTCTCCTTCACTGACAGGAAAAAAGGCATGAATATAACTCCAAAATAAGCATGAACAACCATATAATTGATCAAATTAGATCTCCAAATTACCTAGGTGTGATACTTGATGAGGAATTGCGATTTACAGAACACATAATTAGCACCTCAAATAGAGCTACCAGAAACCTAAACATTCTGAGAAGGCTATGTGGAACAAATTGGGGAGCAAAACCCAAAATTCTCAGAACAACATATATCACCTTAATAAGGCCAATAATGGAATATGCAACACCTATTTGGGCTCCCTCAAGTTCATCACTAAAAAGAAGACTAGACAGTGTTCAAGCAAAAGCGGCCAAATTAATCACTGGTTCTGTTTCAAATACCAACAATTAGAAAATTCAGAGAGAATATGATCTAGACCTACTTGAAAGCAGAAGACAATTAAAAACAATAAAATTCACCAATAGCTTAAAACAACAACAACAAAAGCCTTTATTAGGCAATAGCTTAAAAACTAAAGTAACCGAACACATATCCCATAGAACCTATTTAAACTGGACACAAAAAGAAAGGCTCAAAAGATCTTCAACACTTCAGTACGACAACAATATTAGAAAGAGCATAAATATGAAACATAATGAATTTCAAGTTCGAGAATAACCAATATTTACTACTCCATTGCCATCAAATGTAATCATCAATCTTAACCTGAATGAACCCTGCAATAAAAAAAAAAGAAAACAAAAACATACTTAAAAAGAAAGGACTTGACACAATTGGTTTACGCGATCAGATAAATTATTTAACAGCATATACAGATGGATCATCAAACTTTACCATAAGTAATGGAAGGGCTGGAATTAACATAATACTGCAAGATTGAACATACATCAAAATCAAAGAAGGAGCAAGAAAGATTTCGTCAAACTTCACTTGTGAACTGACAGCTATCTGGAAAGCTCTTGATGTATGCCTTAACCAACCATCCCTGCATCAAGCAGAAGGAATTATAATATACCATACAACGACTTCATATCTGATCTAGAAGCAATTCAGAAGGGCAATACTATAATCACACAGAAAATACATTCGTTACTTACTCAACTGATATCATTGGAGAATAACTGCATTCTACAATGGATTCCTGCCAGTGTTTGGATCGGGGGTAATGAAATAGCAGTTGAATTTGCAAAGGAAGCCAGAAAGTTGAGCCAAAGGAAAGTACAAATGTCATTATTTGACGCTAATGCTTTTGCAAAATACAAGATAATTAAACAAAAAAATAAGAAAAGATCAAAATGTGAAATAAACTCCGAGAGAAAAATGACAAAACTATAACAAGATTTAGAACAAAACATTATAAAGGATGACAATACATCCAGATGGCACAAGAACCTATAGAACATGCAACAACTGTCCTGGTGTGGGACTAACACCTACCCACATATTCTCATGCCCGCAGCCTTGCAGAAAATTGACATAGACCCAGAGCAGCTGCTTTACACACCCAAGATAGTGGACAATGCTGCTGCTGCTGTGATAGAGATACATGGAGACATCTGAGGCTCCTCATTGGACACGACAAAAACAACAACTGCATTTCAGATTAAAATAAATCATCAGAGATAGATATTTTTCAAATGAATTAAAATAAATATAATCGATACTGAGAGAGGATTGAATTTAAAAAATTAGAAAATTATTATTTTCTGAATTTAAATAGCTGAGAGAAATCCAGCAAACCGCATCTAAAATATCAGGGTTTTTTTGCTACGTGTTTTAATTTGCATATACCTATTTTACATATCTCAGATTGTATTTAAAAATCGGTAACCATTTCTTCTAACTTTTGGCGAAATGGTGTTTTATTAATTTATCATTTGATATTATTAGGGTTCTTTCCTGGTATTCTAAAAGGAAAAATACGTGTCGTTCAGTTATATTTTTCAATTTATCAAACAATTTGGCCGCTGAATCGCTGATTCTGGTAGAGCGCCATCTAGCGAATAAAGTTGTAACTAAAATCAATTTCGAATTTTTCATTATTTGCCATAAAAATCCCATTGCATCCTGAACACAATGGTGTTTACCGCATTGCTCTAGCGCAAATATTCGCGGAGTTATTAATTTTTAAAGTTGTGCGGGACTTTTGGATCACCCTGTATATCTCTCTCTCTATTCTCTCTTTAAAATATGGATGTTCGTTAGGAATATTCAAATTAAATCTATTGAGCTTGAATACAAAACATGACAAATATTACGAGGGCCATCCAATAAATAAGTTTCCCTATTTTTTAACAAATAAACCACATTATTTACAATTATGCAGTTACTTTATTTTCATTATACAACTCATAGACTACTTCTCTAAATAATCACCATTTCTCTCCAAACATTTTTGGTACCGTTGTAACAATTTTTTGATACCACTGTTGTACCAAGCCGTGTCCTGTCTTCGTAGCCAGTGGTTCTCCTCCGCCTGCATTCGCAAAGTGCTTGCCTCCAAGGTGCCACTTGAGTGCTGGAAAAAGATGGAAGTCGCTTGGGGCAAGTTCCGGAGAATAAGGTGGATGTGTGAAAAATTCCCATTTGAAGTTTTCCATAGCCATAACTTTGCCTGCAGAGATTGTGACCTTCGCCTTTTTTGGTGCACTTTCCTCAGGCTTCTTCCACACCATGCTTTGTCGTTTTGTTTCTGGAGTTGAATGATGCACCCAGCTTTCATCTCCAGTGACAATACGGGAAAACAGTTGATCTCCATCTCTTTGATGCATTTCCAGGAAAGCTCGGGCTGCCTCCATCTGTTGTTGCTTGTGATTTTCCAAGAGCAAACGTGGGACCCATCTTGCGCAGACTTTGCGAAAATTCAAAATATCTGACATGATTGTTCCAATCGAAGAGCGTCCAATTTCGATTCCAGGAGGCAGTCGAATCATTATTTCGTCAATGGTGACGCGGCGATCTGCTTCCACCACATTCTAAACAGCAGCAGCGGCTGCATTGTCCGTAGCAGTAACGGGCCTGCAGCTTCACTCGTCATCATGCACGTTTTGCCGTCCTTCTAAGAACCATGAACGCCATCGGCGAACCATTTGGATGCTCATACATTCCTCACCATACACTGACACTAAATTGCGATGAATATTGACCGTAGTTTCATTTTTCGCCGTGAAAAAACGAATTACAGAACGGAGTTCGCAAGTGGACACGTTCACCAGTGGTAGCTCCATGGAAACTGAAGCGCTACGGACTTGCGCGTACGAGTAGCGTGATTTTGAAGGTCACCAGCTTCCAACGCATCCAAGTGACCATTTCTTCCATACTAACTAATTTTTACAACGTTTCGTTTGCAGAAAAAAAAATAGGGAAACTTATTTATTGGATGGCCCTCGTATATACTGGAAGTTTACTAGACGCACTGATTTATTTTTCTCTTTTAAGAACCTTTGTTATTTAAACATGTACAGGTTCTACTCTCGGTGCTATTGGTGAATATATCCCATTGCTACAATCAATTTCACTTTGATATATTTAGAAAATAAAATAATTCAATAAAAAGGTTTTGCTTAAAATGTTTGTGCGAATAAAACATGAGTTTTTACAAATTTCTGCGGTTTCTGCGATAAGTAGAATTTCAAATTTCTGACGTTTGAAATCAATGTACTTTGATCAATTCAAACCATTTCAGATTCAAATATTGATAAATTTGAATCTTTTGAAAGAATAATTCATATTTTCTATATAAGGTCTATTTTCCCACCTCTTCGCCATTTTCGTTCAATTTTGTAGTCTGAGAGCACTTGAAGTTGTTCTTAATAAAGTCTTAGACGTTTACAAGCTTTGAGAGTTTAATCACAAGTAACAGTACTCTGTTTAAATATATATTATTTTGTATTTTACACACACATATAAGTATATATATATATAATTTTATATAATAAAATGGCATATGTTGGATTTAATAAAATATTTATTTTGCCAATATTTCGGCTGGCTGAACGCCAACCTTTATCGAGGCATTACAATTTTGTATACACAAACTCATATATAAATATCTGTTTATTTGAAATATCGACAAAAGATTCTTAAATATCATTTGTGCTATTAGATAAAAATTATTTCACTCTATATATATAACTTTTTTAAATTTTATTTTATTTCAATTTAAAGCGCTATGTCCCCCTAGGGACACTTGCGCTGTCATACTTGTATGCCTTTACATTTGTCTATACATATATATACAATCATTTTAGGCCGTGAATAGGATAGTCATAGGATGTTAACAATGAGAAAGAGAGATAGATAAAAAAAACGATAAAAAAGAACTGTGTACAAAAGAAAGAAGTGTCTTTCAATATGTACAATAAGCAATATATATAAAATAAAAGGATTTAAAAGCGCGAATGTTTCTTTTATACATAAAACAAACTTCTACTGCCCTTACTGCGATGAAAAAATATATTGGGAGGGCTTGGCTCATCAGTGGTGAACCCCCCCAGCGGTTTCGCCAATTTAATCCACCAGACCGCTTCTAAGAGCTCTAATACTGTATTGGATCATTCTGCTTTTATATGCTACACTGAAGGATGGAATCTTGTCTGGACTGGCCTTGTCTTTATAGTTTGCTGAAGAGCATTGCTCGTAGCAAATATTTAAATGTAATGCTACTGTCCTATAAGCTTATGTCCACAGTTTACTTGAAAACCATTTCTAAGATTCCATCCTTCAGTGTAGCATATAAAAGCAGAATGATCCAATACAGTATTAGAGCTCTGAGAAGCGGTCTGGTGGATTAAATTGGCGAAACCGCTGGGAGGGTTCACCACTGATGAGCCAAGCCCTCCCAATATATTTTTTCATCGCAGTAAGGACAGTAGAAGTTTGTTTTATGTATAAAAGAAACATTCGCGCTTTTAAATCCTTTTATTTTATATGTATAGATGGCGCGTTATTGATTTGTGTTAAGCAATATATAAATTATCAGTTTCTTAAAATATATTTGTTGCTATATAATTTAAAATATATCTACAAAAGGTATTGAATTTAATATACATTTCTTTACTGGAAATTAAAATACTTGGATCTGTTACTATTAAATTATTTCCGATTATGTAGTCTTGAAAAACAGGACAATCTAGTAAAAGATGTATATATATATATAACTTGATTTATTTTGTAGAACTTATTACAAAGTGATTCTTTCTTAAAGTCGACATCTACATTTACCAATCTTAACCATACTTTTCATTATCAATATATGCCTGTGGGAAAATACGCTTGTTTGGCCGCGCGTACATCTAGACTTTTGAAATTGTTCAAAAAGAAATTAGCAAATCTCCCTTTGAACAATGCGAAAATTCTACGTTCTCGATCTCTTCTCTGCGCAAATTACATAGATTCCATTGTGAGTGAACTTAGTCTAAGACCAAGTTTAAGTAATTTCAAACATCTGATCAACATAGCATATGTTCATAATATAAAAAGACGAAATTTGTTATATCATTTCTTCTACACATATGATATATATACATGCTATAAATATATATTCTGCATATCCCTCTAGGGGGATTTTCTCATTAATTGAATATCCAAACCGTTCAAACACAGACTCTCCATAATTATATTAAACTGACGAAGTAGCTGTAAGAGTTGATCACCAATGAACCAGATCCACCCGAGATTTCTTCCATTACAGTTAGGATTAGAAATCATTAAATTGAGAGAAGTTAAAACTGTTTGTTTTGAAATAGGCTAAAAAGTAGAGAAGACGACCAGGAAGGCAATATAACGAAAGAACATGTCTTGATCGGGCATCTATAAGTGCCATCTATTGGAAACTACATCAACTCAACGTAGATATCTGGATTTAAACATGGATAAACATTCATTCTCTTTGCGATATGCCGCTCTGCTATGGTCAAAATTTAGTTACACACAATCATATTATTATTTCTTGATCAATCGAAGCTGTCTTGAGTGTTTTGTCTTCCAAGTTATCGACATTAGTTGCAAAATGGTTGTTCTTCAATCAAATCTATATCGACATTTGACAAAATATGTGTAGCAGGTTGATTCTTTATTAGTTACATATAAAATGTAACTTTAATAATCTAATTTCTATACGTACAAGTATATACGTAGTTGTACTTTATCAAATATGGAGAAATATTTTATAAATAACAAATATTTCAACTAAGTCTGCCTGTTTTAAGCTCTCCATTTGCGTATTTTTTGTCAACAACCTGGATGGCTGAAAAAATCATTATGGGAATACGTTTATAATACAACGCCAAAAATGGGTATGTATATATAGATGGAGCTCTAAAAATGCTATAATGTTTTATTAAAAATTCTTAACTATTTTTAGCGGAAATGTTTCATTTCACAATAAACCATCTCCTACTGTCCTTGCTGCAATATGAAAAATATTTGGAGGGCTCGATTGATATATCAAACTATGAATTCTCCCAACGGTTTAGCTAGTTGAATCTAGCATACCGCTCTAATATTGAATTTACCTGCTTTGTTATTATACTTGTATTCAGAACTGAAGAGGAATATTATAGGTGAAGTTATTTAAGGTAACTGTATACATTTGCTTTGAGTACAGTTGCAATGGATTGAAATTTTTTAAATTTTGTGTTTTTTTTCCGAGAGCATTGCCCTTCTGATAATAAATCACTAATAATAGGATTGTTTTGGCAACAATTGATTACATGATATATTTCTCCGTGCAGTAGGAGGAGAGTGTACATTTTGAATAGAAGCAGACGAGTTAAAATAGTTCATAAGGTTGAATAAAGATGGTGCGTTTTATTATTATTCCTAGTAAACACTTGTTAGAGGCCTAGATAATCATGGTGCGTCAAAATTGGCGACTGCTTTTAACTGTAAGTGCACCACATGTTTACATATATGAGAAGCAGTTCGACTTTTTTTACTTACAAGTATACCATAGCCCCGTTTGGTTACTTGCACTCGCTGGTAGGGTTAGACTTTAGCAAGAATCGGGGGTTATTGGAGCATTTTTAAATTAGAAACAGTACCCAAAATTCGGGATTCGATCCCGGGTTGTTTGCGGTCGAAAACCAAAGGTTTAAACCACTCCTCTACTGACTTCTGTGTGTTTAAATAATGTAACACATATCTTATATACAATATAATATACTGCGGCTTGTGATTGTAAAACGACCTTTGAAAACTATCCCGCATTTGTTTCTTTTCAACGAAAGATCAAAATTTATTTCAAGGAGAAATAACGATTATTTCTAACCTTTGGGATGAGATATGAAAGGGTGAATTGTAAAGAGTAATGATAAACGGAAAAATAAAAGTGTCCAGGGATGGAATCGAACCCACAGTGTTCCGCTTACCGGGCAGATGCCATTTCCACTAGGCTACCCTGGACATGGCATCTGCCCGGTAAGCGGAACACTGTGGGTTCGATTCCCATCCCTGGACACTTTTATTTTTCCGTTTATCATTACTTTTCACAATTCACCCTTTCATACCTCATCCCAAAGGTTAGAAATAATCGTTATTTCTCCTTGAAATAAATTTTGATTTTTCGTTGAAAAGAAACACACGCGGGATAGTTTTCAAAGGTCGTTTTACCTATCTTATATACAGTTATATTATGGGATAGAGTAGAACACTAATTTATTCAATGGAAACACAAAATGTAGACTAATCTTGAAAATGGAATTGCAAAAACTCTAAATAAGACCATTTACCTCCCCCCTCAAAAAATAATAAATAAAACGTTTTTTTTTTTGTTCCATAATTTTGATACAACTTTATTTTTGAATTCTGAAGAAGTTACAGGCGTTTCATCCATTTATCGTCTTCAGATTATATATCTTTGAATTATCTTTTTTTCCCCTTGAATGTGTATCTTCTATTCAAACAACACCAAGTGGTATTTTTTAAAACTTGACTTTATATTTCCTCGGCTGTCATTATCAGCCTTTTTCACTTATATTTATAAATATTAACAATTATTATAAAGCAGACATTATAACTTATGTGCATATTGAAGTTCTAAATATCAGAACAATTTTTCTCTGTTGAATAATACATTTCTAGTAAGGTGTCATATTGATTTGATAGATACAACCTTTTCCTCTTTTCCTTCGACATCCTAAGAAATGTTACCAATACAGAGGTATGGTATTTTATATATTTAATTGATAATTGTCTGAATTTTCTCATATTCTAAATATATCACATGATAATTAAAAAAACTAACAAGGGCCAACAGCCCGAAACTCGTTTGTGGTTGACTTTTCTTGATTTATCAAGAAAATGGGTTGGCCAAATATCAGGGAACAGGTTAAATCAACGTTTAGTTGATATCTGTTCCACCAGATGGTGCTCTGCTATCTAAAAGTTCATGTGAACGTGGTCAGTATATGTATTTTTTGATTTAAAAAAAAAATATTGAATCAATTTTTAAAATTAAATTAGCAAGGATTCTAAACGAGAGATTTGAAGCTGTGCTTATCACACTACTAGTGTTTGAGTATTTTTGATAAATTCTTCATTAAATTTTATAGTTGAAACACAAAATTTATTTAACACAAACATCTACCAATCATATATCTATTAAAATATAAAACTTTTTTCGAAAATATATGTATGGTAAATGTGGTATTGGAGATGTAACAAAATCATATGGTATTTTTCTACAATTACTTAATACAGTTTTCAATTCTTCGGCGCTTGACTTGCATGGTTTAAAATCAAAATAATAAGGAATATTAGATCAATTTTGTTTGTGTTTGGTTGAATAGGTTTGCTCTTTTTCATAATATACTTCAATCTATTCCTTTATCATGTGATCATAATATCTTTTAGATCCAATAAAATATTTTGACCAGAGTGTAGTAAAGAATTCTTGCTATCTCACCTTTTAGCCATTTTCCAATCTCAAGTAGTTAGAGCAGTAGTTGGTATTAAGAAAGAGCTTATCAAGTTCGCAGACGTTCGAGAGCTTTGAAAGTTTTCTCACAAGTGATAATTATTGAGTTCTAACAATAATTGATAGAGTTTATAATTTTTAAATTATAGATTCTGATCGGACGTCGGATAAACTGGAAACCATTTAGACAAATAGTGTACGACCATACTAAGGTGCATTTCACATATTGGAAATGGAATCGCAAACAACTTAAAATAAGACTATATTTTCCAAAAAATAAAAAACTTTTTTTGTTCCATAATTTAGAAAGGACTTTGTTTTTTTATTCTGAAGAAGTTATAGGTGCTTTTACAATTATAGGTTTCAGATTTTAATATATATATGGAAGCACAGGGTGCCTTCCCGTCAAAATAAATGTCAAACCTGACGCCATCTATGGCGCCCTGTGCTTCTATGGATCAATTTCCTTCTGGAAAATTTTCCATCTATACATACAAGGTGTGTTCAAAGAGTATCGCGACTTTTGTGTTTTTTAAATTAATTTATTTATTCATGAATACCTATCTTGTCCCCTTCAAAGTAATCCCCATGAGATATTATACACTTGTGCCAACGGTTTTTCCAATCTTCGAAGCACTTCAAAAAAATCATTTTTTAAAATCTTTTTCAGCTCCTCCTTCAATGCCGTCTTTATCTCGTCAAGCGTAGCGTAACGTCGTCCTTTCATGGGCCTCTTCAGTTTAGGGAACAAGAAAAAGTCACAGGGGGCCAGATCTGGGGAATACGGTGGCTGCGCGGCATCATTAGTGTGTTGTTTTTGGCCAAAAAGTCGCGCACAAGCAACGATGTGTGAGCAGGGGCGTTATCGTGGTGCAAACGCCAATTTTTGTTCTTCCACAAATCCGGGCGTTTCTGGCGGATTGCTTCGCGTAAATTGCGCATAACTTGCAGGTAATATTCCTTATTGACCGTTCTACCCTGTGGCAAGAACTCATGATGCACCACGCCCCTGCAATCGAAGAAAACTGTCAGAAAAACTTTCACATTCGACCGAATTTGGCGCGCTTTTTTCGGTCTTGGTTCGTGCGGCAGCTTCCATTGAGATAATTGAGCTTTGGTTTCCACGTCATAACCATAAACCCACGCTTCGTCACCAGTTATGACCCTCTGGAGCAAATTTGGGTCGTCGCGGACAGAGTCCAACATCTCATTAGCAATGTTAATGCGATGCTGTTTTTGGTCACAATTGAGCAATTTTGGTACGAATTTCGCGGCGACCCGTCTCATGCCCAAATCATTGATAAAAATTGAATGGCACGAGCCAATCGATATGTTTAGGTCCTCAGCAACTTCTCTAACGGTGATTCGACGATTGGCCAATATCATTTTCTCCACTTCATTAATTTTTTCGTCTGTTGTTGAAGTGCTCGGGCGTCCGGCACGCTCTTCGTCGTTCACATCTTCTCGGCCTTCTGATAACATTTTGTACCACCGATAAACGTTGCTTCGGTCCAAAGTAGCTTCTCCGTATGCCACAGTCAACATTCGGAATGCATCCGCGCACTTAATTTCGTTTTTCACACAAAATTTGATACAGGTTCTTTGATCCATTTTTTTAATAGGTAAAATTCGAAGACGATCCAAAACACCTGCAAGCAAAGCAGCTGTCAACAATTAAGTGAACATTCAAAATGGCCGAGCTTGTCGGCATAAGTGAGAGACATGAGTACCAACATAAAGCCACAAAAAGATCGAAATTCGAATATACGTAACCCGCGAAAATTCAAAATTCGCGATACTTTTTTAACACACCTTGTATATATATCTTTGAAATATTTTTATCCCTTGAATGTGAATCTTTTATTTAAACAACACCAAGTGGTTATTTTTAAAATTTGAGCCCTGGCTCCCCTCCTGTGAATGGGTATCCCCCTTGGACCTCTTACTTCTATTTAGATTCGGTAAAGACACCATTGGGCTCATGGACCATATATATATCTACATATGTGAAAAAATATTTTAAAAAATTGAATAATAAAAAAGGTCAGGTGTTGGTATTTAAATCAGAAAAGGCAAATCCTGACCGTTAGCACATGAGCTTTTTAAATGGCGCTCTGACATTTAAAAAGTTCATGGGCTAGTGGTCAGGATATGCTTTTTTGATTTTAATATCTACATATATATGGAAATTTTGCCGAGAGGAAATTAACCTATAAAATAGAGGTAATCTCTCCCGTCAAAATAGGCGCTGAAACTATGGGCTATCTATTGACCGCCTCCGCAAACTATCGGACTCAGGTCGGTGACAAAGCCACGACTCCACAACTTTTGTAAGCTGAGAATATTCCACCTAGAGACCATGGTTTCGGGCTAATGGCCCTCGTCAGTCTAGTGCGGACTTTATTTAAATAGATACACAAGGGATCAAATGAAATCTTCACAATCTGCCAAAGAGGTATTTAGCTGGTAGAGTGGCTAGGCCATATCTATAGAAAAATTTCCATCTATATCTTTGCCATAGATATGGCCTAGTCACTCTACCAGCTAAATACCTCTTTGGCAGATTGTGAAGATTTCATTTTATCCCTTGTAGATCTCTTGAAATAAAGTCCTGATTAGACTGACGAGGGCCATTACCTGAACCATGGTCTTAGGTGGAAGCTTCTCAGTTTGCCAAAGTTGGAGTCGTGGCTGATTTCACTAATTTGCGAATATGGTCAATAGATGGTCCTTAGTTTAGCATCTATTTTGACTAAGAGGCGACCTCTATATATATTCCGAAATATCGAAAGTGCTCACTAATAAGGGAGAAATAATCCCTCCTAGCTAGACAGTCAATCGAGACCTACAACTTGGTTTTTGCAGTCGATGCCAAAGCGGCTTCTCCTTTTCAAAGAAGACAAGACACACGATTATTTTGGAAACAAGAAGCTCCCAAACAAATGGGTGACTTTAGGTATGAACAAGGCTTGACTGGTAGTTGGGGGAAAGTCCTGAAGTAGATAGGAGATGCACTAGCGTGAAGTCGGGACTGGACTGTGTGTCCTTCTCATCTTCCTCTGTCCGTTTTATGTCAACGCTGACTGAACTGTCTATTCTCTGCTGACGTGAGCCATCTGCCCTGGACCCGAGGGTCACCTGATGACCTCGAACAATCAGGTGGTGATACGTCATAACAAAATGGCTGACACCTTTGGATGGGGAAGAAACATCTAATTTTAGCCGTGCAACCCCTCTGTTTCTCACCCAGGTTATTTAACTGACTTACTTCCGTCTTTGTCAGAGCGATGCATTTTATTTTAATTTTTGTTCATACATTTGTTACAGATTGAAAAGGTTAGATTATTTACAATACTTTGGAGGTATGGAAGATTTTTTTTTAATAAGGTATAAAGGGGGAGGGATTAAGTGGTTACTAACCTCCCATGATGGTTGAAGTGTGGTGTGCAAGCATTTTATACAGTATAAAAATTAATTTTTAATTTCGATATCAAAACTCAAACAAGTTTATACTTCAACTTTTATAAGGTGATGGATTTCCATTTTATTGTTTTCCAGATATGGAAATTATAGAAATGGCAGTTTAGTAGAGGGCGGAGAAAGGAGGCAATGGGTAAACTAAGGAGGAGCCGGCCAGTAGCAGGAGGAGCTTCTTGAAACGTGGGCGGAACCAAGGCAGTAGCAGGAGGAGTATCTTGGAAGGTGGGTGGATCCAAGCCAGTACCAGGAGGAGCATCTTGGAAATTGAGCGGAGTCAAACCCGTAGCAGGAGAAACAACTTGGAAGTGGGCGGAGCCAAGCCAGTAATAGGAGAAGCATCAGAGAAAGTAGACGTAGCCAGATTTTCCATTGAGCCATTCTGGATTGTCTTCCACCCCTTGTATCTGCCACACAAATATTTCAAATAAATATCATAGCGTCATATAGTTCAAATAGAAAATATTTATAGATCGGAGTGTCATACAAGGTGTGAATAGAAACTTCTGTAAATAGGCAAGTTAGATATTAGAAACATAACATTGAAACTATTGTTTGGAAAAATATAGGTTGATCAACCAATTATTTATTTAATTCTCGACGTTTCGATATCTCGCTGTCACTCTCCTCAGAGTGACCGCATCGCCCCAGAAAATAAACCCAGATGCTACATATATCCACGGTGTCCCTGGAAGATCTACATATTGTCCACCATTCCATATTTCTCTTCTACATGCCATATTATTCTTACAACTAGCTGTATTTAATTATATTGACCAAAATGTTAGCAATACCAGCTTGTCTTGTTAAGAACAAGAAATATTTTAAATTATTTTGAACATCCAAACAGCAATTAGGTCCTACCCTGAATAAATTTGTATTAATTAGCAAACATTATTTAAAAATTCTTATGAATTAATTAGTTAATTATTTTTCAAATAATAATTATTAAAAAATAATCTTTACACACAAATTATTTAATTATATAATTTTCTTAAATTAAATAATTTTATTTTTATTATTCTCCTTGATTTAATCACTGATGGTATCATTTCACTCGCCGGAACCTCTCCTCATGCCGGAAACGATTTTCTCGCCGGAACTGCTTCTTTCCGCGGCCCTGCCTGAAGCAGATTCAGGGCCGGTCCTTAGGTGCAACAATGAGTTTTACTGCTTTCTCAGTTTCTTCCCAGTCATTGTTGGGAGACACTGCCTCGAACTGTCTCCTGGAACTCTCGAGGGAATCTCCTCCATCAAAGGCTGGCGGAGGCATTCCACGGTTCATTAGTGAGCTCTCTATCTTTTTTTTTTCTGAGAAGACATTCTTCATCTCTAAATTTTTCTATAAAAAGCTTTTCTTCCTCTCTCCATTCCCGCTATTATTGCATCATCTACATGATAATGGCCAGCAATCTATGCTCTGAGGCCATCCTTTGCCTTCTAATTTCGATTGGCTTTGGTTAGCAACACATATTCAATCAAGTTTGATATCGAAAACTTCAAGGAGCATCCTGGTGACCTCCACGAGGAAGAATCCCAATTCTGACATTAGTTGTTATGTGTTGTCCCGGTCCTTCGCGACAACGCCGCTTCTTCCCGCGAATCACCAACCTTAGCTCCATTGCTTCACCTCTGCATCCCTACCCAGAAGACAGCCTAAAGCCTTTGATAACCACTACCACTATTTCCATAGAACTTCTTTCCCTTTGGAGGGGGGGGGGGGGCAGGAGAAACTAAGAGCAGCTATTGTGATGTTAGATGAGGAAGTCACAACAGAAACCGGTAAAGTCTTCTTTTATTGTAATCTTTCATCCACATTACACTTAAACCCGAATATCAGTTAACAGGAATGTACTGCAATTTAAAATACTGCAACCAAAATGAAGTTGCATTTACAATTATAAGCCCTCGAAAATAGGATTACAGCAGAAGGCCATCTCCACATTATCCCTAGAACAGAAATAGGTTAAAGTCTTGTAAAGAGCCATCTGTTAATGGAGGTTGCAACTTTATTTCTTAGGTCGATACTCGTAACATTATATTCCCCTATAAAATTCCATTTTTGATCAAACAAATAATAATTGAAAATAAACCTACACTTCAACATCTCAACTAAATTATAATTTCTTGAAAGAATGCCCTTATTAGGGCTCATCCATTTCTATCCTTGCATCACCAGGATTTCCTCTTGGAGAGAGTTGCATTGGCAATGGAAACTGTGGAGCATAATGTAAAACTGAAGCAGTTTATATATTATGTATTAAAAGAAAAAATAAGGTGTATACGCCAAAGGTGAAATTTATACACTGTGGCAAGATGCATAAAGGAAAATGCAGATTTATCATAAAACCTATATATTGGAACAATAGTGCGCCAATGCTAGGCCAAGGCAGAACCTCAAGACTTCAAGCAAAGGAGGAAAAAAGCGCTTGTTGGGGCGAGAGTGGATATATTAGCTGAAATTTCTAAATTTAGCCCCCCCCCCCCCCCCAGAACAAGATACATTTGAAAACTTACAAGACTCAATTTAAGCGTGATGTTCAAGATTATATACACAATTTCCATGATGTTGATGTCTTAAATCTTCAAAAGTTTTAACAGCAGTCTAACTACGAGAAGCCTTCTCGACGCTCCTACAGCGGGTCATCTAGGATTTTCTAAAACTTATGAGAGGGTTAGAAGAAAATACTTTTGGCCAGGACTTCTCAAGGATATACGAAAGTATGTAGCACATTGCAAAGTGTGACAAAAAAGAAAACAGACAAACCGCCTGGGTTGCTCAAACCCATTCCCCCTGCAACCTTCCCATTCCAAAGAATCGGAATAGATCTTCTTGGGAGATTCCTGAAATTCTTTGGCGGTAACAAATGGATCATAGTTTGTACTGACTATCTTACTCGATTTGCCGTTACTAGAGCCTTACCCACAGGGGAAGCAAAATCAGCAGCCAAGTTATTGATGTAAGATGTTGTTCTCAAGCATGGAGCCCTCAGAGAAATAATCACGGACCGAGGACGAGTATTCCAATCCAAGTTGATTGCGGAACTCACCAATTAATGCTCATCTATACACGGTTCATCACAATGGTTCATGACAACATATCATCCCCAGACGAATGGACTGACCGAGAGGTTGAACAAAACCTTAATCAACATAATGGCGATGTATGTAAGTGTTGAACAGAAGAACTGGGACGTTATCCTGCCCTACGTCACTTTCGCCTACAACACCGAAAAGAAAGACACGAGAAGCTTCACTCCATGGACATGAGGCTGAAACAACTGTAGATACTTTATTTACAAACCGATAGAAGAGCTCCAAGAGGAATACAGCCAAAGGATTGCGTCGCGAGTGGAAGAGACTAGTCAAAATTAGAAGCCTTGAAAGCCTAAAAAAAGGACAAGGCCAGATATGATTCAAAGCACGAGGCAAGTCGGTGCCCTGGTATGGATTTTCATCCCAATAATAAAGGTGTGACTTTCAGAAAAACTGATGAAAGGGTACTTCGGGCCTTACAGGGTTACTCTGAAACTTTCCTGACGTAAACTTCAAAGTTTAACCTTTGGACCAATCAACCAGGTGGCGCCAAACAAGAGCCCTGGTCCATGCACTGAGAATGAAACTTGTTGAATTAGTAAACAAATATGTGATATATGTTATGTTTGACCAAGTAGTTATTTGTTTTTAAAAGGGTAATGGCTTAAAATAAAGGATAAACTTTTCTCGCATTTTTATTTCGCTGGTTTTAACCTCTCATTGTATTTGAATAATAAATTTGTTTAAAGTTATAAAGCTGCATTAATGTAAAATTGAAATTTCCCTACAACAAAACCCTCTACCATGATCCTGAGGACCAAGCTGTTCTGTTCAAGTAATAATTACAGCGGAACGCTGTTCATCTAGGAAGGGGGGAATGTCACAGAATAATTATTGTAAATACTCTGTTGTTAAGTTATTATTTAAAATATTTAGCTGCGTCATTACCCCTTACCATGTTTGTAGATAATCACTTGTAAAATTAATTTCTATCACCTTTAATTTTATAGATTTTACTAATAAATTATTTAAACTTAAACTTTTGGAATACTTGTCTTCTCTGCCGTGACAATATTAATCCATTTTAAAATTATGACCAATACTTTTTAATCACAAAGGAATAACATGCAATATGGAATTCGGAGCAGTTGCAGCTTCTGTTAGATTCTATCCCAGGGGCTCAAGGGATGCCTACAGAGTGTGGGATTATTCTTCTTAAGAGTAACTAGACTCCATCTGGCCAGGTGATTCAGAGTCTACAATTTCTTTTGGGACACTAAAACTCAGTATGAGTTCACAACTCATGTAGATGGCCAAATTATTTAGTACTCTACACTAAACATATCCTTTGCCCCTTTCAAAAAGTATTTTAGGATTTTATTAAATCTATAGTCAAAAGGAACATTCTATAATTTATCACCGGTTGAGCAAGTAGTGTGGATCATTTCCAGCTGACTCCTCAGTCTCCATTCTGCCAGATTATCAGAGTTTGCCATTTCTGCTGGAATTCTGAACACTCAGTATGACAACTCATGTAGAGTGTCAAATTATTTGTACTCTACAAATACAGGAAATATCAACGCCATATTAACCACGAAAACTTTAATCGAGAAATATATCAATTGAATTATTTATTTTTCTAGATTAAAACGGGTATAAAAACGTCTAGAATTTACCAATTAAAATAAAATTATTTGGATACAAACTAAAAATACCTATAGTATAATTGTGTGTTAGAATATAAAAAAATGAATTAATAATGAAAATGTTGTTTTTAAAGTGTAAAAATCCTTATTAAAGTATAAAATGAGGATTTGAAAAAATGTAAAATGTTTTCGTAAAAGGGGCAAACCTATATAATCTATGAATTATTTGACAACACTGAATAACTTGTATTGTTTTCGATCTGTTCCTGTCGGTGAGTGTTTCGTTTTCCTCCTGTCTTTATAAGAAGTTCAAGAGTAACACAATCATTTCTTCGTACATATTTATCGCTTGATAATAATTACAATATTTTTATTATCACATTAAAAGTAACCAGTAACCTAACATATAGGTAACCCAGGCTAGACTCTCTTGGAGGTGATATCCATTGAAGAATGGGAAAAGGAAAACAAATCGTTTTTGATTATACAAAAGTGGCCTCTGATCAAATATATATTTGTTGCAGGTTTTTATCTCGAACTATATACTTGTTAATAAAACTATATTATATGAAATAAAATCACAAACTTCTTACATTATTCAGATTAGTATTCCAGGCCAAAAAAAGTTTCTATTTAAACTTCTCAGATGCTATGGAATGCACAGACTGAATGTTACTTTTTTTTTGCATCTATAAAGCTTGTGGCATATACTTTTTCGTGAACTGGTCCACAAAGGCTATCAAGACAGACTCCTAAATTACACGATGACCTGGGTAGTTGTCAATATATGGATACACTAAATGAGCCTGTGTTACCTATATGTTACTACACTACATACTTTTTAGTTATTTTTAAGTTTTATAGGTTTTAATTTCTTTAACACACAAAGGTTTATCAAAGAACTGAGAGTTCAAGCCGCGCTAGGATTTTACTTGAACTGACAAATGCTTCCATGAGCTTTTCCCTGTGGAGGTCATTTACCTTATTCTCTAATTATTAAAAGAAAAGTGAAAGCCCAAAACTTTGAGTTAAAACAAAGAGTTAAAACTTTGACCCCTGAATGGTGCTGTTTGTCTAGTTTGTTTTCCATCTTACACTACACAAAGTATCTGGCTTCACCCAAGTGAATGTTAGCGCCTAACAGATATTGTTATAACAATGGTATATGATTAGTGTTGTAGTAATTATATGACTTCATCAATATATCATCATCATCATTTTCCAACCACAAAATATTTTAATTATTTTGCTAATGAGATAATATGCATAGACTTTGAACAGCCTATATGCTAAACCTCTTGCTTCTTCGACCTATCCCTGCTAATTTTCTCTACAATTTATTTAAAATAAACAAACAAATGTCCTTATTTCTATTTTATTTTTATAATATTACAAGGTATTAAGACCAAATTCATATAAATTAATAGTTTAAATAATTACCTTGTAGTGGTAATCTGTAATCCAAATTGTGCCTTATTATTTTTATAGATATACTTAGTAGTATTTGTAATGGAGTTAGAAATGTATCAATACATTACTATGACAATTTGGTTGTTACATTTGCAAATTCAGGGGTTGAGTTCATTATAGTGATTTCTTTCAGAGACATGACTATCAGACTAATGTGGTACAGGCCATGATAATCATGGTGGGTAGAGGTAGGCGACTGCCTTTTACTGTAAGTGTACCACATGTCTACACATGTGAAAAGCAGTTCGCCTTTAAACTTACAAATGCAAGAGCCCCATTGTATGTTTTAATACATGCAGTGTCTCTATTCCAGAACACAATATAAAATCGATGCACACATAATGTGTTAATATTGATACTATGGGGTCAATGGAAGGATGGTCTAAACCGTTGGTTTTCAACCGCTATGGACCCAGGTTCAATTCCCGCATTGGGCACTTTTTTCTGATATAAAAAAAAAATGGTCCAATGGCCCACAATTTTTTCAAACCCTACCAGCGAGTGAAGTAACCAAATGGGGCTCTTGAACTTGTAAGTGTAAAGGCGAACTGCTTTTCACATGTGTAGACATGTGATGCACTTACAGCAAAAGCAGTCGCCTACCTATACCCACCATGATTATCATGGCAGTACCACATGTACTAGGGAAATGCAATACTATAATAAATCCAGAAGAGATTAACATCCTTTCAAAGTTGAACCCTGGAAAAAATGGTTACAGAGGGTTGGCAAAACATCAGTTAATGATGGTCAAATTATGACAAGCGTTGAACTAATGAGGTTATACTTGATTTTTTTTCCATGCTCTATTAATACTTCAATTACTATTTTGCGATAATATAAAAGAAGAAAAAGGAACTTCTTGTGTAAGCTCCTTTTTGTTCTTTTATATTATCACAATATAGTAATGGCAATCAAAAAGTTGTTCTCTACTTCAATTATTGAATTCAAAGCAGTGATAGTTTGACTTCGACTTGATAAATCCATGCAGTTGGAGCCTTAAGATATTTTTTTTATTACTAAGTTCAAAGATTTTATTCTTGATAATTTTTGAAAAATTTTATAAAAAAGATATTGGACGGTAGCTTTTAGCTAATTCATAATTAGGGTTTTGTTGGGCTTAGCTATTATTTTGGGTGCTGCTGATTTCCTTTTTTTTGGGGGGGGGGGAGTATCCTATTTAAATTCATTTATGCATATTGAACATTTATTTATAAAGAGTGTAATATTGTGAAAATTATAATAATCAAAATAATTTTGACTTCTCCTTAATGGGACTCTCAATTTGAACTTGGGTTGTAATTGTTGGGAGAGAGGTCTCTTCTTCTTCTTCTTATCTCCACTCAATCATATTAGGGTGTCAAGCTTGTAAAGTTGAGACTTTTGATGGTGTCTGTTGACAACCATCATGATTGGGTGAAGTAGAATGCGTTTGTCTTTGTCATTAAGACTGGGAGCACTACTCAGTGGTAGGCCGACTTAGCTCCAAAAGAAATGGCCGCCTCTGACATGAGGAACAGATGCCATGTGCAGCCGCTCCTAACATGGAGTACAAACGCTGCTCATCCTGTATCCCTGGATTAGGAGCCCTTACAGGGTACTATCAGCCGGGCCAGCTGAACCCAGGTTTTTTAGTGAGCTTGTTACTGCTCCCCCTCCTCCTTTTTCATCCGGGCTTGGGACCGGCAAAGGCGGAGTTGGGAGAGAGGTGCACTGCTGGAGTATTTTATTTACATGTCACATTATAACTTGCTGTCTTCATCTTTTGTCTTGGGTTTAACTTTTTACATCTTATTTATTTTTATTAACTTTCATGTATAGTTATTTTTACATAATAATTTGGTTATTTTAAAATTATTTTTCATACTTTCTTCAAGTACCTCTGATCACCAGCGCAACAATTAGATGTACAATAGTGAAAATGAAGTTGGTTGCCCTGGCATGTATTGCCAAAATCTCATTCTATCTTTCAAAAAACCAGACTTTAATTAATACTGAGGCTTTATTTGGGTTTGTAGTAAAAATATAGTTGAATTCATTTAGTTCATAAGGTCAATAAACTTCTTAGTGCAATCATATTTGGCCGTAAGATATGTGCCATAGGTAGTAGAGAATCTGTATGTAAGTTGTGACTCCTGGTCATTATATTTCCAAACCAAGGAATTTTCAAACAATTTTTCTTTGTCCAGAAGTATTTTATCCTGTTTTGCCAATTAAGAAAAAAGAAAAAGGCACCTCTTTATCATTTTTTTTTTGCTTATCCCTAGTACACGTGGTACAGGCCATGATAATCATGGTGGGTAGAAGTAAGCGACTGCTTTTTTTTTTTACTGTAAGTGCATCACATGTCTACATATAAAAACAAGTTCGACTTTGCATTTACAAATGTGCCAGAGCCCTGTTTGGTTACTTGCACTCACTGGTGGGGTTGGACTTTTGCAAGAATCAGGGGCCATTAGAGCATTTTTTTTATCAGAAAAAAAGTGCCTAATGCGGGATTCGATCCCGGGTTGTAGTGGTCGAAAACCAACAGTTTAGACCATCCTTCCATCAACCCCCTGGATTTGGTCTTGTTACCTTTTGTATCTCAACCCCATTGTATGGATGTACTGGCCAATATAGTTAGTATGGAGTGAACCAGGAGGATAGTTCACAATTGATGCACTACACTACACTTCAATTCCACCCAAACTCTTGATCGTGCAACTAAAAGTTGTTGATGGCTTGTGTCATCTGGCGGAATAAATATCAACTATTTGTTGATTTTTTAATTATTCTAGAATTGGCCAAATACCCATTCTTGATTATTCAAGAAAAGATAACCACGTGCATTTTGCTAATATTGCATATATTGAACAAAATGTAAAAAAAGCATATTTCACAGAACATGCCTGTTTAGATTTTGTGCCTAATCTACTCATTGTTTGGTGTGTGAAAGGTTTCGCCACAAGAAGACATGGGATCCTTTGTAAAGAAGTAAGTGTTAAAAATGAAATAGTTCTTTGTTCATACATTTTAGGTTGTGATAGGGTACAATTTAGATTATAAACACAAGGTTATAAGACCAAATCCAAATAAATAAATAGTGTGTGACGTATCGGTAACAATACTGTTACTGAAACGTCACAAACTATTTATTTATTTTGGATTTGGTCTTATAACCTTGTGTTTATAATCTATAATCCAAATTGTGCCTTATCAATTTGGATTATAAATTAGAAAAATAAGATAACAAGCAAATGAATAAATTATACCTATTAGAAACAGATGGTAACAAGATTGAATTGTACATTATTTTTTGGATATGGTCTTGTTACATTATGTATCTAATTTTTAGGTTAATAAAGCTTATTTCTTGTGATTTGAGATTCACAAATAATCTTATGCCAAAAATTGTAAATATTTTATTCTAATACAAAACATCATATTGAGATATATGAGCACATCATCGATTGATCCTATATTTCTGTAAACACCTTTATAGCAAATGAAAGCGTTATAACACGTGAATGTTTCTTTTAGTGTGTGATGTTTCGGTAACAGCGTTGTTACCATCTTCAGACAAAAGTACTGAATTCATTAATTCATTAAAAAGTAATTCATTCAGTACTTTTGTCTGAAGATGGTCACAATGCGTTACCGAAACGTCACACACTATTTACAGTCGAACCTCTTTAATTCAACACCCCAAGGGATCAGAGCTTTCGGTTGAATTAAAGGAAGTGTTGAATTAAGGTTATATGATTAGGTAATCATCTAACTCGCTAAAATAATATTTTTTTAAAATAGCTTTGTAATATAAATTAATGATATTAATTGAAACCATTGTGTTTTTATATTATTTTCATGATTAACTTTAGTATCAGTGACAAAATGGCATTAATACATATTTTAGAAACATAAATAATTGTAACAAATAAATTTATTGGCAATGTGTTTCTTTTCAGTAATATAATCAAATATTAACTCTACAGACATTAAAATATTAAATATAATATATTAAATGATATTTTATTCTAATTGAAAAATATAGCAGTTGAAAGGAAATAAATATGGTAAATATATAAAAAGAAAATTTTAAAATATTATTTTAAAATAATCATGAAGATCTTTTAAAAAATTCCTTTATAGATATCTGTTTTTGCACTGAAATCCTATTCAGGATGTATTCCAGATAGCATTTTGAAAAAAATGCATGCCTTTCTTCCTCTGAAATGTCTTTTAATAAATAAATTTTAATGTATTAAAGGCATCCACTGCTGCTGCAGGTGTTATTGATTTTGTGTTTAAATCTTTTATAATAACACAGAAATGGAATATTGAAATAAAATGTTATCATAATCATTTTTGGATCATTTTATAAAGATTTATTTATTTAAAACTAGCGGACGTACCCGGCTTTGCCCGGGTTTTACCCGAGTAAAGGTTTGTCTAACGAATCTCTCGATAAAGTGAACATTTTTTCCCGGTCCCTTGAAAATTACTCGATAAGTTGAATAAATTCAATATTAATTGGTTCCCTCGGTAATTGGAAGTTGAAGGAATAGTATCTTGCCTTGGAATTGCATCATTATTCTTGTCTCAAATAAATTGCCGTGTCATCCTGAATTTTGTCTTTCCTAATTTTCTACATTACAAAATCATCGTATCATCATGATAATATTTAGAGCAGATTGTTGAATTATAACAGATAAATTAGAATATTTATCTTGATTATTTTAAAGCGAAAAGTTATTTCAAAAATTTTATTCGCTAGAAACCTTCCCAGTACTATACTAAATAACTTCCCAAAGTTTCATGGCGTTCCAATGAGTGGTTTGGTCAGGCATAAAGGACAAACAGACACACACACACATACATTCATTTTTATATATATAGAAGAAATTATTTATAAATTTAAAAATAGCTAAAATATTTCAATGTTAAAAAAAAAAAAAAAAATTATTATTAGTTAGCGCATGATGCCGAAATCCCGCGTAAAAAAAACAACAATAACATCCGCGAAATTGCGCAACGGCACTGCAAAGTGAAACTTAAACTAACCAGAAACCAAAAATGCGCAGGCGCGATCGTATCGGCGCCCGCCGATGCCGATTGTCGCCGCCGTAATACCGTTTAGCGGTAAAGTTGCATGTAAAATAACATTCAACTGTCGAAATTCGAATATTAAAATGGTCGAACTATCGGAACTGTCGTATTATCGATACTGTCGAATTACGGTTTGTTATTTGATAGGCCGGAGGTCGGGACATCGGAACATGGTCGAATTATCGCCGAGTGTCGAATTGGGGTGTGTCGAATTAACGAGGTTATACTGTAATTGGATTTGATCTTATTACCTTGTGTTTATTTCTCTAAACTGTTTGTTATATGAAGTGAATGGACAAATTCTCTCTCACACACAATGGTAAGTGGATTAATCTGGTGAGTCTGTTAGAAAACTTCACACTATTGTTGAATCTCTGCCAATATATTTTTCTCATAGGGGGTCGATGGAAGGCTGGTTAAACCGTTTGGTTTTCGACCACTATGACCCGGGTTCGATTCCCGTATTGGACACTTTTTTTCTGTTTAAAAAAAAAATGCTCCAATGGCCCCCCGATTCTTGCAAAAGCCCAACCCCACCAGTGAGTGCAAGTAACCAAACGGGGCTCTGGCACATTTGTAAGTGCAAAGTCGAACTGCTTTTCAAATGTGTAGAAATGTGGTGCGCTTACAGTAAAAAGCAGTCGCTAACTACCCACCATGATTATCATGGCCTGTACCACGTGTACTAGGGATAAGCAAAAAAAAAATTTCTCATTGCAGAAGAAATTGTAAAAAAAAAAAAATTTTATGTAGAAGAGCTGATAATTGAATTTCTAAATATAATTTTGTTGTAGCAATACTGCAAGTAATCATTTGTGGACTTTACACACATTAGCTTGTACTACTATTACAAGAAAATAAGACCTAATCCAAATCAATTACAGTATAACCTCGTTAATTCGACACACCTCAATTCGACACTCGGCGATAATTCGACCATGTTCTGATGTCCCGACCTCCGGCCTATCAAATAACAAACCGTAATTCGACATATCGATAATACGACACTTCCGATAGTTCGACCATTTTAAAATTCGAATTTCGACAGTTGAATGTTTTTTACATACAACTTTAAAAACACGGCCATTTCTGTGTTATTATATAAGATTTAAACACAAAATCAATAACACCTGCAGCAGCAGTGGATGACTTTAATACATTAAAATTTATTTATTAAATGACATTTCAGAGGAAGAAAGGCATGCATGTTTTTTTTTTTTTAATAGACCATCTGGAATACATCCTGAATAGGATTTCAGTGCAAAAACAGACATCTATAAAGGAATTTTTTAAAAGATCTTCATGATTATTTTAAAATAATATTTTAAAATTTTCCTTTTATTTACCATATTTATTTCCTTTCAACTGCTATATTTTTCAATTAGAATAAAATATTATTTAATATTATAATGTCTGTAGAGTTAATATTTGATTATATTACTGAAAAGAAACACATTGCCAGTAAATTTATTTGTTACCCGGGTTCGATTCCCGCATTGGACACTTTTTTCTGTTTAGAAAAAAAATGCTCCAATGGCCCCCGATTCTTGCAAAAGTCCAACCCCACCAGCGAGTGCAAGTAACCAAACGGGGCTCTGGCATTTGTAAGTGCAAAGTCGAACTGCTTTTCACATGTGTAGACATGTGGTGCGCTTACAGTAAAAGCAGTCGCTAACTACCCACCATGATTATCATGGCCTGTACCACGTGTACTAGGGATAAGCAAAAAAAAAAAAAAAAATATGTATTAATGCCATTTTGTCACTGATACTAAAAGTTAATCATAAAAATAAAATAAAAACACAATGGTTTCAATTAATATGATCAATTTATATTACAAAGAGCTATTGTAAGTTAGATAAGTTAGATGATTACCTAATCATCTGACTTTAATTCAACACTTCCTTTAATTCAACCGAAAGTTCTGATCCCTTGGGGTGTTGAATTAAAGAGGTTCGACTGTAATAGTGTGTGACATTCCGGTAACTGCGTTGTTACCGAAACGTCACATACTATTAATTTATTTGGATTAAGTCTTATTTTCTGTAACTATAATCTATAATCTAAATTAGGCTTTATCACTTGTACTACTCTATTTTACAAAGCAATAATGCACCATCTATATACAACAAATGAAAACATTTAGACGCAAATGTTTCTTTTCACAAATAAATCAAACTACTGTATTATGTAGAAAGATTGGGTTTATTTTTTGTAGAAGAATTCCAGAAAATATATTGACACGTTTCTGAATTTTGTAATTAATTTTGTAATTAGTTTTTCATTGATTTTTAATGTGTGATCAATAACTCTTATCATCATTGGAAAAAAGAACAATTAAAAAACAGAAGAACAACAACATGGTAAATTTGCCTATTTATTTAAAACAAACAAACAAACAAATTAGATAAGGATTTAAAATAAAACATTTCTTTAAAAGTTAAAGCAAAAATAAAACGTTACATAAAATATTTGGCGCAGCTACGAAAGGATTAAAATATAAATCAAAAAAGGCTTCGACGAAAGAAAAAGTAAGTACAATGGCAGTAAATGTAAACAAATTAGAGAAATTTAGCGGTGATAAAGGTTCAATTCGGCCTGAATCATGGCTTAAACTATATGAATTGGAAACTGGTAAACTAGATGAAGTCGATAGAATCAATAATCTAATTTATTATTTATCAAAAGATGCTTTAGAATGGTTTGCTGATGAAATATTGAGCAACGCATCCATTAAAAAATGGGATACTGTTAAACTCAAATTAATTCAGCGCTTTGGTTATAAAGTTGAAAGCCCTATAGTTGCAGCATCAAAAAGAAGACTTAAAAAAGAAGAAACCGTGGAAGATTATTTTAGAGATAAAATTAGATTATTAAATCAAACAAGCCTCATAATGTCGAGAAGCTAAAAATGTTAACGGATGGATTGCCATTAGATTGGAAAAATTATCTCGTAACAGCCCAGCCTAAAGATCCATCACATTGGATGCAGATTGCCATGGAGATTGAACAAAACAATAATCAAATAAGGCAACAACAGAGAAGTAAAACCAAGGTTTTTAATATAACTACACCTACAATCTCAAAAAATTGCCCATATTGGTGTCCTATTTGTAAGAAAAAAGGATTGTATTTTAAACATTGGTTAAGTGATTGCAAAGATTATGATCCTAATTATAAAGACAAGCTTAAACACCAAGCAACTAATATCACCACAGATGTTAAACAAACCATAGCTGATTCAATTTGCATAGCAAATACCAATTTTCCTTATAGATTTGTTAATGTTGAAGTTTTACTTAATAATATTCCAGTTTCATCTTTTATTGATACCGGGTCAACTATTTCATTAATGAGCTGTTCGCTTTTAAAACAACATAAGTTAAAATTGAATGTAAACGATAGAATCAAAATTAAACAAGTAGATAGTTTTGCATATACTTTAGGATCAGTAGAAGTATTTTTGAAAATCCATTCTAAACTTGTCGGGTGTAAGCTTCATGTAGTGAAAAACTTTAGCTATCCATTGCTTATTGGACTTGATGTAGCAGGAAAAATTGGATTAATAATTGACACAAAAGACAAAGCGGTGTATGTTAAAGGAAATGAATGTTTTTATATATCTCCTGAAACGCATCTTCCATCTGTTCAGCAAAAAGAGCTTAATCAATTACTTAAAGAAAATCAAGCATTGTTCAGCCAGCATGAAACTGACATCGGAAGGATTGCTGTTCAACACAAGATCCATACAATTGAACATCCACCCATCAGATGTAGACCATATAGAAGACCACTTGCCGAATATGATGAAATAAAAAGACAAGTTGAAGAATTGAGTAAAAAGGGACTAATAAGAGAATCTCAGTCACCTTGGGCCTTCCCCGTAGTGTTGGTCTCTAAAAAGGATGGTTCACAAAGGATGTGCATAGATTACTGAAAACTGAATGCAATTACAATTGATGACAAGCAGCCTCTTCCATACATCCAAGATATGTTTGATCGCTTACATAATGCGAAATACTTCACAACACTTGACATAGCATGGGCTATTGGCATGTTGAAATACATCCAGACTCTGTTGAGAAAACTGCTTTCATTACAAATGACGGGCATTATGAATTTTTAGTTATGCCATTTGGCTTGAAAAATGCTCCAAGTACTTTTCAGCAAATAATTCAGCATATTATTGGAAATCTTCTTTGGAACGGTGTTTGTAATTATCAAGATGATATTCTAATTTACAGCAGTACTTTTAAAGATCATATTGAACTCATGAAGAAAATATTTGACAAGCTTAAAGAAAACAATATCAAACTCAAGTTGAAGAAATGCTCCTTTGCAAAACAAGAAATAAGATATTTAGGTCATATCATAGGACATAACAAGATTAAACCTGACCCTGAAAAAACAAAGGCAATAAATGAGTTCCCTCAACCTAAAACAGTGAAGCAAGTAAGGCAGTTTTTGGGTTTAGCAGGTTACTACAGGAAATTTATTCCTAAATTTAGTGAAATTGCAGATCCTTTAACAAGCCTCACAAGAAAAAATAAGTTATTCAAATGGACTACTGAAGTTAACAAATCATTTCAGGAACTAAAGTCTCATTTATCCACAGATCCAGTTCTTTCTACATATGATCCTTCATTACCATGTAAGCTTTATACAGATGCATCTAAACTGGGAATTGGTGCTATTTTAGCTCAAATTGGAAATGATAATCAAGAACATGTAATTTCCTATTATTCAGGGAAACTTCTACCACATCAACAGAACTATTCTGCATTTGAGTTGGAATGCTTTGCTGTAGTTCAATCAGTTGAATACTTTGAAGTTTATCTTGAGAACAATACATTTGAAGTCATTACAGATCATTCGGCTTTGGAATGGCTCTTCAACGTAAAGAAACCAAAGGCAAAATATCTCCGATGGATAATTGAATTATCAACCAAGTCAATGAAAATAGTTCACAGATCAGGATCAAAGCAAACGCATGTTGATGCATTGTCAAGATCACCAGTGTCATTTCATATATCAATCCCCACTCTTCGACTACACCAACAAAAAGCGGATCTCGGTTTTGTAAAGAACTCTCATATTCATCGAGATCTTATTATGGTGAAACATAATGGAGTTCTAAAAACAGTTGTTCCAGAATCATTCCAAGAAGAAATTCTCAAAGAATACCACGATAATCATTCTCACCCCTCAATTAACAAGACAGTAAGATTGATAACACCATTTTATTGGTGGCCGAATGCTATCAGATGCATCAAAGACTATGTTCGCTCATGTAAAATATGTCAAATAACTAAATGCAGTCATAAACCATTTATTGGAGAATATGTTGCACCAAACTCTGATCTGAAACCACTGGAATTAATATCAATGGATACTATTGTGCTAGGCTCTGCAGCAAATGAAACCAAGCACAAATACATTCAAGTAATAATTGACCACCTAACAAGATTTGTTTGGGCTTTCCCTTCTGTCACCAACACTTCTCAAGCAGTAATTCAATGTTTAGACAAAATCAACAGAACTGTTCCCCAAATCAAATGTATTTTAACCGACAACGGAAAGAATTTTACATCAAAAGAATTTAACAAGTTTTTGAATGAGCATCAAGTTCAACACACCTATTCGACGCCATATCATCCGCAGAGTAATGGACTGTGTGAAAAGATGAATGACACTATACTCACCAAATTAAGAACAAACCTTCAAGAGAATCCAAGACTAAAATGGTCATCATTACTTG
>CP092875.1:34910413-35014649 GCA_030710605.1 Cordylochernes scorpioides
GATCTTTGCGATGGAACAGGTATGGTGTTCTAGCGCATGACTCTCATGTCCTTGAAGCACATATACTGACAGTACCCAAAGTTGAACACACTGTATAATGTCTGAAATATATGACTATAAAGAGGGCTCAAGGCCAAACCTTTGCTACAAGAGCCTGTGTTTACGCACAGACGACTTTAAGTTACTTTTTCAAGTGTGCGAACTTTGGATAGCATACATGTAAAGTTGAACCCAAGTATATATAAAATGTAGTTTTTAATGAGGTCATTTAAATGAATTCCTATTATAAATCGTCTCCTCTGAAATATAGTTTGTAAATTTATATTCTGATTTATTTTATACTTTTTTTTTCATTTCCAGAATATATATTTACACTTTTCACCAATGCCTAAAGTTTCTCACCTCAAAGAAAAAAACTCCGCCTTTGCCGGTCCCAAGCCAGGATGAAAAAGGAGGAGGGGGAGCAGTAACAAGCTCACTAAAAAAACCTGGGCTCAGCTGGCCCGGCTGATAGTACCGTGTAAGGGCTCCTAATCCAGGGATACATTCTTTTGGAGCTAAGTCAGTGGCCTGCCACTGAGTAGTGCTCCCAGTCTTGATGACAAAGGCAGACGCATTCTACTTCACCCAATCGTGATGGTTATTAATTTCAAGCTTTACAAGCTTGACACTCTAATATGATTGAGTGAAGATAAGAAAGGAGAAAAAAATATATATATTTTTGGCAATAATCTATTTATTATCAATTAATTTGATTTTGGTCTTTATTTATTATTCCCCTGCTCTATACATACATTTTGTACATTTACAATGTCAGCCATTTTCTCTGTAATACCTTTTTAGCAGTGAAGTTATATTTGAGCAACAAACAATTGTTGAAATTTAAAATGGTCGAATTATCGATAGTGTTGAATTACACTTTGTTATATGATAGGCTGTAGGTCAAGACAACAAAACATGGTCGAATTATCGAGGTTATATTGTATATATAAAACTAGAAATGTAGTTTTAATGAGGTCCTTTAAATATCTTCATTCCTTTTATATGTTGTCTTATCTGCGATATAGTAGCATTTTTTTGCAATTTTATTTGCTGATTTGTGTCATTTTTTCACTCTAAATATATTTATTTAAACTCTTCAACTAATGCCTATAGTTTCTTTCCTGAAATTGCTTAGCAAACATGAGTTGGTTGTATTGTTATGCTTCGGAGATATTTTAATCCTAAGCAGGGTCTTTACGAATGGTACACGTATGGTTACACAGTGCATGTGCTCTCATGTTCTTGAAGTAGTGTAGATGTGTTGTTTGCACTTTTATTTTCTGATTTGTTAGTATTTTTCTTCTTTTTTCATTTTAAATAATTTTTTAGGCATAGGAACCAATGCCTATAGTTTCTCACCTGCGGGCCCTTCGAGTAAACCCGGGGCGTTGCCCGGGTCACTCGGCTAGTTCGAAAAATAATATAACCTCAGCCTATTTATGAGAAAAAAAACGTTGCCAAAGACATTAGGAAAGATACTGCAAATAGAAAACATACACAAAAATTGAGCTCTATTTAAATGAAAAACTATAACAAAGTACTTACAAATTATAATCATAATCAAATGAATCAGAAATATATATTATAAATAGCGAACCCGGCCACGCGTTGCTGTGGCTAAATTGTAATATGTTAAATTAACATTATACTAAACTATTCAGTACAGTAAAGTTAATATTCACTTATAAAGATAAAAATGTTTTAGCCGATCTAAAGCCCTACGGGATTGAGAATGGAACGTTACGTTAAAATTTGAAGTGATTTTTTATATATATCGATAATATAGCCCTTCATTGTAATCATTGATTAAAATCACTGCATTAATAAATGTCAGTGAACTCGTTTATATGTATTGTTTTTTGTTTTCGAGATATTCTAATAGAACGTTCTAACATTTTCTGTTAAATATTAATATATGCACAAACAAAGAATATAATCACTATGTCTTAATTTCGCTATGATTATTGTTAAAAATATTATTCTAAAATAATTCGCCAGAAATCGTCCTGATAGTATACTAAACAACTTCCCAAAGTTTCATGGCAAACATCTAAAATAAAATAATACTTTTAATACTTTGCTACAATATTAAAAAGAGGGGGGCTTAGGTGTTTAAATGTAAAATGTGCTCTAAATAGTATTACATAGAGCCTTCATAACAAACATATTTAAAATAAACCAATCAAAATATAATAATGCTGTAAAAACAGACCTTTCTACAATAATATAAAAGAAACGAAAATAAAAAAAGACACCCACGCTGAGCCTCGAACCTAGGTTTGTTACAAATATTATTAAAAAATTGTGTATGTTAATTTTTATTTTAAAAAGCCTACATTTTAAATAAAATAATATTTTTAATAATTTGCTACAATAATATAAAAGAAATGAAAAAAAAAAACACCCACGCTGAGCCTCGAACCTAGGTTGCGGGGGTACGAAGCTGTGTACCTAACCTATAGGCTAACATTGACGTTACAAATAAGCTCATGCGAGGCTATTTAAGGCCATACGTCTGCCGCGAGGGGGGCGCTGATTGCGAGTGAATCTACGTTTTATCGTAAATAAAAATGCAATGAAAGGTTATTTCTAAAGAGTAATTAGCCAGAAACCATCCCGGTAGTATACTAAATATCTTCCCAAAGTTTCATCACGATTGGTTGTAGTAATAAGACAAAAGAACGCATTTCAAAACAAAGGTATTGATGATGATAAATGCAAAAAATCTACGATTGTAAAATAGATTAAATTAAAAAATGAAAATAACTGTTAACATTAGGAAAATAAAAACAGGCCTATCATACGAAGAAAAAAATAACGAAAATTTTGGTATATAGATCGTTATGTGTAGTTCAGAATCTTCGGAGGAGATAGCTCAGGACTTTACAATGGAAAACTCTGTTACAGTATTATCTATATAGATGGTATCCATTCATAAACAAAAAGTCTAAAGACAAACTAAATTCTCTTCAATATAGTATATTAAAACATTGTATACAGGCCTACAGTACAACATCATCGGATTGTACACATATACTTGCACAAGTCCCCAAACTTACTGATTATATTGAATCTAACATGTTGAAAACCGAAATAAATTACAACCGATTTGACTCTTCAGGTAGGAATATCATTTCTAATTATATAAGAGAAAAATTGCAGAAATACAATGAGAAGGCTAATACCATTTTCAAGTCCTTTTTCACTGATTCCCAAATACCCAAATATGTCAAGCCAAATTTTTACAGTGTCCAATTTTTTACTGGACACGTAACTTTAGATCATATTTGTACAAAGTCAGAAAGACGGATTCGCCTAAATGCTCATGTGGTGCAGAAGAAGAAAATCCTGTACATATTCTAACGGACTGTCGACTTGTAGAGGACTTGAGAGTCAAAAATCAAATAAATATAAATTGTCTAAATCAAATAGTTAATAATAGATATATGTATATAAATTTTAATAGATTTTGTAGAATGTTTTTTAGTAATAGATAGCCTGGGCTGTAATAACTGATATATAGTTATATGCTGTAAATAGCTCTAAATTTCTGTTCTTATCTGTGATGTTCACTAATATTCATTATAGGGTAATTAAATCGTTAACTAACTGACAAATATGTTAATAATTTCTATTATAATAACTAAAATCATATTAATAATTACTGTAAATAAGCTCCCAAACTTGTTTATGCATGCAAATATCTAAGACGGATATCGCGTGCTTTGTAAATGATAATAAATAAATAAATAAATAATATAAATATTATACGTATAATATAAATTTATAAGTATAAACTCAAATATGATCTTAATAAAAATTATGTATAGAAGATTCTTCTTAGGAAGATATGTAGCGATTTAATAAAATGAAAGAATACAAGTTTCTTAGATTAAAGAAACTTGTATTCTTTCATTTTATTAAATCGCTACAAATTACGTAGTATATTATTTTGGAATAACTTACCTCTATAAAAGAGCCACACGTGGATTTCTCCATTGGCTATTCCAGAGCTGTATATCGCCTCCCTGGACCAGCTTGTGCTGGGGCACATCTCTTTGTCCTCCTGCCCAGTCGCTTTGACAGCCACACCGGGCACATTCACAGCATTGGCATCGCTTCTGCTGTCCACCTAGGTGAAGACGTCCAGGCGTCTCGAAAATTCTGGAACAACCACTTCTCTATATTGAATATTTCAACGTGAAAATCTATAAATAATTTCACAGAATGCATAAGATCGTCTTTTCTCTATAAATCTATTTAGAAATCTTAGTTAAGATTTATTCTCAATAAAAATGTCTTAATCACTTGAGAGAGAGAAAAAAATCATCCAGGGAAGAGTTTCTAGTAACAAATATATAATTTGATTGACTTGAGCTTTCAGACATTGGAGCCCTTCTATAAGAGTACGCCGCTTCATAGTGATAAAAAAAGCGTGTATATACACTGCGTGACATTGAAAATGGAACACCAAGAAATAGTGGCCAGAAAATAATGCAAATTTCAGGGTAGAGTTATGCAAATGATGTAAAATGCGCAGCTCTCGTGCGCACATGGAGTAAGATATAAGGGAAGGAACTTGCAGAAAGGACAGTATTCGTGTCGTTATTTCTTCAAGGAAAATCATTGTAGAAATTTTGTTCTTGTGTCAAAAGACACGTGTAATAGCAGAGAATGCCAGGTCATCGTAAACGGAGGCAGTTCAAGCAGACAGACGCTTTTACGAGGGGCATGGTGATCGGACTGAAAAGGGCAGGTTGGTCCATACGTCAAATCGCAGCTGATACACACCTTGGTGCGTCCACGGTGCACCGACTGTGGAGAAGATGGTTGGAACAAGGAAATGTGGCAATTTATAGGAATGTCGGTGCAACCAGAGTGACGTCAGCACGTGTGGATCGCCGTATCCTTCGACAAGCAGTGGCGGCCCCACAAGCCACTTGTACCGCCATCCTGCAACATGTGCAAGACACCCTAGATCATTCCATCTCGACCAGAACCATTTCCCGTCGATTGGTTGCTAATGGCTTGCACTCATGCCGTCCGCTAAGAAGACTGCCATTGACCCCACCGAATAGGCGCCAACGTTTGGAATGGTGCCGGGCTAGATCGACGCGGATGACGGAATGGCACAGGGTCGTGTTCTCAGATGAGTCGCGTTTCTGCTTGTCCAGTGATAGTCGCCGTGTACGCGTGTGGCGTCGACGTGGAGAAAGGTCCAATCCGGCAGCAATTGTGGAACGCCCCACCGTGCGACAACGTGGAATCATAGTTTGGGGCGCAATCGTGTATGATTCCAGGTCACCTTTACTTCGTATTCAGGGCACTATGACGGCCCAACGATACGTTGATGATGTGCTGCGACCGGTGACACTCCCCTACCTTCAGGGGGTACCCAATGCCCTTTATCAGCAGGATAACGCCCGACCGCACACTGCTCGCATTAGCCAACAAGCTCTGCAAGATGTACAGATGCTTCCCTGGCCACCGTACTCTCCTGATCTCTCACCAATCGAGCACGTCTGGGACATCATTGGACGCCGTTTGCATGCCTTGCCACAGCCGCGTTCAGAAGACGAACTGTGGCAAATGGTTGAGAGGGAATGGAGAGCCATCCCTCAGGACGCCATCCGTACTCTGATTGACTCTCTACCTAGACGTGTTGCTGCGTGCATCGCCGTCCGCGGTGGTCCTACTTGCTATTAAGCCGACGCCGTTCTCGCTCTGTATTATGACTATCATTTTGAAATAAAGATCACTTATTGTTCGTCCCTGTCTCTCTCTGTCTGCCGAGTTTCATCACTTTCTGGCCACTATTTCTTGGTGTTCCATTTTCAATGTCACGCAGTGTACCAATTGCACGATTTACATAACTGATATTGACTTTAGAAAAATAAATTAATATATTTACATATATGAGAAAAGCGAATTATAAAATGCAAAAGCCTAATTTTTATAAAATATAGAAATATTAATGATTATATATGTATGCTAAAATATATGACTGTACAATTGATATATCTTCAACTGCCACCATCTAATAGAAAAATAAATAAAATATGAAAGATATGACTACTTTCAGAAAAATCTATATGCTCCAAATTATACATAAATTTAAAAGAAATAGGCTGTCATAAACATCAGGTAGTTCAAGGCATCTATTGATAGATTGGTAAGTTTTGATTATAAGGGCTTCCAGAATTAATCATTGTTGTTTGCTACTGATATTGGAGTAATGGATGGTGGGTTCAGATAGGTTACAAGAGAGTGATGTGCTGATATATAAGGGAGCTATTGTCTCGGTTAATGATGTATCCATTGTGGTCACTTATTCTGACACTTCTACCACTCTCTCCTATATACACACTTAACTCCACAACCTATACATAAAATGGAATGAACTGCTTTTGTTTTATTGATAAAATGCAATGAATGCCCACTTAGTCTGAGGTGTTTTTAGGATATAATATTTCAAGTCTCATGAAAGCAAGTAAGGAGCAATGGGTATAAATCCTATCAGTAATAATTTTAACAGCTATTATTTTATATCCAACTAGCGGACGTACCCGGCTTCGCCCGGGTTTTACCCGAGTAAAGGTTTGTTTAACGAATCTCTCGATAAAGTGAACATTTTTTCCCGGTCCCTTGAAAAATACTCGATAAGGTGAATAAAATCAATATTAATTGGTTCCCTCGGTAATTGGAAGTTGAAGGAATAGTATCTTGCCTTGGAATTGTATCATTATTCTTGTCTCAAATAAATTGCCGTGTCATCCTGAATTTTGTCTTTCCTAATTTTCTACATTACAAAATCATCGTATCATCATGATAATATTTAGAGCAGATTGTTGAATTAAAACAGATAAATTAGAATATTTATCTTGATTATTTTTAGGCGAAAAGTTATTTCAAAATTTTTATTTGCTAGAAACCTTCCCAGTACTATACTAAATAACTTCCCAAAGTTTCATGTCGTTCCAATGAGTGGTTTGGTCAGGCATAAAGGACACACACACATACATTCATTTACATAGGCTTCAAAATGTAGATAAGAGGGTTTCCAATCTTGTGTTAATAGTGCCCATATATTTATCAGAAGTTCTAATTATAAGAATATTCAGATATGATAATACTTGATTGCTTTTAATTTCCATGGAAAAATTTAAGGAGTCTATTAAATATATGAACAGAGATTCAATAATATTTCATTTATTTACAAATGTTCACCAAGAAATTTCATGGTGGTGTGCTATGTTATTTTTTAAAAATATCTAACCATTATCTGCTGAATATAAGATTTGTGGTTTCACCAGTGTCGATTCTGTACTCTTTCTTTTATTTTCTTTCCAAGCGCTAATTAGTAAATTCAATTCAAATATATTCGCTAACAATACTTTAAAAACATACCTCCATCAATAGAGCAACATGTTGGTTCGCACATTAGCAATTCATGGCATAATGCTGCCATCCTGAATTGTCTTGTGCTGGACCACATCGCTTCTCCTGCAGCCTCGTCGCTCCATCAGCCACACGAGGTGACTGCTCAGTGCCAGCCTCACCTTACAGGCCATAAGCTTGGCGCATTCTACCCTCGACCGAAACATATTGTCAGTTATTGTTATAATTAACTTTTATGTTAACACTCACCTCCACCAGTAGAGCCACATGTGACCTAGTTGATTCGCTAATCCGAGGCAATTTGTTGCCATCCTGAATTAGCTTGCACTGGGCCACCTTGCTTCCCCATGAACCCCTGCCCAGTCGCTTCAACAGCCACACTGGGCAAACCGCAGCATCGGCATCGCCTCTAGGCCACACGCTTCTGCTGACTGCCATGCTGAGTTTTACACCTCAGAAGCTCTGAACACAGCAACTCTATATAATTTTTTTAAATTTATTGTAGGCATTTATCAAAAATATTATATTGCCGTTAGGTCGCCGGATTGAGTGGTCGTGTGTTGCATCGCTCCACGAATTCCAGTAAATATTGTGACTTCAGAATTTTTTTTTGGATATTTAAAATCTCTTAAAAAATATATTTTTTCGCTTATATTAATGAATATATTGATAAATTGGTAAGCTATTATCTGTTATATATATTGGATTTATTTTAATACTGTAAAAATTTCGATATCATAAATTTATGCAGAAATTGCGCTTCTATATACAGAAGATCTGTAGGTATGCAAAAACATTGCTTTTTATTCAAACTAAAAAATAAAATGGGTTCAATTATAAATTCTATACATTTTAAAATTGGATGAAGTATTTCATTTCAATAATAATTCTTTTTTTTAGCAATCAATAACTTAACTAAAATATGTTATTTTTCAAAAATAAAAAATGATTAATCAAGCAAAAAAAAAGTTTTTTTTTCTCTTTCTGATATGAATAAGTATTATACATTAAAAATATAAACGAACGATATCAAATTAGCAATGGAGAATAAAGTAGAAAAATGTTTAAGGAAAATATCAGTGAACAGGCCCATATTTAAAAAAAAAGTAACAAGAAAAAGAGCAACAATTTTTAAACATCAACAAAAACAAAACATAAAATTCACGCTATGGGCAGCTACAGCCAACCACGAATCAATCTCTGATGTTACTCAAGCTATCTCTAAAATCATAAAGAAAATAAAGGGAAACGGTGGCAATATTAATATTCAACACCCGGTTCAGAAATATAGTTTAATTTTTAAATTAAAAATCTATACAAAAATTAAATTTAACACATATTTACTATGGAGTATACAATTTCACATGACGACATCGTTCAGTTTTTTTTTTTTCACTTTTGAACCTAAACTTCTTTAATTACAGATTATATTGTGGCGAAGAAATAATTTATTATTTAATTTAATTTAATATTATTCAATGAAAATATTCAACAGATTATAAAAATATATATTACTCTGTATTTGTGAAATCATCTTTAAAATATTTCTTTGCTTGCTTGTTCAATATTCCCTAGCGGTAGATAGTGTTGTTGAGGTTTGTTGATAATTGTCGACTAGTCGCCGTGACGTCATCAATAAAAACTTTCACACCTTCAGATATACAAAGACTTGATTTCTACGCTACAATATTGAATAAAAATGAAATACGACTTGACTAATTTATCATTCGTTGATATGCAAAAATACAATATTATTATGTGCATTTTATAATAAAATGGTTTATAGACTCAAGAGAGAGAGAGAATGTCGTTCCCCCCCCCCCCTTTTAATAATAAAAATGAACTATTACAAATTATTTCCACCCTAATTTCTACCACACCTAATTAGTAATAAATCCTGGTATAATTTCAAGAGTTTTCTGAAAAGAATACACGCAGTTGAAGGATCCAAACTGTTTTCTTGGATGTAAGGTTCAGGATTCCACTCATCTTTTACTCAAGTACCCCCAGCATTTCCAGACTACAGACATAGTAACATCACATGTACTGATCCAAGAGAACTGATATCTAACAAAGTCTCATACATTAAAATTATAATATGCTTGCCATAAACCTATTTCAAGCATTTATAGATTTATTATATATTATTTTGCAATTATTATTTTGATTATATGCAACTTGTATATATATATATATCTATAGTTTCATATAATTAACTTTGTCACACAAATCTGTATTTACATATCTTATTGGCATATATTATGCTAATAATATGCTTATTGAGAGTGAAAGAGCGAAATTGTATTCATATTGATCCTTGAAAGTATTCACAACTTACGAACATTAAAGCATTTCTTAGAATTATTGGATTCTAGTTAAAATACCTTAGCAATTGATTATAAAATTAGTTAGCTTCAAAGATTGAATTGTTTTAATATATGGAATATATATATTCGAAAATAAATGGTTATAATATATATATGGATTTATACCATCTACCTTCACAAAAATAGCCCCGATTCGTCATTTTTTAAAAACACCTCGCTTCCTTTCTTCTCTCACTAACTTGATATTTGGCCACCGCGAAATTAGAAATTAAATACAAGGTAGGATCCAAAAATTCCCGAACTTTTTAAAAAAATAATTATTGATTCATAGTATAGTAATTTAAACATCAAAGTTTTCAAAATAGGAGCCTTGGTTATCTACACATTTTTTCCAGCGTGAAAAAAACTGTTGAGATGCTAGTTCAAAGTCAATTTTTCTAAGCTTGTTTAGCTCCACCGTCGCATTTTCAATTACTTCTGATGACGATGAAAAACTCCTTCCTTTTAACGTCCTTTTAAGTTTTGGAAAGAAGAAGAAATCACATGGGTCGATATCAGGAGAATAAGGAGGACGTGGCAAGACAGATACAGAGTGTTTTTACCTTCACAAAAAGAGCCACATGTGGATTTGCAGTATCGCTAATTCACGGCATTATTCTGCCCGTCCTGAATTAGCTCCTGCTAGGCCACATCGCTTCCCCCAGCCTCGTCGCTATTCCAGCCACACGAGGCTGATTCCCAGTGCCAGCCTTGCTCCAATAGCCATAAGCTTGGCACCGCCCCATACTGAAACATAAACATTAGGTTGTAAAATCGTGCCCTAAATACTGTCATTTTTTAAATATAGATGGCCATTATTACTTCATGTTTAAATTATGAATAGCTGGTCTCTTTTTGGGAATTATTTGTGGAAGAGAAATTGCTAAATGCAGGTATTCCTACTTTCCTCTAAGATTATGTCCATAGATTCATCGAATACCTCAATTAATAATTCCATTCCTGCTCCAAGTAGATTTAATTGTATATCATTGTAAGCAGAATCTTTCGATAAAATATTATATGCATAAATAAGCGGAATGGTTGATTAATCTGACGAAACTACTGGGCAATATTAACTCCTGACGAGCCAGGCCCTCACAATATTTTAATTGCATTAAGGACAGTAATAAAAACTTTATTAAAAAAATAACAATCCTGCCAAATAGTTTCATTTCTTAAATATGATGTAGTAATTTTAAAATTATTTGTTTCTTACCTCCAACAAGAGAGTCAGAGATGTGACTGCACATTTTCCAATTCAAGGCTTTAAATCGCCGTTCTGAATTGAAGGCGTCAGGTCACGTCGACTGTAAAAGTCAAGTAGCCTCGTCGCTGTCCAGCCACACGAGGGTGGTTCTCAGCGCCAGCCTCACCTCCAGGGCCACAAGCTGGATACTTCTCCGTCATCTAACACATAGATCAATTAGTTATTGTATTTTTTAAAATCGGTATTGTAATTTACCTCCTCCATTGGAGCCACTTGTCACTCTGCACATACGCCAAGTCAAGGCACAATGTCGCCAGTCTGAAATGACTTGTGCTGGGTGACATCGCTTCTCGGAATGTTCTTTGCCTCGTTGCCTCAAGAGCCACACGGGACAACATCGCAGCATCGGCATCGCCTCCGGGGCCACACGCGTCCGCTGCAGGGGCCGAAGTGGAGGATGAGCCTCTTGGGCTCTGGAAAAAAAATTGATTAGGAATTTTCAAAACTTGTAAAAATATACATTTATTCATATTATCTTTATATTGGATCAGAAAACTTAGCTGATTTCAATATGTGTTTGTGCGAAAATTCCTTGTCTTTTCTTCTTTAAATTTCTTTCTTAATAAAAGCTATAATGATACATTCTAAAGGCGAGCGCTGTTACTATTATATAGGTATACGCTCTTTAAATACAATTAGATTATGAAGATATTATTTTATATATGCAAATATATTGGCAATGACCCTCAGTTCAACATTCTAAACTATGTATATTTATAAATATATAATATATTGAAAACTATATTATATATGATATATATACATATACGAGTATATATATAGAGAGGGCTGATGGAATTATATATCGCTATTTATTTTTTTAATTAAAAGATAAATATTTTGTTTAGAATTATCGAAGTGAATATAAAGAAGAATTGATAGACGGATTAGCTTGCTAGTGGCAAAACTTTCCCATGATTACGTCAATTTATTCCACCAGATTTCTACAACTGTAGATTGATTCTGACTATAGGCAGTATTTGAAGGTTTACTCTTTGTGATGTTATTTAACAAAACTATGGAAATAGATGTTCTGTTATTGTAGAAATTTCACAAATATTTTTTATGATCACAGTTGTTCCATTTAAAAGACAAGACAATAAATACAAAAGAATGTAATAGTTGACTTACTTATTCCTCGTCGTCGCTGTACTCCGGCGGCTGGTTGAGGAGAGACTGGATCTTAGCCAGCCTGGATGTCACAATGTCAGGATTCATGGTTCAGCGTAGAATAAGTCAATGTACTTACTCAATCTGAGCCTTCTCCTCTTCTCTGGTCAGCGGGGCATCATCCGCCATGGTCCTACACAAACGGCTGTTAACATCGGTGTCTTATTCCAATGGGGATTGTGACTACTTACGTCTCGCGGAATCCAGAAGGACTGCGGGGGCACAGACATTCCAAGGTTAGTACTGTGATACATAGCGGACATAGGGATGGTACTTACAACTGGACCTTCTGGTCCCAGCCGCCGAGAGGACGCTTGCAGTCCTTGCACCTGCACACCAGAAGTTTATTTCAACTACATTTGATATATAATATTGTATTTATATAAACTATTTCAACTATAAAGATATTTAAAGGCATATAAAGGTGAAGGTATTTGCGCAAATATTATATTTTCCCTTTTCATTGAAGCTTTAATATATATAAAATAAGTTAATCAGTTTTGTGCGTCGATTGTGAAAATTATTTAATTGTCATGGAGATGTATGTTTCATTACTACTGCTGATAAATGGCAGTCGTCATCAGCAAGGTTAAGTTTAATGACTAAGACTTGATTCAGTTAAAATTAAATATACATGTTTTGTATTTTACGAAACTTAGTCTGAAAATTGCGTTCGATGTACTATCAGTAACTCTTCATTAAATGTTGTTCCCTATTCTTGCAAGGCCATATAACTCTCTATTAAATACCAAGCTATATGTAAATAAGTTACATACCCCAGTAGATAGCGGGGGGAGTAGACCTCCATCCAGGAAGGCATGGCCTGGTTCTCAGGCGCCCAATATACTGGGCCATGGTAGTCCCTGGAACAACTCTTTCTTACAACTATAATACAATTTTAGTGAAACTTTAATTTTACATATACAGTAGAACCTCCCTGTAAAAGACACCTAATTGCAGAACCAAAGTGTCCTTTAGAGAGAAGTGTCTTCTTACCGGAGAATTGCAAAATAGTAAAAATGGTAATTTTGCAAATGAAAACTCTCCGCGAGTGTCCCCTCATGGAGGTTCTACTGTATAAGGTTGGGGAAATGTTTTGAGTTGCATATCGTATATAAAATCTTGATATTATTCCCTCAAATAATTTCAAAATAAATTATTAATTCAATTTTGAATACAATAACAAATCTTGTTATTATTTTGAAACCTTTAAAAAAGTGTTTGTTCTTTATTAAAATAATAATGCGTTACAAATAACGTTTTATTTTAAAATTATTGCGAAATTTCATGGAACTGAACGATACTTATAACGTTTGAAAAATGTTTATTATTGCCTTACTACTTAAAAAATACAATTGAGCATAAGAGAGAGAGACAGACAAGGAAATATGCAAAGATGAAGGAACAGTTGGTAGGCAAACAGAAGAATTATTTTTCCAAAAAGGAATTCAGAATTATGGAGAAAAAACTTGTTTGTTAGACCAACTGGGCTGAGTAAAAAGATATCTTTTACAATTTACAAGGGTTTATTAAATAATTTAGTGCCGATTACACACACAAGACTCTTCTGTTTCATTTACACATAGATTTTGTAATCACAAAATAAAAACCAAAGAAGATCCATATGATCTGAAATAGGAAGACTTCAAGAGATAAAGATTTGCCTTCAGTTGTTTGAAAATCCGCAGGGCGACAGGTTCTGTAAGCTTCTGGTGGCATCAAATGAAAAGTGGATTTTCTTGGGTAATCACAACCAGCGAGTACGGTAGGCATATCCGTCATCAGTCTTTATCAGGATAAGTTTGGAAAGAAGGTTATTTGACTGACCTTTGATTGGATTTTCCATTTATAACTTGTACGAAATGGTAAGTCCTTAGCTGTAAAATTTTATTGTTAAGATCTAGTGATGTTCGACAGTTTTGTTCAACAAAAACTGGTTTTGTTTGATGAAAAAATAAAGCAAGCCCCACAATGCTAGAAGAACAAAATTGAATATTGGATGAAGTTGAAACCATACTTCATCCTTCTTACAGTCATGATACTGCTTTCTCTGAGTATCACTTTCTTCTAGAGGGCAAATTTGAATCGTTTAATAAGGTTAAGGAAGATTGTATAAAATTCCTTAATGCAAAGCCTAAGAATTGTTCTTTGAGCATTTTTTTTTTGTTTGCGAATCGTGGACGGAAAATTGTGAAAATAAAAATGGACATCATTTTAAAATCATGTTTTAATTTATCATGCCACACCCACGCGTTTTATTAATTTAGGTTTAAAACATTATTTCTCTCTTAAAGTGATCAAAAAGTTTCCCCACAATACTGTATTATAATTACGTGGGAGAAGTATTGAAAAATCATAACATATATTTACTATTTATTTATTAGACTAGCCTTCTACTCAGCAAATCTCAAATATGGTCGTGAGAGCGTTTTTGTGTTGTATTTTAACTTATTTCCTTCTTTCTGTAAATCATTCTTCCCTTACACATCTTTCAGCGTATTTGTCGAGATTGTTGTATAATTGATTTTTTTTTTAAATAAAACTTCCTGACCACCTTGATTATTTGTTGAGAATTCCTTTCACCATATATATATGCTCACAAAGGCCAATACCCCGGAAATGGGAATTAAGAATAACTTTGTATTCAATGAATTTGAAGTGATTAAAAACTATGATGAAACATTTTGCCCCCGCCCTTCCATTATTTCAAGCGCCTATTTGTATAAAAACAAAACTCTTAACCTCTAAACCATATATATTGAGACGTTACAGAAACAATTTTCAATTGTACATAAATTCCTTTAAAATGTTACTTTAATTTTTCATATGTTTATTTTCAATTTCTTTTTCTCATTCATCAAAAGTCAATGATGTACATACTAAATTAGTAAAAACTAAATAAAAACGATATGTAAAAAAAATATATAAACAAATGGCTTGTAAAAGAAAGCAGCAATAAATGAGTTTAGGCAAAATGTCTATTTCAATAACAAACATTTCACTTTTAAAATAATAAACTTTAAAAATAAAGTTTTACTAAACTAAAATTAGCGTTTTAAAAATAAAAACGTGGCAATATAATTTGTGTACAAATCAATATAAAGCAATACTTAAAGTTGCACCGCATAAGTTTCTTTTCTGTGAAAAATCAATATTTATTTCAAAGAGAAATATCTACTATTTCTAACTTTTTTTGGATGACGTATGAAAGGGTGAAAATATATTTATATATTTATTTATTATAAATTTAAGAGTTTACTAGAATTTTTGTATTTGAGGTAAATAGAAATATATATATTCAGCCTAGTTGAGTTTAAAATAAGAATATGAACAGTAGCAATTCGTTTCTTTATTCGTGCAAAGTTCAAGCTTTCAGATCTTGTAGACGGATTATAAAGATCCGAAATCTTGAACTTTGCAAGAATAAAGAAACGCATTGTTATTGTTTATATTCTTATTTTATATTTTATTAGATTCGATTCCCGCATTGGGCACTTTTTTCTGATAAAAAAATGCTCCAATGGACCCCGATTCTTACAAAAGTCCAATCCCACCAGCGAGTGCAAGTAACCAAACAGGGCTCTGGCATATTTGTAGGTACAAAGTCGAACTGCTTTTCACACGTGTTACAGTAAAAGCAGTCACCTACTTCTACCCACCAAGATTATCATGGCCTGTACCACGTGTATTAGGGATAAGCAAAAAAGTACTTTATAGACATTTTCTCTTCTAACTGAGTTTTGCCTGTTAAAAAAGACCGAGGTTTCTTAACAAATTTCAACCATTGAGATGTATAACGATATGATTCTATCTATATAGATTAACCAGAACATTTATAATTCTGAAATTGGTTCTGGAACTTTAGATACATGAACATAGATTCAGAAAATATATGATTCAATTGGGATATATTATTTGTCCAGAGATCTCCTTCAAAGTTGCATAAGGGATTTCAACGATTGAGGTGTCGATGAATGTAGGATGACACCAAGGGTCACATCGATATACTGAAATATAAGTCTGGTAGTTTACTCAGTCAGGCAGGTCTCAGAAGGACCTGATACCTAGGTTTTAAAATTGAGGGGAAAAAGGTTTAACATGTGAATGCCAAAATGAGAACATAAAGATGAAGTGTTTATTTTATTCAGTATTCACACATTACAAGTTTTCGGACATATCTTTCCTTCAATATGTACATAGAATTAAAGCTATAATAAATTTTTAAATATATTTTAAACAATTTTTATGCGACCACATATTACATCAGTTTTAAAGCCTCTTCTTGTAGCTATAATTCTATATTATGATGCATTAGCGCGCCATCTGTTATGAAAATTAGAAACTATTATAGACGCGTAAGATTCTTTTAAAAATTAAACAATATCTACTGCCCTTACTGCAATGGAAAAATTAATGGGCGGGTCTGGCTCATTAGTGGTGAACCATCCCATTAATTTTTCCATTGTAGTAAGGGCAGTAGAAATTGTTTAATTTTTAAAAGAATCATACGCGTCTATAATAGTTTCGAATTTTCATAATTCTATATACCTATTAAAGAAGAAACATGACTGGAAGAACTCATGCTTTGTAAGATATCTATATAAAATAAAACCTTCACTTTGAATTATTATTTTAACTTTACATGCCATCGTAGTTTATTTTTCTGATCTAAAAGTGTGAATATTTAGTAGTCACCTAAGAAGTCTGCATTGAAGGCTGTGATAACATAATAAAATCAAATGTTTAATTCTGTTTTAAAGAATCATTTCGGTTTATGTATAACCTTAAATAAAATTTAATAAAATCTTAGGGACATCTCAAGTTCCACAACAATGGACAAAAACGATAATCCACCCAATATTTAAAAATGGAGATCCGGACAACCCGTCAAATTACAGAGGAATATCCCTGATTTCTAACCTATCGAAATTATTTACATCTATCTTGAAGACAAGATTGAATGATTGGATGGAGAGAAAGTCAATTTTGGCAGAAAATCAGGCTGGTTTTAGAAAAGGCTACTCTTGTCAGGACCACATTTTCACGCTCGTATCATTAATTCAAATGACCCTGAGCTGTAGAAGGGGAAAGTTATATGCCTTCTTCATTGACCTAAGGAAGGCCTTTGATACTGTGCCGCACCATCTACTTTGGAAAAAATTAGCATTAAATGGTCTGAGCTGTCGATTTATTAAACTAATTAAGAACTATTATACCCAAATGACGGCAACAGTCAGATGGCGGGGTTCCTTCACGGAGGCTATCAAAATACAAGCGGGAGTATTGCAGGGGAGCCGTTGTCACCTTATTTATTCATTCTCTTCCTAAACGATCTGGTACTCCTGTTCGATGAATCAGAATTGCCAGGCATAAATCTTGAGAATTATGGAACTATGCACCTTTTACTGTATGCAGACGACATAGTGATCTTAGGAGAATCGAAAATAAATTTGCAATTGAAGATTAACTTACTTAAAAAGTACTTAGAAGAGAACTGCCTAACGTTAAACCAAAATAAATCTAAAATAATGGTGTTTAGAAACGGTGGAAGAACAGCTCGTTCCGAGACATGGTTTTGGGGTCAGCAACCCCTGACAATAGTAGCTAAGTATACATATCTGGGTTACCCTCTGACTACAAAAATCTCGACCCAATATGCTTCCTAATACTTTAGAAACAAAGCACTGAATGCAATTAATGCACTTTGGAGAATCCTTACAAAGGCGCGAATAAAGTCCTTTACCTCAGTGATGAAACTTCTTGACACTATTGTTCTTCCTACGTTACTATATGCGGCACCAATGTGGGCAATTAACCAGCTGAAGACAGTCAATAATACCCAAGATGCATTTCTTCGTCGTCTCTTAGACTTACCAAACTTCACACCAGGATATATCCTCAGAAGAGAATGTGGAAGAATATCAACTGAACTTAATGCTGTAAAACTCGCATTAAAGTTTTGGGTCAGGATTTTAAAAATGGAGACGAGCAGATTACCACATGCTTGCTTAAACTATCTCTGGAAAGTCACCGCGAAAAAGGAAATAGAAAACAGTTTTACTCAAAATTTAATAAAAATTCTAGACTCTAAGGGATATTCCTTTCTTAAGGGCTGCGAAGACTACTTAGCCATACAGAAAGAATTGCCAGGCATAATTAGAACCACCACAGACCAACTAATTCAAAACGATCAGATGAAAATCACTGATTCAACCCACTTTGCTCACTACAAATTTTTGAGTGAATCATTCATGACAGAGGAGTACCTACGATTAAATATCTCGCTTCCCAACAAAAGACTAGTTGCACAACATAGAGTTTTATGGCAATTTTTCAGGGAAGAAAGAAAAGACTTCTGGAAAGAAAATTGACGGAACTGTTTACTTTGTAAGGACCTCATGGATGATAATTTGGTTCACTATTTCTTCCAATGCCCTCTCTTAACAGAAAAACGTACTGAAATTTTCCCAAGCCCTAACTCTGGTCAATTTAGATACCATCGCATATGTCAACTTCTCTCTTCAGCTCTGAATGATGAATTACTGATTGTTAGATACTTTAAGTTCTGCACAGAAGCTGGGCGCATGAGAAAGAATGCAGGGCAAAGGATACTGGAGGATGAACTATCTGTAAATAGGTAACTGAATGTGAGACAAACCTTATTTTGTTGTAAATGTTTCCTCTTCCCTCTCCTCTTTTTGACGTGTAAATACGGCCAATCCTGTATGGGGCGGAATGCCCTAAATAAAGGCTTTTGTTGTTGTTGTTGTTGTATAACCTTAAATATCCTTGTGGCCCATGGGCGATAAGCCAATGTTGTAGTGATACCAGCTGCGTTTAGAAACTCTATATGGATTATAGGGAGGTTTATACTTAAAAAAACGGCTACAAACTCTTATTTTGTATTTTCGAATTCTCCACAGGTAAAAAGTATCAAAGGAAATGTACAATATTATTTTAGATATAATAAACATACAAATTGTGCTGATGGTCGTTAAAACACGAGAACTAAACATACCAATTTCTTTTTTTTTTATTCCGATCAAACTGAGAAACAAACCAAGCCAAAAGGATCTTCTTCACGGCCTTTTAATACGTCAGTATAATAAAAAATACATATTAAAATACATATATAAGGCCTCCAAGGAAAAGTTTCTTTTTTACATTGCTAGAGATATTTATAAATAAATATTTGTAAAAAAGAAAAATTTCCCTGGAGGTCTAATGTTTGCATTTTCATATTGATTCAAGGGATTATTTTATCGAATCTATATATATAATTGCCTTATTCTGTCTGAAGCTCACGGATAGAATGCGCGCCCATTGGCTGCCGGCGAACACGTGTCCTCCCTGCCCCCCTCTAGACAACCCTGTTATCAGCTGTGTGATACATACACCTGTCTATAGCGGCCATTCTAGACAACCCTGTTATCAGCAGTGTGTTACATCCACCTGTCTATACAGACCACCCTGTCTATAGCGACCACTGACCACCCTGCCTATAGCGACCACTCTAGACAACCCTGTTATCAGCTGTGTGATACATCCACCTGTCTTTACAGACCACCCTGTATATAGCGGCCATTCTAGATAACCCTGTTATCAGCTGTGTGATACATACACCTGTCTATAGCGGCCACTCTAGACAACCCTGTTATCAGCTGTGTGATACATCCACCTGTCTATACAGACCACCCTGTCTATAGCGGTCACCTTAGGCAACCCTGTTATCATCAGTGTGTTACATTCACCTGTCTATACAGACCACCCTGTCTATAGCGGTCACTTTAGGCAACCCTGTTATCAGCAGTGTGATACATACACCTGCCTATACAGACCGCCCTGTCTATAGCGGCCACTCTAGACAACCCTGTTATCAGCTGTGTGATACATACACCTGTCTATACAGACCACCCTGTCTATAGCGACCACCCAAGACAACGTTTTTTAAAGTATATTCGCACTCGGGTAAAACCCGGGCGTTGCCCGGGCCATTCGTCTAGTAATAAATAAATATCTTTCTGATTGGGGGTAGAATCACTCTCTTTTACATGGACTACTTTAATTATCTAATTATTGAAGGAACTGGAGATAAAAATATGATATCATAAAATTTCTAATTTAAAATTCCTTCTATTTACTTCACTATGAAACTCATCACTTTTAAATCATAAATAAATTAACAAAACTATATTTATTTAAAATTATATAATTTATTATATCTTTTAGCAAAATTGAGACATTTAATGGTGCAAATATATATAATTATAAAATATATCAATATCCTGAACTCATATAATCATGTATGTGACCTCTATTTATTAACCCAGAAATAAATATTACATAAAAAAATATATAGAAAAATATCTAAAACACGTTTCAGAATATATTTCCTTTGGGAATAACACCTTCATTTAAATTAATATATTTTTATAAAAATAAAATAAAACCCTCTATACACGTGAAAATATATTATATAAAATTTTAAATATATTGTCTAATAAGCTGCCAAAATATTTCTATTGTGTCTTAAATATTCCAAATAAATTAATTAAATTTACAAATTAATTGATCAAAAGATGAATAGAATTGTGAGAAGTTGGCTCATCAGAAATAAACCATCCCACTATTTTTTACAGTAGATTCTCTAAACGGTCACCCGCACTATTGTTTCACTAAATAAGAGTTGAACAAGAGCTGCTTCAGAAAAAGTTGAATCTCCAGCATACTCTAAATATTGTATATGAACTATCTTTGATTTTAGAGTTAATTTCACTATATATTCTATATTTGAAGTTTTATATATCAACTAGGTGGGGTTATTGACATTTAAAATATAACAAATATTAATGTTTCCGTATAATACATTTGAATAACAAATAAAGATAATAAATATTAACTATTTGTTATTCAAGTATAACTATTCGCAACTATATTTTAAGATGAATTATATTTTTCTACACAGGCACGAATTTATGAAATATTTTAATATATATAATGATTATTTTCTCACAAACTAAAATATGCGGAAGGGGAAATCAATGAAAATCTCTCATGTCAAACTAATGATAGTCAGGGCAAAGATTTTAATAGTTTTTAAGGGTTTGAATAATGGATAGAAGAGAGAGAGAGAGAACCATCTTAAAACTTCCGTCATTTTGTTGTAATTATTACAAAGAATTTATAAATAGCATAAAACACTCAAATAACAGTATTACTGAAGATAGCGAGTGTCATCAAGGTAACTCCAGGTTTGTGTACGTCACAGAGCCTAACATTAGTTATATTTGTTGTCTTGTTGAGTATTTTTGTCTAAACACCGGATTAATCTTGTTGTTGTTGTCGTGTCCAATGAAGAGCCTCAGATGTCTCCACACATCTCTATCACAGCAGTCGCAATGTCCTCTATCTTGGGTGTGATTAATCTTGTTAAGGGTGCCAACATAATATGTGGGTAGACCCGTGGTGATAGAGATGTAAGTTTACTTACTCAATGTGGGGCTCCATGTCGTTCCTAGAACATACCATATATCATATAACCTATTGTTGTATGGGGAGATTGAACATGTTGGTATATACTAGCTACACGGGAGAATATGATATTTATTATATGTATGTAAATTGATATGTGTCTTCATATCCATATAGATGATATACTTTAAACCATGAAGACTAAAACGCGCCTGATTCCACACTAGCCTGTTCAGTGATAAGCTAACCTTGACGTATGTACGAAGGAACGTGTGGCCATGTGGATGCTGTTGTTGGGTGCTGCGCTGCCTGGAGTACAGGAGCTCCATCTATGCTACCTTTCTTCCGGTGGAGAATCTGTATAAGACCGGTGGTCTTAATAAAGCTGTGTGCGTGATATACTTTAAACCAGAGGAAGGCATCTATATCAATGAGATTCATTGCTATAAAATTGTAAAATGTATGCTGAATAATTATCTGGACTTCGAAAATTGTTTCTGATATAAATAGTAAGCATATAAAATTATAAAAACACAAATATAGTCATCTCCAAGACTTTCAAAATTAAAAAATAATTCAAATGACTCATATTTTGAAAGAAAAGTGGATTAAAAACGACAGATAAAATTAAACTGCATTATTATGTTTTATCCTCCATTTCCCTCTGTGATTAGAGACAATATTTTAATGAATTTTTATTTAAATGAATATCACTCTTCCAAAAATAAATTGAGATCTAAATGTTCGCCATTATTTCTCCCTCTTAATTAATCTAAGTAATTAATTCAATCGACTTACTCTCTGCCGCAGCAGGATCCAAATATTTGGCCAATTCTGGAACACAATGTCTCAATTAATTATTGTATCCTCGCATTGATATTGGATTATTGAAAGATAAATACACCTTTCAGCAATAATAGCAAGCGTATTTATACAGGTAAACTGATTTTTATCTGGAAATTATTTCATTTGTATATATATTGTTGACGCTATAGATTTTATTCACACACACACAAACACAACACAACAATATATATGCATATTTAATCCTTTCTTTTAAATTAAGTCTCTATTGAAAATTTGACTACATTTATATTTTGTAATAATTATAATATACATCATTAACAAAAGTTTGATAAAAGTTAGAAATCCTACCTTCGCCAAAACTTGCCCGAAGGCTTCATCCTCTTAAAAAGGCTGCAACCAACATATCATTAGATTCTATATTAAATATATTCAATGTTGTTATGATAAACTAAAATAAAATTTAATATACAAAGGTAGATTTTAAAAAATATATATATAATAATCTTTACTTCTATCACGATATCAAAAAGGCTACAATAAATCCGTATTAATGCTATTGTGTGTGTAGCGTATAAAACGATATCTTTCTAGAAATCCCCCATAATATTTACATACGCAGCTTGATCCAAGTTCAGGTAACTTGTTTCTCTTCTAATAACCATTATGGAAGCCATCGTATGTCATGTTTATGGTCCAGTAGCCTTATTTGATGGGGATACCTTCAACCAATAGAAATCAAGGGCTGTAACATCCAGTCTGTCGTCGTGGTACTCCTGTAGGTTCCCGTCCTATACCTCTAGGGAAGTGTCAACGAATTTATAATTGTGCATTTGATCGTTTAAGAATGTGCCATCCCCAGTGGCGATTATTGTAAAAGTAAAAGAAGCTGATTTTTACAGGTATTAGGAAGAATAATGTGCTCACATCTATTGAACACGCTAATTCGACAGGCGAGATCGAGAGAAGAATATATCTCAGGCAAAGATAAGTTACAGATATGAAGTAAATTGCATATGAAACTCGCATCAACCTACAACTGAGCATTCGTGTACTGAGATAATACGTCAGGCCACCTCTTCTCTTTTAATGAACTATTTGGATTCTTATATAAGAAGGAAGCAAGGAATATGAACTGAGAGTCGGTACTGGGGAATATTCGAGTGGAATGAAAGAATTTCTAACAGCGAGATCTCCCTAATCAATGAAGATAAAAGAGACGACCCTATACAACTACAATACGACATAAGGCCTCCAACTTGACAAATATTGTCCGAGAGAGAGGACTGTTTCTATAACACCTTATTAACACTTCAAGATTGATATATGAGGAAACCTGAATAAAGAAGGCCCTGGAAGGGATGACTATATGATTTTAAAAAATACTGCATGGAAATGGCAATATAAGAAAATTCAAACTTGAGGAATCATCAATTTAATAGTTCTAAAGAAAATTATATCTGAGAGTTATTTTTGAGAAGCACATCTCATAAATATTATTGTTTTGTTTACCACTGGTTGTTCCCCATTAACCCCACACACCCACCAAATCTTTTCCATCAGACTATCTTATTCAACGACATATTATACTTTCTCAGCTAATTTTTACTAATATCAGCACAGTAACACTCAAATTTACCTTCAAATCAAGATGTTATAATAATATTTTAGGAAATACAAAATTCTCAGAAGCGATTTAACTGATGGGATGAGTGTGGCAATACAAGACAAGAATGTGATCTATTCAATATGCACGGCTGGCTACCCAAATTGCAACACCAATAAAGGCAAGAGATATCACAACATAGACTTCTGCGAAGTGTGGTTCCTGCCAGAATCAGTAACCAGAGTAGCCGCCATTGTTGGAGATCACCGCTGTCACACGCCTCGGCATTGATTCAAAGAGACTTTGGATGTGTTCTTGGGGTACAGCAGACCAAGCAGCTTCCACACGTTGCCAAAGTTGATCTAGTGTGGCAGCTGGGGATGTAATATGAGTCAATCGTTGAGCAACCATGGACCACATGTTTTCTATCGGCGAAAGATCCGGAGAGCGAGTCGGCCAGGAAAGTAATTTAATCTGGCGATTGACAAAGAACCTTTGGACATTGCGTGCCACGTGAGGTCGCGCATTATCCTGTTGAAATATGGCTGTGGCAAGCCCTGAAGGTAAGGAAGGACAACTGGCTCCAACGCCTCGGAGATGTAGCGTTGGTTGTTTAAAGTACCGGCAATGCGTACTAGAGGAGTGCGAGAGTGATATCCAACACCGCCCCATACCATAATACCCGGTGCAGGACCAGTGTGGCTGTGCATAACGCAGCTGTTCAGCATCCTCTCTCAACGGTGTCTTCAGACTCGAATCCGACCATCGTGGTGTTGCAGACACGGCACATTCAGTCTGTAACACATCATCCAGTGTCTGTGCTTATTATTCGACGCCGTTTACAGCAGAGTGGTCTGTCCGCAAGACGTCCATTGCTTCGTCTACCCTTGACGTAGAACCACAGACGTCTCCGCCGCCAATGACTCGTAAATAAAGACTATTTCATTACATTCTGCCGTCCAGGTCCTTCTTTCATCGCACCATTGGCGGTGGAGACGTCTGGGGTTCTGCATCAAGGGTAGAAGAAGCAATGGACGTCTTGCGGACCGACCACTCTGCTGTAAACGGCGTCGAATGGTACGCGCAGACACTGGATGATGCGTTACAGACCGGATGTGCTGTGCTACGGTTCGTGATGTGACTGAGCGATCTGTCACTTCCATGCGCACAATTTGCCTGTCAGCACGTGAAGTAGTGCACTGAGGTGGATGCGATCGGACACGTCGGTCCGTCGTACCTTCCTGCATCCAACGATCACATATCCGTATTACAGTTGTTTGGTTTCGTCCAACATGACTACCGATTTCCCTGAAAGATAATCCACAATCTCGGTAGGCCACTATCCTTCCTCTTTGCGCTTTGCGCAGAGGCGATATCGTAACCAATGAGGATCTTCCGAGGCGCGATTATTGCTAGTTGAAAACTTTACCCACTATCCTTCCTCTGTAAAACTCGGATACTTGATCAAAAGATGATCGTTGTTTTCTATGAGGCATAATCGATCGTTTTTTTTAAACACAAGAAAAACAAAATTGCCGAACTTGAAATTGTCGAAATCTCCGAGCCTTAAATAGTGCTTTGAAGTGGAGGCGCAGGCGCGCGTGATATGCGTCTGCACTGAAATTCTAATCATTTGCATATCTCACCTCCGCTAATGCATGTTCTAAATTTCATGTTATTTGCAGGCTTCTTTCAGGGTGTTGCATTTACGGTGGCCAGCAGTTTATTTATATTAAAAAGCGTACCTGGGTCTGTGAAAGAAGATTTTTTTTCTCTAGATATTTCAAGGGATTGGTCCCTCTTTATCAATTTATATAGATATAAATTGATAAAGAGGTAGCAATCCTACGAAATATTTTGAGAAAAAAATCACATTTCCATGTACGCCTTTTTCTATATAAATATCTTTAACTACTATTATCATTGAGCAAAGTAACGTAAATTGCTCGCCAACATCCATTATGGGGATAGATCACAAAATAAGCAGTACTATGCAAATTTCTTTGATCTAATAATAGGCGATTCACTTGGAGAATTTGACATGAATTTATATTCTAAAACGGAAGATGTGTACTTGATATCTAGAGTGAGGTGTAACAATATTTCATATATACAGGGTGATCCAAAAGTCCCGCACAACTTTAAAAATTAATAACTCCGCGAATATTTGCGCTAGAGCAATGCGGTAAACACCATTGTGTTCAGGATGCAATATGATTTTTTATGGCAAATAATGAAAAATTCAAAATTGATTTTAGTTACAACTTTATTCGCTAGATGGCGCTCTACCAGAATCAGAGATTCAGCGGCCAAATTGTTTGATAAATTGAAAAATATAACTGAACCACACGTATTTTTCCTTTTTGAATACCAGGAAAGAACCCTAATAATATCAAATGATAAATTAATAAAACACCATTTCGCCAAAAGTTAGAAGAATTGGTTGACGATTTTTAAATACAATCAGAGATATGTAAAATAGGTATATGCAAATTAAAACATGTAGAAAAAAATATTTATATTTTAGATGGAGTTTTGTGAAATTGATTGAATGTTTGAAAATAACTACTGATATCAATACACGATTTTTGAAATGTTAATATAGTACCAAAAATTATGATGGCACTACTAATAGGATTTCATGCTATAAGGAATGTATAGTGTCTTGACTAAACGGCGACACTTGACTATTTAACTGGATATTTGTCATGATCCAAAAATGAAATATAGAGGGGAGTGACAAAATATATTTGTCATACTTTATTCCAAATATACTATGGGTTTGTCAAATGGTATTATTGTTTATTATACTGTACATAAAAAAAATCATTTTAAATCGACCTTTTGCGTTGAAAAACGTGGTAGTAAAATCATTTTGTATTTTTTTTTGCGCAAATTTTCTAAAGTTGGGGGGGTGGGGGGGGGGGGGGGGATACAGAGAATATTCCTTATGCTATTTCTTCTAATGAGCGAAAAGCGATAAACTAAACATAAGGGGTAAAATTGTGTATACCAGTGTTATTCGAGAAGTTATAACACTTTGGCCTGCACGACATAATATAAGATGTGGGAAAATGACGACCAAAAAATTACTGTTCACAGAAAAAAAAAAGAGTCAAGATGTGAGGACAGCATTTATTATTCCCATAACCCAAAACAAAGAGCTGCAAAATATAACACATGAGGTAACTGCCTTCTATCTTGTATTAGGTCACAATCCTTGCTCAATGTGGCGCCCTTCATTCTCAAACACCGCCTGCAGACGTTAGATGACAGAATGGTCACAATTAAATAGTTGAAATTTATAAAACGTGCCATCTGATAGAAGCCTTCAACATGGCCAATGTGGTAGGCCGGCATCGATAAAAACGCGACTTAATGTACCCCCATAACCGAAATTGTAAGGCGTCAAGTCTGGTGATATTGGAGGCCAGTGGTATATAAAGTGACGACTTATCAACGAATTTCACCGAACGTATCCTTCAGCAATTTTTTGGCACCGCGGGAGATATGAGGAGGTCCTCCATCTTGCATGAATGTTATTTCGCTTAGTGCTTATCTGTCCTGCAATATGGGAATAACATTTTCTCTCAAAAGTTGAACATAACGTTCACCAGTTACAAAAACGGTTTTAAAAGTTCTTCCATTGATTTTTTTCAAAGAAATATGGCCCAATAATAAAAGAAGAAGTGAACCCACACAAAACTGTAACTCTGGGCTGATGAAGTGGTATTTCTGAAAAATCCTAGGGTTTTCTGTTGCCAAAATGAGGCAGTTTTGAATGTTAATTCTCCCTTTAGAAAAAGGTGAGCATCATCTGTACTTAGAACATTTGACAGCCAGTTTTCATCAATATCAATTTGCCGGAAAACCCATGCAGCGAATTCTTGACGATTCTCAAAATCGCTGACTTTCAACTCGTGAAAACTTTGAATTTTGTTTGGGTATTTTTAAAGAAAGTTCTGAATGTGTGTTCTCTCCAAACTATTCCATACGAAATCCCTGTTTGTCGAGAAACTTTTTTAGCACTTACTTCTTCATACGTGGACAACGTTTCAATAGCAGCATTCTGCAAAACCGTAACAGCCACTGACTTGCATGTCGATGGTCTTCCACTCCGAGGTTTTGCTTCCAGAGATCCAGTTTCCTCAAAACTTTTAATCAATCGCTTTAGAGAGTAGCAACTCATTGGTCCTTTAACGCTTCGAATATCTTTAAAGGAAAGAAACGCTCGTAAAGCTTTAGTGGCAGATTCTGAATCACAATTTAAAAAATTCACCAAGAGTGCCTTATCCTGTAGTGACGGCATTCCAGGGGGAAGGGGTGAAGTCCGACCACACCTCCTTGCGGTCCCCCCTGGACCCTTGGAATATTTGACCAAATTCTGGTTCGTTTCCAAGATGACTAACGTTGCAACGGCACCCATTTTCAAATGAAGAGCAAAACGGATATCTCCAGTAATGCTACCGTGTCCAGGGTAACCGCCGCGTCAGGAGCTGCAGCTCGAGCTCATGATAAGAAATCTACTACGAGGACACAATTCAATCTACTACAACTCAATATAAATGGTACCCAGAGGAAAATGAAGAGCTGACTTGTCTTCTCTGTGACAACAATGTACATATTACTTGTATTCAGAAGACAAAATTGAATCAGAATCTGAGATTCAATATCAAAGATTATACAACACTACGAAAGGACAGACCGGGAAAATTCGGAGGAGGACTTGTCGTTTTGATTAAAACTCTAGAAATCAAATTTAAGGAAATCGCCTATAATCAGAGTAAGCCTAGAGAAAGCACGACAGAAGCTCAGGCAATAGAAGTCTATAACGAATAACGAGTGATAATCTTCTCGGTATTGTTTATGCGATAAAACAGAATAAGAGAAGAAAAGTTTCTTTATTAGACAAATTATAATTTGTCTAATAAAGAAACTTTTCTTCTCTTATTCTGTTTTATCGCATAAATAGAAATCTATCTTACAGATAAAACAATTCCAATCATAAATGTTTATCACCACGATACTACTAGCATCAATACAGGCCTGATAGAGTCATTAAGTGAAGCGTCTTCGGATATCGCAATCATACTTGGTGATTTTAACGCCGAAAGACCAACTTGGGGATCACCTGTCCAGGATAACAAAGGTCAGCAAGTTGAGGACATGCTAACCGACCTCGACCATACACCGTTAAATAACAAAAAGAACACCTATCTATCCAAGTCCACAGGCACAGAATCGGCAATAGACATCACAGCGATAAAGTACAACATCGCACCCACAACAATATGGAAAATTCTGAAAAGTGCAATCAGTGACCACAGACCAATTTTAACAACCCTAAAATTCAAAATTGAGAATTTCCAACAGAATAAAAGAACACTGGAAAAAAATTCACAGAAAAGCTTGAAGAACTGTGCAACGAAGAATTAAATCACAGAACGATTGACAAAAAATTGGAAAAATTTTCTTCGAACACTTCCAAAGCTGCAAAAGTATCGATACCTAGAGGTAGACGTAAAGACCTGTGAATACTTTACTGGAAGGACCACAATATCGAGGCAATAATTGCAGAGAGAGACAATATCAATGAACTTCTTAAAATAAATAAAACAGAAGAAATCATAAAGGAACTCATTGAAATTAGTCACAAAATAGAACAAGAAATTTGGATATTCAAACAAGAGAGAGAAAAATGGGCAGAATTCTGCGAAAAAAATGGATCCAAAAAAAGGAAAGCCATCACTGGAATATAAATAGTGTTATAAAACAATTAAAACCAACACTAATCCTCCAATACTCTAACCGATATGAATAGCGAGAACGAACAAACAGATGGCTGAAATACTTGCTGAATATCTTTCAAGCACTTCCAGACTCAGCTATACGAATGAAGGCAGGACTCTAAAAAATAATATAAACAGTTTAGTTAAACAAGCAAGAAATTACCATCAACAAGATATTTTTTCGAGAGACTTCACACTCAATGAGCTAAACTCATCAATAGGAAAGTTAAATCCAAGATGTCACCTGGAGATGCTCTAAACTTTGGTCAAATGATTAAACACTTTGGAGACAAAGCTAAAAATCAACTCCTACGAATACTGAACATTTCATGTCAAACTGGTAAACTACCAAAGAATTGGAAGATATCAATTATAGTGCCAATACTGAAACCAAACAAAGATGCCAAGGAATGCAAGAACTATCGGCCAATTCCTCTTACCAGCATACTTTGTAAAATAACAGAATGAATTATCCATTCTAGGCTCATAGTCTGGCTCACTAACAAAAATAAAATAAACTCTACCAAACTGCCTAAAGATCCAGACACTGTACAACTGATAAACTGTTCTACTTCTGTCAATCAATAATAGATTTCTAGGAAAAACCGCCAAAGAAGACAACGGCCGTATTCCTGGAATAACCTCAGCTTTTGATCGAGTGTAGTAATTATTTGAAAGGCTGCACAACATCGGAGTAAGAGGAAAAACCTTAATCTGTATTGCAGACTTCTTAAGGGGAAGAAGGATAAAGGTTCGGGTCAATGGAACATTTCCCAAGGACCGAAGAACATGGGCTAGTGTACCTCAGGGATCTGTGCTCAGTCCTCTACTCTTCTCGCTATATATTAACTGTTGTTTATGTAAAAATATGAATATTATTTGTATTATTTGAAGCCTCATTGTGTAAAAATATATGTATATATAAATTGGACATTAGTCAAGTTTAAGCTCTTGTAGTCTAATTACGACATAACAAAAGTGGCGACGAGGATGAGCGATCTACAGAGCCAGTAAAAAGCTGAGGAAAACGGCGTCTATGCAAGTATAACAACTACATCTTTTAAACTATCTGGATCAAGAAAACAAAGGAGTAGAAAAGATCAGCATGACAAGTTCAAAGTTAATAGTACCTTTTAGATGCTATAGCCCAGTGGAGGACACTTCGATCTTTTTGCACAAAAATTTGAGGCTTTATTTTTGGCATCTGAAGGAGGAGATTAAAGTGCTGATTTTTATCTCGCTACCAGATTCTGAAATTTTGAAGCAGGGAAACGACACTTTCTTCCTGGTCTAATGAAAGATCAACCCTATGATACTATCATTCAAAGAATTAAGCTGCATTTGGATCCAAAGAAGAAAGTGATACCACAGCGATGCAGATTTTTAAAGATAATTCAACAGGAAGGAGAATCAATTTCGGAATATCTTAGAGAATTGAAACATTCAGCAATAAATTTTAATTTCGGCGATATGCTGGGAACCATGATGCGAGACCGTTTTGTGGCTGGAATCAAGTTGGAAAGCCTGCAAAAGAAGCTACTACAAGAAAACGACGATGTCACCCTGGATAAAGTTTTGCATTGGCGATCTCGTTCGAACTGGCGGAGATATATACAAGAGAATTACAAGATAAATTAGTGGCCAAGATATCCCCTGTGAATGGAAAAGATAAAAAGGGTGAGTACAATAATAGTATGGTGCAGCATAGGCCTTTCAGGCAAAGGGGAGAAATAATGTGTTATAGATGTGGTGAAAGACCTTCACACGTGGCCTCTGTTTGCCCTCATAAAACAAAGACTTGTTTTAAAATGTAAAAAACTGGGTCATTTAAGTAGGGTCTGCAAAGCTAGTAAAAAATGTGGGGATGTAAATTTGTACAAGAGGACTCTATATATTCTGTACAGGACGAAACTGATGCCACAATAAATTTAACAGTAGATGATTATTCTTTGTGCTTTACAATAGATACAGGAAGTCCAGTTACATTAATACCTAAAGATATTTATAAGATTTATTGGCAAGGTAAAAAATTATTTCCAACAAATTTATGATTAAAATTATTTTGTGGTAAATCAATAGAGATAATAGTGCAAAGAAATGTTTTTGTAAAAGAAGCCAACCAATATTTACGTTTAATAGTTGTAAATGAAAAATCCAGGTGATTTTGTTAGAAAGAGAATTGCTTAAACAGTTAAAACTTGATTATTCTAGATTGTTTAGCATTAAAAATTTAAATAATGAATCTAATAGAAATAGTTTGATTGATAGATATGCAGATTTGTTTAACAAAGATTTGGGCTGTCTAAAGGATGTTAAAATATATTTTAATTTAAAAAAGGATATGACTCCTGTGTTTTGTAAGGCCAGAAGTTTACCTTTTTCTCTAAAAAACAAAGTAGAGAATGAAACTGATCGTTTAGTGAAATTTTGCATTTTATAACTCATAGTTCATGCATATTGGACTGCTCCAATAGTGCCAGTATTAAAAAAAGGATGGTAGTGTAAGTATATGTGGTGATATTAGATGTACAGCTAATAAAGCAATAGAATTAGATAGGTATCCCATTCCATCGATCGATGAGAACTTTTCAAAATTATCTACAAGCACCGTACTTTCGACTCTAGACCTATCACAGGCTTACTTACAAGTAATGTTAGCGGAAGAAGCCAAAGCTGTTGTTGATATAAACACAACAAAGAGGTTGTTTTCTTATAAAAGACTACCATATGACGTAGCGGTAGCACCAAATAAATTTCAGAGGATTATGGAAGGTCTATTTGCTGATTTGCCAGGTGTGGCCTGCTACATAGATGATATTTTGGTTGCAGGAAAAGACTTTGTAGATCATGAACAAAATTTGGATCTAGTGTTTAGATGATTGCTAGAAAAAGGTTTTAAGTTAAACAGATATAAATGTAAATTTAAAAATAAATCGGTGGAATATTTAGGGTTTAAAATGGATAAATATGGACTGCATCTCTTAGAAAATAAAATTAAAGCAGTGATAGAGGCGCCTGAACCTAAAGAATGTTTCGCAATTAAGATCTTTCATAGGACTCTTAATTTATTATTATAGATTCATAAAGAATATAGCAAACATTTTAGCGCTATTCTATCAACTTTTGAATAAAAATTGTAGATGGAATTGGACGAAAAAATATCGAATGTTATTTAAAAAATGTAAATCATTATTAATGGACTATGGACTAGGCGTAATTCTGAGTCATAGAAATGATAGAAAGGAAGAATGCCCAATAGCTTTTGCTTCTAGAACATTAACTGAAGCGGAAAAACGTTTCTCTCAACTAGAAAAGAAAGCGTTGAGCATAACTTTTGGCGTTGAGAAATTCAGACAATACTTACTGGGACGAAAATTTGTATTGGTCACAGACAACCGACCCTTAATTCATATATTTTCACCTCATAAACCAATTCCCATATGTGCATCATCCAGAATTAAAAGATGGTCCTTAAAATTAGCTGCATTTAATTATACTGGAGAATTTCGAAAAACTAGTGATAATTCCAATGTTGACGCATTGTCACGTCTTCCTTTAGAATCGAGTGTCAGGGAGTCTCTTGATGAAGACCAGGTACTTCTTCTCAGGAAGTTGAATGAGGTACCGTTCTCTTTTATGGAGGTGGCATATGATATGCCCCAAGATAAAATACTGTCTATAGTATTAAGGAATGTTAGAGAAGGCAACTGAAAATTCACAAGGGTACCGAGAGAAAACCCACTAGCTCCTCATTATAAGATCAATGAGGAATTAAGTTTGGAGTTTGGTTGTCTTCAATGGCGTGAAAGAGTGGTAATTCCCCAAAAATTAAGATCTTTAATTTTAAATGACTTGCATGAAATACACATGGGGATTGTTAAAATGAATATGATTGCAAGACGGTATTTTCTGGTGGCCAGGCATAGACAGTAACATCGAGGAGTTAACTAGAGAATGTAGAGTATGCCAAGAATCGGCAAGCATACCCCCGGCTAACATCTCGGAATGGACTTGGCCCGAAAAACCGTGGCATCGACTTAATCTTGATCTAGCGGGTCCGTTCATGGGAAGAATGTTTTTGGTTCTCGTGGACGCATACTCAAAGTGGATAGAAATTTTTATCATCAAAGATATTACCAGCAAAACGATTATAAATCATCTTAGAGAAATTTTTGCCAGATTTGGATTGCCCTAATTTTTGGTAACAGATAACCGAAGACAGTTTGTCTCCGGTGAATTCGAGCAATTTACCAAAATGAATGGTATACGGCACACTAAGACCAGTCCGTATAATCTTAGTACAAATGGTTTAGCTGAGAGATATGTAAGAGAGTTTAAAAACCTTTTGAGAAAGAATAATGGAAAGGATGATTTAGAGATGAATCTACAAAGATTCCTATTTGCTCATAAAGCATTCCCCCAAACTGTAATAAAGGAATTCCCCCGCGGAACTGCTAATGAAGAGAAGTTTAAGACAAGATTCTCGAATTTAATACCAAGATGGGAAATCCGCGAGAGGTATTTCATGAGGCCGTAAGAAGGCAGGAGCAGTTTACTACAGGTTGCGAGGTTTATTTCCGCAACTATGCAACTGGACCTAAACGGTAAAAAGGTACCATTTTGAAATTATTGAGCTGCCGTCACTACCTTATAAGTTGCGAGGGCGTCGTGTATAAGAGGCATATCAATCAATTGCGACCTGTGAGAAAGAAACAAGTGGAGACAAGAAATTTGATACTTCCTCGAACATCAGGAGAGAAGCCTGTAGGTGGAAGTCAGAAATAAAGTGGAGAGGAGGTTCCAGAGGTTACATCAGGAAACAAAGAAGAGACTGCTTCTGTGCACATACCCTCTTGCACTCCTAGACCAGGGCCTGTTGCTGTGCACGTGCCCTCTTGCACTCCTAAACCGGAGCCTGCCGCTGTGCAAGTGCCCGTCCGCAGTCCTAGACCTCAGAGAGCCAGGAAATCCCCAGACCGACTGAAGTATTATTAAGGGGAGAGATGTGTTGTGTATGTAAATAGATGAAGATTATTTGCATTCTTTAAAGTCTCATTATGCAAGAATATATGTGTATATAAATTGGACAATTTTTTGTTGACCAAACGAAAAGAATAAGAGCTAAAAAAAGAGTCATGGTCAAGTTTGAGTTGTTGTACATCTAATTACGACACAACATTAACAACATCCATCCTCACTGAAGACAAAAAAGTTGCCTGTTATGCAGATTATATAGCCATATGGCACACAAATATCAGTATAGAAATATCAGAAAAATACTGAACACATTAATGAGAGGACTGGAGAAGAAGGCAAGGAAACTCAAAATGGCAATAAACCCAATAGGTCTCCTTCACTGACAGGAAAAAAGGCATGAATATAACTCCAAAATAAGCATGAACAACCATATAATTGATCAAATTAGATCTCCAAATTACCTAGGTGTGATACTTGATGAGGAATTGCGATTTACAGAACACATAATTAGCACCTCAAATAGAGCTACCAGAAACCTAAACATTCTGAGAAGGCTATGTGGAACAAATTGGGGAGCAAAACCCAAAATTCTCAGAACAACATATATCACCTTAATAAGGCCAATAATGGAATATGCAACACCTATTTGGGCTCCCTCAAGTTCATCACTAAAAAGAAGACTAGACAGTGTTCAAGCAAAAGCGGCCAAATTAATCACTGGTTCTGTTTCAAATACCAACAATTAGAAAATTCAGAGAGAATATGATCTAGACCTACTTGAAAGCAGAAGACAATTAAAAACAATAAAATTCACCAATAGCTTAAAAACAACAACAACAAAAGCCTTTATTAGGCAATAGCTTAAAAACTAAAGTAACCGAACACATATCCCATAGAACCTATTTAAACTGGACACAAAAAGAAAGGCTCAAAAGATCTTCAACACTTCAGTACGACAACAATATTAGAAAGAGCATAAATATGAAACATAATGAATTTCAAGTTCGAGAATAACCAATATTTACTACTCCATTGCCATCAAATGTAATCATCAATCTTAACCTGAATGAACCCTGCAATAAAAAAAAAGAAAACAAAAACATACTTAAAAAGAAAGGACTTGACACAATTGGTTTACGCGATCAGATAAATTATTTAACAGCATATACAGATGGATCATCAAACTTTACCATAAGTAATGGAAGGGCTGGAATTAACATAATACTGCAAGATTGAACATACATCAAAATCAAAGAAGGAGCAAGAAAGATTTCGTCAAACTTCACTTGTGAACTGACAGCTATCTGGAAAGCTCTTGATGTATGCCTTAACCAACCACCCCTGCATCAAGCAGAAGGAATTATAATATACCATACAACGACTTCATATCTGATCTAGAAGCAATTCAGAAGGGCAATACTATAATCACACAGAAAATACATTCGTTACTTACTCAACTCATATCATTGGAGAATAACTGCATTCTACAATGGATTCCTGCCAGTGTTTGGATCGGGGGTAATGAAATAGCAGTTGAATTTGCAAAGGAAGCCAGAAAGTTGAGCCAAAGGAAAGTACAAATGTCATTATTTGACGCTAATGCTTTTGCAAAATACAAGATAATTAAACAAAAAAATAAGAAAAGATCAAAATGTGAAATAAACTCCGAGAGAAAAATGACAAAACTATAACAAGATTTAGAACAAAACATTATAAAGGATGACAATACATCCAGATGGCACAAGAACCTATAGAACATGCAACAACTGTCCTGGTGTGGGACTAACACCTACCCACATATTCTCATGCCCGCAGCCTTGCAGAAAATTGACATAGACCCAGAGCAGCTGCTTTACACACCCAAGATAGTGGACAATGCTGCTGCTGCTGCTGTGATAGAGATACATGGAGACATCTGAGGCTCCTCATTGGACACGACAAAAACAACAACTGCATTTCAGATTAAAATAAATCATCAGAGATAGATATTTTTCAAATGAATTAAAATAAATATAATCGATACTGAGAGAGGATTGAATTTAAAAAATTAGAAAATTATTATTTTCTGAATTTAAATAGCTGAGAGAAATCCAGCAAAACCGCATCTAAAATATCAGGGTTTTTTTTGCTACGTGTTTTAATTTGCATATACCTATTTTACATATCTCAGATTGTATTTAAAAATCGGTAACCATTTCTTCTAACTTTTGGCGAAATGGTGTTTTATTAATTTATCATTTGATATTATTAGGGTTCTTTCCTGGTATTCTAAAAGGAAAAATACGTGTCGTTCAGTTATATTTTTCAATTTATCAAACAATTTGGCCGCTGAATCGCTGATTCTGGTAGAGCGCCATCTAGCGAATAAAGTTGTAACTAAAATCAATTTCGAATTTTTCATTATTTGCCATAAAAATCCCATTGCATCCTGAACACAATGGTGTTTACCGCATTGCTCTAGCGCAAATATTCGCGGAGTTATTAATTTTTAAAGTTGTGCGGGACTTTTGGATCACCCTGTATATCTCTCTCTCTATTCTCTCTTTAAAATATGGATGTTCGTTAGGAATATTCAAATTAAATCTATTGAGCTTGAATACAAAACATGACAAATATTACGAGGGCCATCCAATAAATAAGTTTCCCTATTTTTAAACAAATAAACCACATTATTTACAATTATTCAGTTACTTTATTTTTATTATACAACTCATAGACTACTTCTCTAAATAATCACCATTTCTCTCCAAACATTTTTGGTACCGTTGTAACAATTTTTTGATACCACTGTTGTACCAAGCCGTGTCCTGTCTTCGTAGCCAGTGGTTCTCCTCCGCCTGCATTCGCAAAGTGCTTGCCTCCAAGGTGCCACTTGAGTGCTGGAAAAAGATGGAAGTCGCTTGGGGCAAGTTCCGGAGAATAAGGTGGATGTGTGAAAAATTCCCATTTGAATTTTTCCATAGCCATAACTTTGCCTGCAGAGATTGTGACCTTCGCCTTTTTTGGTGCACTTTCCTCAGGCTTCTTCCACACCATGCTTTGTCGTTTTGTTTCTGGAGTTGAATGATGCACCCAGCTTTCATCTCCAGTGACAATACGGGAAAACAGTTGATCTCCATCTCTTTGATGCATTTCCAGGAAAGCTCGGGCTGCCTCCATCCGTTGTTGCTTGTGATTTTCCAAGAGCAAACGTGGGACCCATCTTGCGCAGACTTTGCGAAAATTCAAAATATCTGACATGATTGTTCCAATCGAAGAGCGTCCAATTTCGATTCCAGGAGGCAGTCGAATCATTATTTCGTCAATGGTGACGCGGCGATCTGCTTCCACCACATTCTAAACAGCAGCAGCGGCTGCATTGTCCGTAGCAGTAACGGGCCTGCTGCTTCGCTCGTCATCATGCACGTTTTGCCGTCCTTCTAAGAACCATGAACGCCATCGGCGAACCATTTGGATGCTCATTACATTCCTCACCATACACTGACACTAAATTGCGATGAATATTGACCGCAGTTTCATTTTTCGCCGTGAAAAAACGAATTACAGAACGGAGTTCGCAAGTGGACACGTTCACCAGTGGTAGCTCCATGGAAACTGAAGCGCTACGGACTTGCGCGTACGAGTAGCGTGATTTTGAAGGTCACCAGCTTCCAACGCATCCAAGTGACCATTTCTTCCATACTAACTAATTTTTACAACGTTTCGTTTGCAGAAAAAAAAAATAGGGAAACTTATTTATTGGATGGCCCTCGTATATACTGGAAGTTTACTAGACGCACTGATTTATTTTTCTCTTTTAAGAACCTTTGTTATTTAAACATGTACAGGTTCTACTCTCGGTGCTATTGGTGAATATATCCCATTGCTACAATCAATTTCACTTTGATATATTTAGAAAATAAAATAATTCAATAAAAAGGTTTTGCTTAAAATGTTTTGTGCGAATAAAACATGAGTTTTTACAAATTTCTGCGGTTTCTGCGATAAGTAGAATTTCAAATTTCTGACGTTTGAAATCAATGTACTTTGATCAATTCAAACCATTTCAGATTCAAATATTGATAAATTTGAATCTTTTGAAAGAATAATTCATATTTTCTATATAAGGTCTATTTTCCACCTCTTCGCCATTTTCGTTCAATTTTGTAGTCTGAGAGCACTTGAAGTTGTTCTTAATAAAGTCTTAGACGTTTACAAGCTTTGAGAGTTTAATCACAAGTAACAGTACTCTGTTTAAATATATATTATTTTGTATTTTACACACACATATAAGTATATATATATAATTTTATATAATAAAATGGCATATGTTGGATTTAATAAAATATTTATTTTGCCAATATTTCGGCTGGCTGAACGCCAACCTTTATCGAGGCATTACAATTTTGTATACACAAACTCATATATAAATATCTGTTTATTTGAAATATCGACAAAAGATTCTTAAATATCATTTGTGCTATTAGATAAAAATTATTTCACTCTATATATAAACTTTTTTAAATTTTATTTTATTTCAATTTAAAGCGCTATGTCCCCCTAGGGACACTTGCGCTGTCATACTTGTATGCCTTTACATTTGTCTATACATATATATACAATCATTTTAGGCCGTGAATAGGATAGTCATAGGATGTTAACAATGAGAAAGAGAGATAGATAAAAAAAACGATAAAAAAGAACTGTGTACAAAAGAAAGAAGTGTCTTTCAATATGTACAAAAAGCAATATATATAAAATAAAAGGATTTAAAAGCGCGAATGTTTCTTTTATACATAAAACAAACTTCTACTGCCCTTACTGCGATGAAAAAATATATTGGGAGGGCTTGGCTCATCAGTGGTGAACCCTCCCAGCGGTTTCGCCAATTTAATCCACCAGACCGCTTCTAAGAGCTCTAATACTGTATTGGATCATTCTGCTTTTATATGCTACACTGAAGGATGGAATCTTGTCTGGACTGGCCTTGTCTTTATAGTTTGCTGAAGAGCATTGCTCGTAGCAAATATTTAAATGTAATGCTACTGTCCTATAAGCTTATGTCCACAGTTTACTTGAAAACCATTTCTAAGATTCCATCCTTCAGTGTAGCATATAAAAGCAGAATGATCCGATACAGTATTAGAGCTCTGAGAAGCGGTCTGGTGGATTAAATTGGCGAAACCGCTGGGAGGGTTCACCACTGATGAGCCAAGCCCTCCCAATATATTTTTCATCGCAGTAAGGACAGTAGAAGTTTGTTTTATGTATAAAAGAAACATTCGCGCTTTTAAATCCTTTTATTTTATATGTATAGATGGCGCGTTATTGATTTGTGTTAAGCAATATATAAATTATCAGTTTCTTAAAATATATTTGTTGCTATATAATTTAAAATATATCTACAAAAGGTATTGAATTAAATATACATTTCTTTACTGGAAATTAAAATACTTGGATCTGTTACTATTAAATTATTTCCGATTATGTAGTCTTGAAAAACAGGACAATCTAGTAAAAGATGTATATATATATAACTTGATTTATTTTGTAGAACTTATTACAAAGTGATTCTTTCTTAAAGTCGACATCTACATTTACCAATCTTAACCATACTTTTCATTATCAATATATGCCTGTGGGAAAATACGCTTGTTTGGCCGCGCGTACATCTAGACTTTTGAAATTGTTCAAAAAGAAATTAGCAAATCTCCCTTTGAACAATGCGAAAATTCTACGTTCTCGATCTCTTCTCTGCGCAAATTACATAGATTCCATTGTGAGTGAACTTAGTCTAAGACCAAGTTTAAGTAATTTCAAACATCTGATCAACATAGCATATGTTCATAATATAAAAAGACGAAATTTGTTATATCATTTCTTCTACACATATGATATATATACATGCTATAAATATATACTCTGCATATCCCTCTAGGGGGATTTTCTCATTAATTGAATATCCAAACCGTTCTGTTGTAAGATTTAGGTACTTACAGCTTGTAGGAAGGCATGAGGACGTTGAGGATTATATGATAATAATCTTTATTATCCATTTAGCAAGAAAGACAAAGTTATGGTAGCGAACAGTTATTGTAATATAGAGAAGAAAGGTAAACAAACAGTTGTGATGATGATAGGTCCAGTGTGGCGCTAGCTGTCGTAGCATTCAGTTATCCAACAAATCCCCGGCATGAATGTGGAGACATCACGAGGTTGTAGCGTAACTTCTCAAATGTCGGCCTTGGTAGCGGCTTGGTCAGAATGTCCTGAGCTTCAGTTTTGTACAGCATGTAGTCATTTCTTATGGGAGGTATTCCCTTTGTTGGTCTCGTGGATCTTCTTTGTGTGACCACTTGTGTTCCTGTGCTTGTACTGGGTAGAAGGTAATCCTCGGTTTCTGAGTCCTCAAGGTTTTCGGATTGTGTTCCTGGTTCCTGACTTTCCTCTGCATTACCAATATGATTGGAGGAAGTTAGATCTGTACTTAGTACTTGTGGTGAAGTTGTTTTTGTGGAAGCGTGGTGAAACCCATTTTCTTTTTCTATGAATTTTACGGATCTGCTGATTGTGATGTTGTCTGTGTCGTGCAGGATTCTGTATCCTTTGCTTCGATCATCGTATCCAAGAAAGATCCCTTCGATAACTTTGCTATCCAACTTGTTTCTTTTTATCTTGGGAATATAGGCGAAGGCTTTACATCCGAATCTTTTTATATGCTTCAGACTGGGCTTCCTGTTGGTCCATAGTTCAAATGGAGTCTTGTCTGTAGCTTTCGAGGGTATTCGGTTGTGTAGGTAATTAGCTGTGGTAACCGCTTCCGCCCATAGAGACTGTGGGAGTCCTGAGTCAAACAGCATGCATCTTGTCATCTCCATTAGTGATCGATTTTTCCTTTCTGCTACTCCGTTCTGGGCTGGTGAGTAGGGGACTGTTAGCTGATGTTTGATTCCGCTTTGGTTCAGGAAATCTTCGACTTGTCGGTTTACGTATTCACGACCGTTGTCTGTCCGTATGGTTTGGATATTTTTTCCAAATTCCGTGTGTGCTGAGATGACGTAGTCTTTTATTTTTCCATAGGCTTCGTCTTTTCCTTTCAGGAGGTAGATCTTCGTGTATCTGCTGTAGTCGTCAGTGAAGGTGATGAAGTATCTCTTACCGCTGAGAGAGTTAGTTGGTAATGGACCGCAGATATCACTGTGGACAAGTTGAAGCGTTTCAGTTGCTCTGTACTCTGTCTTCTTTGGAAATGGGGTTTCGGTGAGTTTTCCTTGAATGCACTGAACGCAGTCAGTGCTGTGCGAACAGTTATTTAGACTTAGTCCTCTTGCTAGGTTCTCATTTCGAATCTTCTTAATTGATTCTATATTTCTGTGTCCTAGTCTGTCGTGCCAGAGCATGAGGCAATTTTTGTTCTTGCAGTGGTTTTGTTTTGCAACATTTGCTTTGAATGTGCGAGTTTGGGGGTTGTCATCCAGGTGGAGTCGGTACATTCCATTGTCAAGTATACCGTTCGCGAGGGCTGTGTTGTCTCTTTCGATGGTACACCAATCTCTGTTGAACGTTACTTTACATCCGTTGGAGGGTGGCCGCACTCACTGACAGAAGGTTGTCTGTTAGTTCCGGGATGTAGAGAACTTTTGTGAGAAGTAAGGTGTCAGTCTTTCCTTGGGGTGTGATGACTTTGATTTCTCCTTGTCCTATCCCTTTGACCTGCAGCTTATTGCCATTAGCAACCACAACATTTTGTGTTTGTTCTCTGTTAAGTTCAGTGAAGAAGCTTTCATCGTACGCCATATGAGATGTGGCTCCAGAGTCGACGAACCAGTTGTGTACACTTGCTTCTCGTTGAGTGCAATTGAGAGCTTTTGGGTTAGGCCCTTTTGTTGTTCTCTGATTTGTTGGTTGTTCTTGGGTGACACTCGACTGATTTGTGTACTTTGGTACGTTTTCCTCTTCTGAAGTTTTCATATTTGTACTCTTTGTTGCTGTTGTTTCGCTTTTGATAGTGCCAACATTCTTCTTTGGAGTGGTTTGGTTTGTGGCAGAAAGAACAGAATTTCTTCTCTTTTTCTCTTCTTTGGCTTGAAGCTCCGTGGAGGCTTTTTAAGGCCTTTGATCCGGTGCTTTCGTCTTTCGAGCTTTCTACTCTGCGTGTGTGTTCATCAAGGAGTTTGTTCTTGGTAAATTCAAGCGTTAGCTCGTCATCAGGCCTTGATTCCAACATCGTGATGAGATTTGAGTAGCTCTTTGGAAGCGAGCAAAGCAGTAATAGCCGTGATGTGAGAGTCCTTTAGTGTTTCGCCAATGGTTCGCAGTTTGTCAACTAGTTCCATCATGGTAGTGATGTGCTGCTGCATGTCTTTGTCTTCTTCGAGTTTTAAGCTGTATAGTTTCCTTAGCAAATAAATTTTTCCTGAGAGTATTTTTCTTTCATAGATATTTTTAAGAGTGTCCCCAGGTAGCTTTGGCTGTTAGTAGGTTTTGACGTGCACTATTTGTGAGTCGGGCGATGCTTAGATTAATGATAGCTCTAGCTTTTGAGTCTTTCTTTTTTCCATTCGATTTTAGGTTCATCTGGAATTTTTTCGGTGACAACTTCCCAAAGATCTTCCTTTTGCAATAGCATTTCAATTTTGAAAGACCATAGTGAGTAGTTATAGCCGTCGAGCTTATCTAGGGTTACATCGTGGCTCGGGAGTGACGCCATTTTTGCTAAGCCTGTTTTTCTTTGTCTTAACTCGTTAGTTGAATTTCATGCAATACTCAGTCTCATAATCTAATTGTTGTAAGATTTAGGTACTTACAGCTTGTAGGAAGGCATGAGGACGTTGAGGATTATATGATAATAATCTTTATTATCCATTTAGCAAGAAAGACAAAGTTATGGTAGCGAACAGTTATTGTAATATAGAGAAGAAAGGTAAACAAAACAGTTGTGATGATGATAGGTCCAGTGTGGCGCTAGCTGTCGTAGCATTCAGTTATCCAACACGTTCAAACACAGACTCTCCATAATTATATTAAACTGACGAAGTAGCTGTAAGAGTAGATCACCAATGAACCAGATCCACCCGAGATTTCTTCCATTACAGTTAGGATTAGAAATCATTAAATTGAGAGAAGTTAAAACTGTTTGTTTTGAAACAGGCTAAAAAGTAGAGAAGACGACCAGGAAGGCAATATAACGAAAGAAAATGTCTTGATATTGGACATCTATAAGTGCCATCTATTGGAAACTACATCAACTCAACGTAGATATCTGGATTTAAACATGGATAAACATTCATTCTCTCTGAGTTATAGCGCTCAACATTTAGTTACACACAATCATATTATTATTTCTTGATCAACCGAGACTGTTTTGAGTGTTTTGTCTTCCAAGTTATCGACATTGGTTGTAAAATGGTTGTACTTCAATAAAATCTATATCGACATTTGACAAAATATGTGCAGAAGGTAGATTCTTTATTATTTACATTCAAATGTAACTTTAATAATCTAATATTTATACGTACAAGTATATACGTACTTGTTACTTTATCAAATATCGAAAAATATTTTATAAATAACAAATATTTCAACTAAGTCTGCCTGTTTTAAGCTCTCCATTTGCGTATTTTTTGTCAACAACCTGGATGGCTGAAAAAATCATTATGGGAATACGTTTATAATACAACGCCAAAAATGGGTATGTATATATAGATGGAGCTCTAAAAATGCTATAATGTTTTATTAAAAATTCTTAACTATTTTTAGCGGGAAAGTTTCATCTCACAATAAACCATCTCCTACTGTCTTTGTGCTGCAATGAGAAAAATATTTGGAGGGCTCGATTGATATATCAAACTATGAATTCTCCTAACGGTTTAGCTAGTTGAATCTAGCATACCGCTCTAATATTGAATTTACCTGCTTTGTTAATATACTTGTATTCAGAACTGAAGAGGAATTTTCTAGGTGGAGTTATTTAAGGTAACTGTATACATAAGCTTTGAGTACAGTTGCAATGGATTGAAATATTTTAAATTGTGTTTTTTTTTTCCGAGAGCATTGCTCTTCTGATAATAAATCGCTAATAATAGGATTCTTTTGGCAACAATTGATTACATGATATATTTCTCCGTGCAGTAGGAGGAGAGTGTACATTTTGAATAGAAGCAGACGAGTTAAAATAGTTCATAAGGTTGAATAAAGATGGTGCGTTTTATTATTATTCCTAGTACACACTTGTTACAGGCCATGATAATCATGGTGCGTAAAAATTGGCGACTGCTTTTAAACTGTAAGTGCACCACATGTCTACATATGTGAAAAGCAGTTCGTCTTTTTTACTTACAAGTATACCATAGCCCCGTTTAGTTACTTGCACTCGCTGGTGGGGTTAGACTTTAGCAAGAATTGGGGGTTATTGGAGCATTTTTAAATTAGAAACAGTACCCAAAATTCGGGATTCGATCCCGGGTTGTTGCGGTCGAAAACCAAAGGTTTAAACCACTCCTCTACTGACTTCCGGGTGTTTAAAATAATGCAACACATATCTTATATACAATATAATATAATGCGGCTTGTGATTGTAAAACGACCTTTGAAAACTATCCCGCATTTGTTTCTTTTCAACGAAAGATCAAAATTTATTTCAAGGAGAAATAACGATTATTTCTAACCTTTGGGATGAGATATGAAAGGGTGAATTGGGAAGAGTGATGATAAACGGAAAAATAAAAAGTGTCCAGGGATGGGAATCGAACCCACAGGGTTCCGCTTACCGGGCAGATGCCATTTCCACTAGCTACCCTGGACATGGCATCTGCCCGGTAAGCGGAACACTGTGGGTTCGATTCCCATCCCTGGACACTTTTATTTTTCCGTTATAATTACTCTTCACAATTCACCCTTTCATACCTCATCCCAAAGGTTAGAAATAATCGTTATTTCTCCTTGAAATAAATTTTGATTTTTCGTTGAAAAGAAATGCGGATAGTTTTCAAATGTCGTTTTACATATCTTATATACAGTTATATTATGGGATAGAGTAGAACACCAATTTCATCAATGTAAACACAAAATGTAGACTAATCTTGAAAATGGAATTGCAAAAACTCTAAATAAGACCATTTCCCTCCCCCCTCAAAAAATAATAAATAAAAGGTTTTTTTTTTTTTGGTTCCATAATTTTAATACAACTTTATTTTTGAATTCTGAAGAAGTACAGGCATTTCATCCATTTATCGTCTTCAGATTATATATATCTTTGAATTTTCTTTTTCCCTTGAATGTGTATCTTCTATTCAAACAATACCAAGTGGTCTTTTTTAAATTTGAACTTTATATTTCCTCGGCTGTCATTATCAGCCTTTCACTTATATTTATAAACATTAACAATTATTATAATGCAGACATTTAACTTATGTGTATATTGAAGTTCTAAATATCAGAACAAATTTTCTCTGTTGAATAATACATTTCTAGTAAGGTGTCATATTGATTTGATAGAAACAACCTTTTCCTCTTTTCCTTCGACATCCTAAGAAATGTTACAATACAGAGGTATGGTATTTTATATATTTAATTAATAATTGTCGGTATTTTTCTCATATTCTAAATATATCACATGATAATAAAAAAACTGACAAGGGCCAACAGCCCGAAACTCGTTTGTGGTTGTCTTTTCTTGATTTATCAAGAAAATGGGTTGGCCAAATATCACGGAACAGGTTAAATCAACGTTTAGTTTATTTCTGTTCCACCAGGATGGTGCTCTGCTATCTAAAAGTTCATGTGAACGTGGTCAGTATATGTATTTTTTGATTTAAAAAAAAAAATATTGAATCAATTTTTAAAATTAAATTAGCAAGGATTCTAAACGAGAGATTTGAGGCTGTGTTTATCACACCACTAGTGTTTGAGTATTTTGATAATATCTTCATTAAATTTTATAGTTGAAACACAAAAATTTATTTAACACAAACATCTACCAATCATATATCTATTAAAATATAAAACTTTTTTCGAAAATATATGTATGGTAAATGTGGTATTGGAGATGTAACAAAATCATATGATATTTTTCTACAATTACTTAATACAGTTTTCAATTCTTCGGCGCTTGGCTTGCATGGTTTAAAATCTAAATAATAAGGAATATTAGATCAATTTTGCTTGTGTTTGGTTGAATTGGTTTGCTGTTTTTCATAATATACTTCAATCTATTCCTTTATCAATGATCATGTTATCTCTTAGATCCAATGAAATATTTTTGACCAGAGAGTAGTAAAGAATTCTTGCTATCTCACCTTTTAGCCATTTTCCAATCTCAAGTAGTTAGAGCAGTAGTTGGTATTTAGTAAGAGCTTAGAAAGTTCGCAGACGTTCGAGAGCTTTGAAAGTTTTCTCACAAGGGATAATTATTGAGTTCTAACAATAATTGATAGAGTTTATAATTTTTAAATTATAGATTCTGATCGGGACGTCGGATAAACTGGAAACCATTTAGACAAATAGTGTACGACCATACTAAGGTGCATTTTCACATATTGGAAATGGAATCGCAAACAACTTAAAATAAGACTATATTTTCCAAAAAATAAAAAACTTTTTTTGTTCCATAATTCAGAAAGGACTTTTTTTTATTTATTCTGAAGAAAGTTATAGGGTGCTTTTTTCCATTTATAGGTTCAGATTTTAATATATATATATGGAAGCACAAGGGTGCCTTCCCGTCAAAATAAATGTGAACCTGACGCCATCTATGGCGCCCTGTGCTTCTATGGATCAATTTCCTTCTGGAAAAATTTCCATCTATACATACAAGGTGTGTTCAAAGAGTATCGCGACTTTTGTGTTTTTTCAAAAATTATTTATTTATTCATGAATACCTATTTTGCCCCCTTCAAAGTAATCCCCATGAGATAGTATACACTTGTGCCAACGGTTTTTTCCAATCTTCGAAGCACTTCAAAAAATCATTTTTTAAAATATTTTTCAGCTCCTCCTTCAATGCCGTCTTTATCTCGTCAAGCGTAGCGTAACGTCGTCCTTTCATGGGCCTCTTCAGTTTAGGGAACAAGAAAAAGTCACAGGGGGTCCAGATCTGGGGAATACGGTGGCTGCGCGGCATCATTAGTGTGTTGTTTTTGGCCAAAAAGTCGCGCACAAGCAACGATGTGTGAGCAGGGGCGTTATCGTGGTGCAAACGCCAATTTTTGTTCTTCCACAAATCCGGGCGTTTCTGGCGGATTGCTTCGCGTAAATTGCGCATAACTTGCAGGTAATATTCCTTATTGACCGTTCTAACCCTGTGGCAAGAACTCATGATGCACCACGCCCCTGCAATCGAAGAAAACTGTCAGAAAAACTTTCACATTCGACCGAATTTGGCGCGCTTTTTTCGGTCTTGGTTCGTGCGGCAGCTTCCATTGAGATATTGAGCTTTGGTTCCACGTCATAACCATAAACCCACGCTTCGTCACCAGTTATGACCCTCTGGAGCAAATTTGGGTCGTCGCGGACAGAGTCCAACATCTCATTAGCAATGTTAATGCGATGCTGTTTTTGGTCAGCAATTGAGCAATTTGGTACGAATTTCGCGGCGACCCGTCTCATGCCCAAATCATATGATAAAAATTGAATGGCACGAGCCAATCGATATGTTTAGGTCCTCAGCAACTTCTCTAACGGTGATTCGACGATTGGCCAATATCATTTTCTCCACTTCATTAATTTTTTCGTCTGTTGTTGAAGTGCTCGGGCGTCCGGCACGCTCTTCGTCGTTCACATCTTCTCGGCCTTCTGATAACATTTTGTACCACCGATAAACGTTGCTTCGGTCCAAAGTAGCTTCTCCGTATGCCACAGTCAACATTCGGAATGCATCCGCGCACTTATTTCGTTTTTCACACAAAATTTGATACAGGTTCTTTGATCCATTTTTTTAATAGGTAAAATTCGAAGACGATCCAAAACACATGCAAGCAAAGCAGCTGTCAACAATTAAGTGAACATTCAAAATGGCCGAGCTTGTCTGCATAAGTGAGAGACATGAGTACCAACATAAAGCCACAAAAAGATCGAAATTCGAATATACGTAACCCGCGAAAATTCAAAATTCGCGATACTTTTTTAACACATCTTGTATATATATATTTGAAATATTTTTATCCCTTGAATGTGAATCTTTTATTTAAACAATACCAAGTGGTTATTTTTAAATATTGAGCCCTGGCTCCCCTCCTGTGAATGGGTATCCCCCTTGGACCTCTTACTTCTATTTAGATTCGGTAAAGACACCATTGGGCTCATGGACCATATATATATATACATATGTGAAAAATATTTTAAAAAATTAAATAATAAAAAAGGTCAGGTGTTGGTATTTAAATCAGAAAAGGCAAATCCTGACCAGTTAGCACATGAGCTTTTTAAATGGCGCTCTGACATTTAAAAAGCTCATGGGCTAGTGGTCAGGATATGCTTTTTTGATTTTAATATCTACATATATATGGAAATTTTGCCGAGAGGAAATTAACCTATAAAATAGAGGTAATCTCTCCCGTCAAAATAGGCGCTGAAACTATGGGCTATCTATTGACCGCCTCCGCAAACTATCGGACTCAGGTCGGTGACAAAGCCACGACTCCACAACTTTTGTAAGCTGAGAATATTCTACCTAGAGACCATGGTTTCGGGCTAATGGCCCTCGTCAGTCTAGTGCGGACTTTATTTAAATAGATACACAAGGGATCAAATGAAATCTTCACAATCTGCCAAAGAGGTATTTAGCTGGTAGAGTGGCTAGGCCATATCTATAGAAAAATTTCCATCTATATCTTTGCCATAGATATGGCCTAGTCACTCTACCAGCTAAATACCTCTTTGGCAGATTGTGAAGATTTCATTTTTATCCCTTGTAGATCTCTTGAAATAAAGTCCTGATTAGACTGACGAGGGCCATTACCTGAACCATGGTCTTAGGTGGAAGCTTCTCAGTTTGCCAAAGTTGGAGTCGTGGCTGATTTCACTAATTTGCGAATATGGTCAATAGATGGTCCTTAGTTTAGCATCTATTTTGACTAAGAGGCGACCTCTATATATATTCCGAAATATCGAAAGTGCTCACTAATAAGGGAGAAATAATCCCTCTAGCTAGACAGTCAATCGAGACCTACAACTTGGTTTTTGCAGTCGATGCCAAAGCGGCTTCTCCTTTTCAAAGAAGACAAGACACACGATTATTTTGGAAACAAGAAGCTCCCAAACAAATGGGTGACTTTAGGTATGAACAAGGCTTGACTGGTAGTTGGGGGAAAGTCCTGAAAGTAGATAGGAGATGCACTAGCGTGAAGTCGGGACTGGACTGTGTGTCCTTCTCATCTTCCTCTGTCCGTTTTATGTCAACGCTGACTGAACTGTCTATTCTCTGCTGACGTGAGCCATCTGCCCTCCGGACCCGAGGTCACCTGATGACCTTGACCAATCAGGCTGGTGATACGTCATAGCAAAATGGCCGACACCTTTGGATGGGGAAGATAATTATTAATTTTAGCCGTGCAACCCCTCTGTTTCTCACCCAGGTTATTTAACCTGACTTACTTCCCGTCTTTGTGTCAGAGCGATGCATTTTATTTTAATTTTTGTTCATACATTTGTTACAGATTGAAAAGGTTAGATTATTTTACAATACTTTGGAGGTATGGAAGATTTTTTTTTAATAAGGTATAAAGGGGGAGGGATTAAGTGGTTACTAACCTCCATGATGGTTGAAGTGTGGTGTGCAAGCATTTTATACAGTATAAAATTAATTTTTAATTTCGATATCAAAACTCAAACAAGTTTATACTTCAACTTTTATAAGGTGATGGATTTCCATTTTATTGTTTTCCAGATATGGAAATTATAGAAATGGGCAGTTAGTAGAGGGCGAGAAAGGAGGCAATGGTAAACTAAGGAGGAGCGGCCAGTAGCAGGAGGAGCTTCTTGAAACGTGGGCGGAACCAAGGCAGTAGCAGGAGGAGTATCTTGGAAGGTGGGTGGATCCAAGCCAGTACCAGGAGGAGCATCTTGGAAAATTGAGCGGAGTCAAACCGTAGCAGGAGAAACAACTTGGAAGTGGGCGGAGCCAAGCCAGTAATAGGAGAAGCATCAGAGAAAGTAGACGTAGCCAGATTTTCCATTGAGCCATTCTGGATTGTCTTCCACCCCTTGTATCTGCCACACAAATATTTCAAATAAATATCATAGCGTCATATAGTTCAAATAGAAAATATTTATAGATCGGAGTGTCATACAAGGTGTGAATAGAAACTTCTGTAAATAGGCAAGTTAGATATTAGAAACATAACATTGAAACTATTGTTTGGAAAAATATAGGTTGATCAACCAATTATTTATTTAATTCTCGACGTTTCGATATCTCGCTGTCACTCTCCTCAGAGTGACCGCATCGCCCCAGAAAATAAACCCAGATGCTACATATATCCACGGTGTCCCTGGAAGATCTACATATTGTCCACCATTCCATATTTCTCTTCTACATGCCATATTATTCTTACAACTAGCTGTATTTAATTATATTGACCAAAATGTTAGCAATACCAGCTTGTCTTGTTAAGAACAAGAAATATTTTAAATTATTTTGAACATCCAAACAGCAATTAGGTCCTACCCTGAATAAATTTGTATTAATTAGCAAACATTATTTAAAAATTCTTATGAATTAATTAGTTAATTATTTTTCAAATAATAATTATTAAAAAATAATCTTTACACACAAATTATTTAATTATATAATTTTCTTAAATTAAATAATTTTATTTTTATTATTCTCCTTGATTTAATCACTGATGGTATCATTTCACTCGCCGGAACCTCTCCTCATGCCGGAAACGATTTTCCTCGCCGGAACTGCTTCTTCCGCGGCCCTGCCTGAAGCAGATTCAGGGCCGGTCCTTAGGTGCAACAATGAGTTTTACTGCTTTCTCAGTTTCTTCCCAGTCATTGTTGGGAGACACTGCCTCGAACTGTCTCCTGGAACTCTCGAGGGAATCTCCTCCATCAAAGGCTGGCGGAGGCATTCCACGGTTCATTAGTGAGCTCTCTATCTTTTTTTTTTCTGAGAAGACATTCTTCATCTCTAAATTTTTCTATAAAAAGCTTTTCTTCCTCTCTCCATTCCCGCTATTATTGCATCATCTACATGATAATGGCCAGCAATCTATGCTCTGAGGCCATCCTTTGCCTTCTAATTTCGATTGGCTTTGGTTAGCAACACATATTCAATCAAGTTTGATATCGAAAACTTCAAGGAGCATCCTGGTGACCTCCACGAGGAAGAATCCCAATTCTGACATTAGTTGTTATGTGTTGTCCCGGTCCTTCGCGACAACGCCGCTTCTTCCCGCGAATCACCAACCTTAGCTCCATTGCTTCACCTCTGCATCCCTACCCAGAAGACAGCCTAAAGCCTTTGATAACCACTACCACTATTTCCATAGAACTTCTTTCCCTTTGGAGGGGGGGGGGGGCAGGAGAAACTAAGAGCAGCTATTGTGATGTTAGATGAGGAAGTCACAACAGAAACCGGTAAAGTCTTCTTTTATTGTAATCTTTCATCCACATTACACTTAAACCCGAATATCAGTTAACAGGAATGTACTGCAATTTAAAATACTGCAACCAAAATGAAGTTGCATTTACAATTATAAGCCCTCGAAAATAGGATTACAGCAGAAGGCCATCTCCACATTATCCCTAGAACAGAAATAGGTTAAAGTCTTGTAAAGAGCCATCTGTTAATGGAGGTTGCAACTTTATTTCTTAGGTCGATACTCGTAACATTATATTCCCCTATAAAATTCCATTTTTGATCAAACAAATAATAATTGAAAATAAACCTACACTTCAACATCTCAACTAAATTATAATTTCTTGAAAGAATGCCCTTATTAGGGCTCATCCATTTCTATCCTTGCATCACCAGGATTTCCTCTTGGAGAGAGTTGCATTGGCAATGGAAACTGTGGAGCATAATGTAAAACTGAAGCAGTTTATATATTATGTATTAAAAGAAAAAATAAGGTGTATACGCCAAAGGTGAAATTTATACACTGTGGCAAGATGCATAAAGGAAAATGCAGATTTATCATAAAACCTATATATTGGAACAATAGTGCGCCAATGCTAGGCCAAGGCAGAACCTCAAGACTTCAAGCAAAGGAGGAAAAAAGCGCTTGTTGGGGCGAGAGTGGATATATTAGCTGAAATTTCTAAATTTAGCCCCCCCCCCCCCCCCCCAGAACAAGATACATTTGAAAACTTACAAGACTCAATTTAAGCGTGATGTTCAAGATTATATACACAATTTCCATGATGTTGATGTCTTAAATCTTCAAAAGTTTTAACAGCAGTCTAACTACGAGAAGCCTTCTCGACGCTCCTACAGCGGGTCATCTAGGATTTTCTAAAACTTATGAGAGGGTTAGAAGAAAATACTTTTGGCCAGGACTTCTCAAGGATATACGAAAGTATGTAGCACATTGCAAAGTGTGACAAAAAAGAAAACAGACAAACCGCCTGGGTTGCTCAAACCCATTCCCCCTGCAACCTTCCCATTCCAAAGAATCGGAATAGATCTTCTTGGGAGATTCCTGAAATTCTTTGGCGGTAACAAATGGATCATAGTTTGTACTGACTATCTTACTCGATTTGCCGTTACTAGAGCCTTACCCACAGGGGAAGCAAAATCAGCAGCCAAGTTATTGATGTAAGATGTTGTTCTCAAGCATGGAGCCCTCAGAGAAATAATCACGGACCGAGGACGAGTATTCCAATCCAAGTTGATTGCGGAACTCACCAATTAATGCTCATCTATACACGGTTCATCACAATGGTTCATGACAACATATCATCCCCAGACGAATGGACTGACCGAGAGGTTGAACAAAACCTTAATCAACATAATGGCGATGTATGTAAGTGTTGAACAGAAGAACTGGGACGTTATCCTGCCCTACGTCACTTTCGCCTACAACACCGAAAAGAAAGACACGAGAAGCTTCACTCCATGGACATGAGGCTGAAACAACTGTAGATACTTTATTTACAAACCGATAGAAGAGCTCCAAGAGGAATACAGCCAAAGGATTGCGTCGCGAGTGGAAGAGACTAGTCAAAATTAGAAGCCTTGAAAGCCTAAAAAAAGGACAAGGCCAGATATGATTCAAAGCACGAGGCAAGTCGGTGCCCTGGTATGGATTTTCATCCCAATAATAAAGGTGTGACTTTCAGAAAAACTGATGAAAGGGTACTTCGGGCCTTACAGGGTTACTCTGAAACTTTCTGACGTAAACTTCAAAGTTTAACCTTTGGACCAATCAACCAGGTGGCGCCAAACAAGAGCCCTGGTCCATGCACTGAGAATGAAACTTGTTGAATTAGTAAACAAATATGTGATATATGTTATGTTTGACCAAGTAGTTATTTGTTTTTAAAAGGGTAATGGCTTAAAATAAAGGATAAACTTTTCTCGCATTTTTATTTCGCTGGTTTTAACCTCTCATTGTATTTGAATAATAAATTTGTTTAAAGTTATAAAGCTGCATTAATGTAAAATTGAAATTTCCCTACAACAAAACCCTCTACCATGATCCTGAGGACCAAGCTGTTCTGTTCAAGTAATAATTACAGCGGAACGCTGTTCATCTAGGAAGGGGGGAATGTCACAGAATAATTATTGTAAATACTCTGTTGTTAAGTTATTATTTAAAATATTTAGCTGCGTCATTACCCCTTACCATGTTTGTAGATAATCACTTGTAAAATTAATTTCTATCACCTTTAATTTTATAGATTTTACTAATAAATTATTTTAAACTTAAACTTTTGGAATACTTGTCTTCTCTGCCGTGACAATATTAATCCATTTTAAAATTATGACCAATACTTTTTAATCACAAAGGAATAACATGCAATATGGAATTCGGAGCAGTTGCAGCTTCTGTTAGATTCTATCCCAGGGGCTCAAGGGATGCCTACAGAGTGTGGGATTATTCTTCTTAAGAGTAACTAGACTCCATCTGGCCAGGTGATTCAGAGTCTACAATTTCTTTTGGGACACTAAACTCAGTATGAGTTCACAACTCATGTAGATGGCCAAATTATTTAGTACTCTACACTAAACATATCCTTTGCCCCTTTCAAAAGTATTTTAGGATTTTATTAAATCTATAGTCAAAAGGAACATTCTATAATTTATCACCGGTTGAGCAAGTAGTGTGGATCATTTCCAGCTGACTCCTCAGTCTCCATTCTGCCAGATTATCAAGAGTTTGCCATTTCTGCTGGAATTCTGAACACTCAGTATGACAACTCATGTAGAGTGTCAAATTATTTGTACTCTACAAATACAGGAAATATCAACGCCATATTAACCACGAAAAACTTTAATCGAGAAATATATCAATTGAATTATTTATTTTTCTAGATTAAAACGGGTATAAAAACGTCTAGAATTTACCAATTAAAATAAAATTATTTGGATACAAACTAAAAATACCTATAGTATAATTGTGTGTTAGAATATAAAAAAATGAATTAATAATGAAAATGTTGTTTTTAAAGTGTAAAAATCCTTATTAAAGTATAAAATGAGGATTTGAAAAAATGTAAAATGTTTTCGTAAAAGGGCAAACCTATATAATCTATGAATTATTTGACAACACTGAATAACTTGTATTGTTTTCGATCTGTTCCTGTCGGTGAGTGTTTCGTTTTCTCCTGTCTTTATAAGAAGTTCAAGAGTAACACAATCATTTCTTCGTACATATTTATCGCTTGATAATAATTACAATATTTTATTATCACATTAAAAGTAACCAGTAACCTAACATATAGGTAACCCAGGCTAGACTCTCTTGGAGGTGATATCCATTGAAGAATGGGAAAAGGAAAACAAATCGTTTTTGATTATACAAAAGTGGCCTCTGATCAATATATATTTTGTTGCAGGTTTTTATCTCGAACTATATACTTGTTAATAAAACTATATTATATGAAATAAAATCACAAACTTCTTACATTATTCAGATTAGTATTCCAGGCCAAAAAAAGTTTCTATTTAAACTTTCTCAGATGCTATGGAATGCACAGACTGAATGTTACTTTTTTTTTGCATCTATAAAGCTTGTGGCATATACTTTTTCGTGAACTGGTCCACAAAGGCTATCAAGACAGACTCCTAAATTACACGATGACCTGGGTAGTTGTCAATATATGGATACACTAAATGAGCCTGTGTTACCTATATGTTACTACACTACATACTTTTTTAGTTATTTTTAAGTTTTATAGGTTTTAATTTCTTTAACACACAAAGGTTTATCAAAGAACTGAGAGTTCAAGCCGCGCTAGGATTTTACTTGAACTGACAAATGCTTCCATGAGCTTTTCCCTGTGGAGGTCATTTACCTTATTCTCTAATTATTAAAAGAAAAGTGAAAGCCCAAAACTTTGAGTTAAAACAAAGAGTTAAAACTTTGACCCCTGAATGGTGCTGTTTGTCTAGTTTGTTTTCCATCTTACACTACACAAAGTATCTGGCTTCACCCAAGTGAATGTTAGCGCCTAACAGATATTGTTATAACAATGGTATATGATTAGTGTTGTAGTAATTATATGACTTCATCAATATATCATCATCATCATTTTCCAACCACAAATATTTTAATTATTTTGCTAATGAGATAATATGCATAGACTTTGAACAGCCTATATGCTAAACCTCTTGCTTCTTCGACCTATCCCTGCTAATTTTCTCTACAATTTATTTAAAATAAACAAACAAATGTCCTTATTTCTATTTTATTTTTTATAATATTACAAGGTAATAAGACCAAATTCATATAAATTAATAGTTAAATAATTACCTTGTAGTGGTAATCTGTAATCCAAATTGTGCCTTATTATTTTTATAGATATACTTAGTAGTATTTGTAATGGAGTTAGAAATGTATCAATACATTACTATGACAATTTGGTTGTTACATTTGCAAATTCAGGGGTTGAGTTCATTATAGTGATTTCTTTCAGAGACATGACTATCAGACTAATGTGGTACAGGCCATGATAATCATGGTGGGTAGAGGTAGGCGACTGCTTTTACTGTAAGTGTACCACATGTCTACACATGTGAAAAGCAGTTCGCCTTTAAACTTACAAATGCAAGAGCCCCATTTGTATGTTTTAATACATGCAGTGTCTCTATTCCAGAACACAATATAAAATCGATGCACACATAATGTGTTAATATTGATACTATGGGGTCAATGGAAGGATGGTCTAAACCGTTGGTTTTCAACCGCTATGACCCAGGTTCAATTCCCGCATTGGGCACTTTTTTCTGATATAAAAAAAAATGGTCCAATGGCCCACAATTTTTTCAAACCCTACCAGCGAGTGAAGTAACCAAATGGGGCTCTTGAACTTGTAAGTGTAAAGGCGAACTGCTTTTCACATGTGTAGACATGTGATGCACTTACAGCAAAAGCAGTCGCCTACCTATACCCACCATGATTATCATGGCAGTACCACATGTACTAGGGAAATGCAATACTATAATAAATCCAGAAGAGATTAACATCCTTTCAAAGTTGAACCCTGGAAAAAAATGGTTACAGAGGGTTGGCAAAACATCAGTTAATGATGGTCAAATTATGACAAGCGTTGAACTAATGAGGTTATACTTGATTTTTTTCCATGCTCTATTAATACTTCAATTACTATTTTGCGATAATATAAAAGAAGAAAAAGGAACTTCTTGTGTAAGCTCCTTTTTGTTCTTTTATATTATCACAATATAGTAATGGCAATCAAAAAGTTGTTCTCTACTTCAATTATTGAATTCAAAGCAGTGATAGTTGACTTCGACTTGATAAATCCATGCAGTTGGAGCCTTAAGATATTTTTTTTATTACTAAGTTCAAAGATTTTATTCTTGATAATTTTTGAAAAATTTTATAAAAAAGATATTGGACGGTAGCTTTTAGCTAATTCATAATTAGGTTTTGTTGGGCTTAGCTATTATTTTGGGTGCTGCTGATTTCCTTTTTTTTGGGGGGGGAGTATCCTATTTAAATTCATTTATGCATATTGAACATTTATTTATAAAGAGTGTAATATTGTGAAAATTATAATAATCAAAATAATTTTGACTTCTCCTTAATGGGACTCTCAATTTGAACTTGGGTTGTAATTGTTGGGAGAGAGGTCTCTTCTTCTTCTTTCTTATCTCCACTCAATCATATTAGGGTGTCAAGCTTGTAAAGTTGAGACTTTTGATGGTGTCTGTTGACAACCATCATGATTGGGTGAAGTAGAATGCGTTTGTCTTTGTCATTAAGACTGGGAGCACTACTCAGTGGTAGGCCGACTTAGCTCCAAAAGAAATGGCCGCCTCTGACATGAGGAACAGATGCCATGTGCAGCCGCTCCTAACATGGAGTACAAACGCTGCTCATCCTGTATCCCTGGATTAGGAGCCCTTACAGGGTACTATCAGCCGGGCCAGCTGAACCCAGGTTTTTTAGTGAGCTTGTTACTGCTCCCCCTCCTCCTTTTTCATCCGGGCTTGGGACCGGCAAAGGCGGAGTTGGGAGAGAGGTGCACTGCTGGAGTATTTTATTTACATGTCACATTATAACTTGCTGTCTTCATCTTTTGTCTTGGGTTTAACTTTTTACATCTTATTTATTTTTATTAACTTTCATGTATAGTTATTTTTACATAATAATTTGGTTATTTTAAAATTATTTTTCATACTTTCTTCAAGTACCTCTGATCACCAGCGCAACAATTAGATGTACAATAGTGAAAATGAAGTTGGTTGCCCTGGCATGTATTGCCAAAATCTCATTCTATCTTTCAAAAAACCAGACTTTAATTAATACTGAGGCTTTATTTGGGTTTGTAGTAAAAATATAGTTGAATTCATTTAGTTCATAAGGTCAATAAACTTCTTAGTGCAATCATATTTGGCCGTAAGATATGTGCCATAGGTAGTAGAGAATCTGTATGTAAGTTGTGACTCCTGGTCATTATATTTCCAAACCAAGGAATTTTCAAACAATTTTTCTTTGTCCAGAAGTATTTTATCCTGTTTTGCCAATTAAGAAAAAAGAAAAAGGCACCTCTTTATCATTTTTTTTTTGCTTATCCCTAGTACACGTGGTACAGGCCATGATAATCATGGTGGGTAGAAGTAAGCGACTGCTTTTTTTTTTTACTGTAAGTGCATCACATGTCTACATATATAACAAGCAGTTCGACTTTGCATTTACAAATGTGCCAGAGCCCTGTTTGGTTACTTGCACTCACTGGTGGGGTTGGACTTTTGCAAGAATCAGGGGCCATTAGAGCATTTTTTTTATCAGAAAAAAAGTGCCTAATGCGGGATTCGATCCCGGGTTGTAGTGGTCGAAAACCAACAGTTTAGACCATCCTTCCATCAACCCCCTGGATTTGGTCTTGTTACCTTTTGTATCTCAACCCCATTGTATGGATGTACTGGCCAATATAGTTAGTATGGAGTGAACCAGGAGGATAGTTCACAATTGATGCACTACACTACACTTCAATTCCACCCAAACTCTTGATCGTGCAACTAAAAGTTGTTGATGGCTTGTGTCATCTGGCGGAATAAATATCAACTATTTGTTGATTTTTTAATTATTCTAGAATTGGCCAAATACCCATTCTTGATTATTCAAGAAAAGATAACCACGTGCATTTTGCTAATATTGCATATATTGAACAAAATGTAAAAAAAGCATATTTCACAGAACATGCCTGTTTAGATTTTGTGCCTAATCTACTCATTGTTTGGTGTGTGAAAGGTTTCGCCACAAGAAGACATGGGATCCTTTGTAAAGAAGTAAGTGTTAAAAATGAAATAGTTCTTTGTTCATACATTTTAGGTTGTGATAGGGTACAATTTAGATTATAAACACAAGGTTATAAGACCAAATCCAAATAAATAAATAGTGTGTGACGTATCGGTAACAATACTGTTACTGAAACGTCACAAACTATTTATTTATTTGGATTTGGTCTTATAACCTTGTGTTTATAATCTATAATCCAAATTGTGCCTTATCAATTTGGATTATAAATTAGAAAAATAAGATAACAAGCAAATGAATAAATTATACCTATTAGAAACAGATGGTAACAAGATTGAATTGTACATTATTTTTTGGATATGGTCTTGTTACATTATGTATCTAATTTTTAGGTTAATAAAGCTTATTTCTTGTGATTTGAGATTCACAAATAATCTTATGCCAAAAATTGTAAATATTTTATTCTAATACAAAACATCATATTGAGATATATGAGCACATCATCGATTGATCCTATATTTCTGTAAACACCTTTATAGCAAATGAAAGCGTTATAACACGTGAATGTTTCTTTTAGTGTGTGATGTTTCGGTAACAGCGTTGTTACCATCTTCAGACAAAAGTACTGAATTCATTAATTCATTAAAAAGTAATTCATTCAGTACTTTTGTCTGAAGATGGTCACAATGCGTTACCGAAACGTCACACACTATTTACAGTCGAACCTCTTTAATTCAACACCCCAAGGGATCAGAGCTTTCGGTTGAATTAAAGGAAGTGTTGAATTAAGGTTATATGATTAGGTAATCATCTAACTCGCTAAAATAATATTTTTTTAAAATAGCTTTGTAATATAAATTAATGATATTAATTGAAACCATTGTGTTTTTATATTATTTTCATGATTAACTTTTAGTATCAGTGACAAAATGGCATTAATACATATTTTAGAAACATAAATAATTGTAACAAATAAATTTATTGGCAATGTGTTTCTTTTCAGTAATATAATCAAATATTAACTCTACAGACATTAAAATATTAAATATAATATATTAAATGATATTTTATTCTAATTGAAAAATATAGCAGTTGAAAGGAAATAAATATGGTAAATATATAAAAAGAAAATTTTAAAATATTATTTTAAAATAATCATGAAGATCTTTTAAAAAATTCCTTTATAGATATCTGTTTTTGCACTGAAATCCTATTCAGGATGTATTCCAGATAGCATTTTGAAAAAACATGCATGCCTTTCTTCCTCTGAAATGTCTTTTAATAAATAAATTTTAATGTATTAAAGGCATCCACTGCTGCTGCAGGTGTTATTGATTTTGTGTTTAAATCTTTTATAATAACACAGAAATGGAATATTGAAATAAAATGTTATCATAATCATTTTTGGATCATTTTATAAAGATTTATTTATTTAAAACTAGCGGACGTACCCGGCTTTGCCCGGGTTTTACCCGAGTAAAGGTTTGTCTAACGAATCTCTCGATAAAGTGAACATTTTTTCCCGGTCCCTTGAAAATTACTCGATAAGTTGAATAAATTCAATATTAATTGGTTCCCTCGGTAATTGGAAGTTGAAGGAATAGTATCTTGCCTTGGAATTGCATCATTATTCTTGTCTCAAATAAATTGCCGTGTCATCCTGAATTTTGTCTTTCCTAATTTTCTACATTACAAAATCATCGTATCATCATGATAATATTTAGAGCAGATTGTTGAATTATAACAGATAAATTAGAATATTTATCTTGATTATTTTAAAGCGAAAAGTTATTTCAAAAATTTTATTCGCTAGAAACCTTCCCAGTACTATACTAAATAACTTCCCAAAGTTTCATGGCGTTCCAATGAGTGGTTTGGTCAGGCATAAAGGACAAACAGACACACACACACATACATTCATTTTTATATATATAGAAGAAATTATTTATAAATTTAAAAATAGCTAAAATATTTCAATGTTAAAAATAAAAAAATAAAAATTATTATTAGTTAGCGCATGATGCCGAAATCCCGCGTAAAAAAAACAACAATAACATCCGCGAAATTGCGCAACGGCACTGCAAAGTGAAACTTAAACTAACCAGAAACCAAAAATGCGCAGGCGCGATCGTATCGGCGCCCGCCGATGCCGATTGTCGCCGCCGTAATACCGTTTAGCGGTAAAGTTGCATGTAAAATAACATTCAACTGTCGAAATTCGAATATTAAAATGGTCGAACTATCGGAACTGTCGTATTATCGATACTGTCGAATTACGGTTTGTTATTTGATAGGCCGGAGGTCGGGACATCGGAACATGGTCGAATTATCGCCGAGTGTCGAATTGGGGTGTGTCGAATTAACGAGGTTATACTGTAATTGGATTTGATCTTATTACCTTGTGTTTATTTCTCTAAACTGTTTGTTATATGAAGTGAATGGACAAATTCTCTCTCACACACAATGGTAAGTGGATTAATCTGGTGAGTCTGTTAGAAAACTTCACACTATTGTTGAATCTCTGCCAATATATTTTTCTCATAGGGGGTCGATGGAAGGCTGGTTAAACCGTTTGGTTTTCGACCACTATGACCCGGGTTCGATTCCCGTATTGGACACTTTTTTTCTGTTTAAAAAAAAAATGCTCCAATGGCCCCCCGATTCTTGCAAAAGCCCAACCCCACCAGTGAGTGCAAGTAACCAAACGGGGCTCTGGCACATTTGTAAGTGCAAAGTCGAACTGCTTTTCAAATGTGTAGAAATGTGGTGCGCTTACAGTAAAAAGCAGTCGCTAACTACCCACCATGATTATCATGGCCTGTACCACGTGTACTAGGGATAAGCAAAAAAAAAATTTCTCATTGCAGAAGAAATTGTAAAAAAAAAAAAATTTTATGTAGAAGAGCTGATAATTGAATTTCTAAATATAATTTTGTTGTAGCAATACTGCAAGTAAGCATTTGTGAACTTTACACACATTAGCTTGTACTACTATTACAAGAAAATAAGACCTAATCCAAATCAATTACAGTATAACCTCGTTAATTCGACACACCTCAATTCGACACTCGGCGATAATTCGACCATGTTCTGATGTCCCGACCTCCGGCCTATCAAATAACAAACCGTAATTCGACATATCGATAATACGACACTTCCGATAGTTCGACCATTTTAAAATTCGAATTTCGACAGTTGAATGTTTTTTACATACAACTTTAAAAACACGGCCATTTCTGTGTTATTATATAAGATTTAAACACAAAATCAATAACACCTGCAGCAGCAGTGGATGACTTTAATACATTAAAATTTATTTATTAAATGACATTTCAGAGGAAGAAAGGCATGCATGTTTTTTTTTTTTTAATAGACCATCTGGAATACATCCTGAATAGGATTTCAGTGCAAAAACAGACATCTATAAAGGAATTTTTTAAAAGATCTTCATGATTATTTTAAAATAATATTTTAAAATTTTCCTTTTATTTACCATATTTATTTCCTTTCAACTGCTATATTTTTCAATTAGAATAAAATATTATTTAATATTATAATGTCTGTAGAGTTAATATTTGATTATATTACTGAAAAGAAACACATTGCCAGTAAATTTATTTGTTACCCGGGTTCGATTCCCGCATTGGACACTTTTTTCTGTTTAGAAAAAAAATGCTCCAATGGCCCCCGATTCTTGCAAAAGTCCAACCCCACCAGCGAGTGCAAGTAACCAAACGGGGCTCTGGCATTTGTAAGTGCAAAGTCGAACTGCTTTTCACATGTGTAGACATGTGGTGCGCTTACAGTAAAAGCAGTCGCTAACTACCCACCATGATTATCATGGCCTGTACCACGTGTACTAGGGATAAGCAAAAAAAAAAAAAAAAAATATGTATTAATGCCATTTTGTCACTGATACTAAAAGTTAATCATAAAAATAAAATAAAAACACAATGGTTTCAATTAATATGATCAATTTATATTACAAAGAGCTATTGTAAGTTAGATAAGTTAGATGATTACCTAATCATCTGACTTTAATTCAACACTTCCTTTAATTCAACCGAAAGTTCTGATCCCTTGGGGTGTTGAATTAAAGAGGTTCGACTGTAATAGTGTGTGACATTCCGGTAACTGCGTTGTTTCCGAAACGTCACATACTATTAATTTATTTGAATTAAGTCTTATTTTCTTGTAACTATAATCTATAATCTAAATTAGGCTTTATCACTTGTACTACTCTATTTTACAAAGCAATAATGCACCATCTATATACAACAAATGAAAACATTTAGACGCAAATGTTTCTTTTCACAAATAAATCAAACTACTGTATTATGTAGAAAGATTGGGTTTATTTTTTGTAGAAGAATTCCAGAAAATATATTGACACGTTTCTGAATTTTGTAATTAATTTTGTAATTAGTTTTTCATTGATTTTTAATGTGTGATCAATAACTCTTATCATCATTGGAAAAAAGAACAATTAAAAAACAGAAGAACAACAACATGGTAAATTTGCCTATTTATTTAAAACAAACAAACAAACAAATTAGATAAGGATTTAAAATAAAACATTTCTTTAAAAGTTAAAGCAAAAATAAAACGTTACATAAAATATTTGGCGCAGCTACGAAAGGATTAAAATATAAATCAAAAAAGGCTTCGACGAAAGAAAAAGTAAGTACAATGGCAGTAAATGTAAACAAATTAGAGAAATTTAGCGGTGATAAAGGTTCAATTCGGCCTGAATCATGGCTTAAACTATATGAATTGGAAACTGGTAAACTAGATGAAGTCGATAGAATCAATAATCTAATTTATTATTTATCAAAAGATGCTTTAGAATGGTTTGCTGATGAAATATTGAGCAACGCATCCATTAAAAAATGGGATACTGTTAAACTCAAATTAATTCAGCGCTTTGGTTATAAAGTTGAAAGCCCTATAGTTGCAGCATCAAAAAGAAGACTTAAAAAAGAAGAAACCGTGGAAGATTATTTTAGAGATAAAATTAGATTATTAAATCAAACAAGCCTCAATAATGTCGAGAAGCTAAAAATGTTAACGGATGGATTGCCATTAGATTGGAAAAATTATCTCGTAACAGCCCAGCCTAAAGATCCATCACATTGGATGCAGATTGCCATGGAGATTGAACAAAACAATAATCAAATAAGGCAACAACAGAGAAGTAAAACCAAGGTTTTTAATATAACTACACCTACAATCTCAAAAAATTGCCCATATTGGTGTCCTATTTGTAAGAAAAAAGGATTGTATTTTAAACATTGGTTAAGTGATTGCAAAGATTATGATCCTAATTATAAAGACAAGCTTAAACACCAAGCAACTAATATCACCACAGATGTTAAACAAACCATAGCTGATTCAATTTGCATAGCAAATACCAATTTTCCTTATAGATTTGTTAATGTTGAAGTTTTACTTAATAATATTCCAGTTTCATCTTTTATTGATACCGGGTCAACTATTTCATTAATGAGCTGTTCGCTTTTAAAACAACATAAGTTAAAATTGAATGTAAACGATAGAATCAAAATTAAACAAGTAGATAGTTTTGCATATACTTTAGGATCAGTAGAAGTATTTTTGAAAATCCATTCTAAACTTGTCGGGTGTAAGCTTCATGTAGTGAAAAACTTTAGCTATCCATTGCTTATTGGACTTGATGTAGCAGGAAAAATTGGATTAATAATTGACACAAAAGACAAAGCGGTGTATGTTAAAGGAAATGAATGTTTTTATATATCTCCTGAAACGCATCTTCCATCTGTTCAGCAAAAAGAGCTTAATCAATTACTTAAAGAAAATCAAGCATTGTTCAGCCAGCATGAAACTGACATCGGAAGGATTGCTGTTCAACACAAGATCCATACAATTGAACATCCACCCATCAGATGTAGACCATATAGAAGACCACTTGCCGAATATGATGAAATAAAAAGACAAGTTGAAGAATTGAGTAAAAAGGGACTAATAAGAGAATCTCAGTCACCTTGGGCCTTCCCCGTAGTGTTGGTCTCTAAAAAGGATGGTTCACAAAGGATGTGCATAGATTACTGAAAACTGAATGCAATTACAATTGATGACAAGCAGCCTCTTCCATACATCCAAGATATGTTTGATCGCTTACATAATGCGAAATACTTCACAACACTTGACATAGCATGGGGCTATTGGCATGTTGAAATACATCCAGACTCTGTTGAGAAAACTGCTTTCATTACAAATGACGGGCATTATGAATTTTTAGTTATGCCATTTGGCTTGAAAAATGCTCCAAGTACTTTTCAGCAAATAATTCAGCATATTATTGGAAATCTTCTTTGGAACGGTGTTTGTAATTATCAAGATGATATTCTAATTTACAGCAGTACTTTTAAAGATCATATTGAACTCATGAAGAAAATATTTGACAAGCTTAAAGAAAACAATATCAAACTCAAGTTGAAGAAATGCTCCTTTGCAAAACAAGAAATAAGATATTTAGGTCATATCATAGGACATAACAAGATTAAACCTGACCCTGAAAAAACAAAGGCAATAAATGAGTTCCCTCAACCTAAAACAGTGAAGCAAGTAAGGCAGTTTTTGGGTTTAGCAGGTTACTACAGGAAATTTATTCCTAAATTTAGTGAAATTGCAGATCCTTTAACAAGCCTCACAAGAAAAAATAAGTTATTCAAATGGACTACTGAAGTTAACAAATCATTTCAGGAACTAAAGTCTCATTTATCCACAGATCCAGTTCTTTCTACATATGATCCTTCATTACCATGTAAGCTTTATACAGATGCATCTAAACTGGGAATTGGTGCTATTTTAGCTCAAATTGGAAATGATAATCAAGAACATGTAATTTCCTATTATTCAGGGAAACTTCTACCACATCAACAGAACTATTCTGCATTTGAGTTGGAATGCTTTGCTGTAGTTCAATCAGTTGAATACTTTGAAGTTTATCTTGAGAACAATACATTTGAAGTCATTACAGATCATTCGGCTTTGGAATGGCTCTTCAACGTAAAGAAACCAAAGGCAAAATATCTCCGATGGATAATTGAATTATCAACCAAGTCAATGAAAATAGTTCACAGATCAGGATCAAAGCAAACGCATGTTGATGCATTGTCAAGATCACCAGTGTCATTTCATATATCAATCCCCACTCTTCGACTACACCAACAAAAAGCGGATCTCGGTTTTGTAAAGAACTCTCATATTCATCGAGATCTTATTATGGTGAAACATAATGGAGTTCTAAAAACAGTTGTTCCAGAATCATTCCAAGAAGAAATTCTCAAAGAATACCACGATAATCATTCTCACCCCTCAATTAACAAGACAGTAAGATTGATAACACCATTTTATTGGTGGCCGAATGCTATCAGATGCATCAAAGACTATGTTCGCTCATGTAAAATATGTCAAATAACTAAATGCAGTCATAAACCATTTATTGGAGAATATGTTGCACCAAACTCTGATCTGAAACCACTGGAATTAATATCAATGGATACTATTGTGCTAGGCTCTGCAGCAAATGAAACCAAGCACAAATACATTCAAGTAATAATTGACCACCTAACAAGATTTGTTTGGGCTTTCCCTTCTGTCACCAACACTTCTCAAGCAGTAATTCAATGTTTAGACAAAATCAACAGAACTGTTCCCCAAATCAAATGTATTTTAACCGACAACGGAAAGAATTTTACATCAAAAGAATTTAACAAGTTTTTGAATGAGCATCAAGTTCAACACACCTATTCGACGCCATATCATCCGCAGAGTAATGGACTGTGTGAAAAGATGAATGACACTATACTCACCAAATTAAGAACAAACCTTCAAGAGAATCCAAGACTAAAATGGTCATCATTACTTGCCAAAATTGTGAAAGATTATAATAGCACACCCCATGATGTCACTGGGTTTTCTCCAAATTTCCTACTTTTTGGTGATTGTGCAATACCAGAATTTTCTGAATCACCACATTTCACCATAGAGAATGCAAGGAAGAAAGCAATATATATAGAAAATAGCACAAAGCATAGAGAAAAGTGGAAAGCACGACACGATGCAAAACATCCGCAGTCGTCATTCAAAGTTGGTGATCTGGTCCTTCGTAAAATAGCTAGTAATGATCCAAGTATGGTCAAAACATCCCCAAAGTATGAGGGTCCTTTTCAAATAACAAGAATAATATCTAGTGTTACGTGTGAATTATTGAAAGATGATTCCTCCTTGGTTAAAGTTCATGTGTCACAATTGAAACCATTTATTTTGCGAAAATAAATCCTTCAAGCCGAGGGATATGACACGTTTCTGAATTTTGTAATTAGTTTTTCATTGATTTTTAATGTGTGATCAATAACTCTTATCATCATTGGAAAAAAGAACAATTAAAAAACAGAAGAACAACAACATGGTAAATTTGCCTATATATTTAAAACAAACAAACAAATTAGATAAGGATTTAAAATAAAACATTTCTTTAAAAGTTAAAGCAAAAATAAAACATTACAATATAAAATCTTTCTCTTCAATAACCACTAAGTTTCTTGAAAAATCAGCAAGTTTTCACCCTCTCCCTAAAGTTCTTTTCTCCAGACAAAATCTTGAGGCGACAGGCATTATCAGCAAAGCCCCCCCACAGTGTTATCTTACAGGTTTGAGCCACTGCTATCTACAACACACATTTATCAAACTTTTAGAGATAAACTACAAGGAGCCTATCTTGCCTTTTACTTGTTTCATTTGGCTTTAAATCCCCAAAATTGTAAATGTTTTTATCAGGCCTACTAAGCCAGGCTATACTGCTGTACACAGATGTTCAAGATTAGCAAACAAACACAAAATGTAGATTTTTAAAATAATTTCATTAAAATTTAGTACACACAAATATTTTATTCTATGGGTAATCCATTTAGCACAATGATTCAAAAATATAAGTAAAAATATGAAATTTAATATGAAATTTCACCAAAATGAGGCAGCAGATATCTAAGATATATGGGTCAAGAGGAAGAATGGTCACTTTCTAACAGTTATTTACAAAAGGTAATAAGACTACTTGTGTTTATAATCTATAATCCAAATTGTGCCTTATCATAACAGCTATTTAATTCACACAACAAACTTTCATACTGATTAATAGGATTTGGAAGAGGTACTGAGGTAATAAATTCCACTCTCCTTTAAACCTCTATATTTCAGTAGAGGGGTTCAATACATCTCCCAGACATTTTCCCAGAGGTCTGGCTGGCCTGTCCATTCTCTGAATACTCTCGAGGAAATCATTTAATAGCACTGCCCTATAATATTCTATTGTAATTTTAAAAGTTTTTTTTTTTTTAAATTATCCCTAGTACACGTGGTACAGGTCATGATAATCATTGTGGGTAGAAGTTGCCGATTGCTTTTACTGTAAGTGCATCACATATCTACACATGTGATTGGGAGGCATTGGAGCATTTTTTTTTTATTAGAAAAAGTTCGCAATGCAGGATTCGATCCCGGGTCGTAGAGCTCGAAAACCAATGGTTGAGACCACCCTTCCACTGACTCCCTCGGGCTGGAACTTCCAGTCAGGGCAATCCAGGAATTGTCCAGCTGTTGTGGAATTATTAAGAACACCACTATGGCTTATAATCTCATGGACAAATGGAATGGCTAAACAGAGCAATAGTGTATACATTGTTCTTGTATGTAGATATCAAACAGAAGAATTGTGGGATGAAATATTGCCTTTCATTACTTTCTCTTTCAATACCACAGAAGAGAAATCAACTGGCTTTACACAGTTCTACTTGCTTAATGGTAGGGAAGCTGAAACTCCCCATGACATCATATTCCTATCCAGAAACTACAGATGGTTACAAGTTTATCCAAGAGGTAGAAACAAGAGCAGAAGAGGCAAGACAGATTGCATGGTTTCACATCTTGAAATCCCAAGACACCAATAAATGAACTATGACTCAGATAAAGAAAGACAACATACTGCTCTGGTGACTTGGTATGGATCCAAATACCAGTACGGTGTGTAAGTTTGTGTAAAAATCTTATGAAGCTGTACTTTGGACCCAACCAAGCTACCAAGAAACTATCTGTTTGAGGTTGAACTGTTAGGGGAACAGAAAAGACTCTGGAAGGTCAAGGATCTTGTGCTTATCTAAAGGATGAAAGTATACCACAGCTCCTCTGGACAGGAGGACCAAGATGTAAACATCAGTGAAACTTGCCAAGGAAAGATAATTCTATCTGTAAGGCCTTGACTCGCTCTCTATAAGGGAGGGGCAAGGTAAAATTTGATTTATTCATCTCTGAATTATTTATCTTATAATCTGTTTTATTGTTAAGGTGCAAATTAGATTATTAATCAGAAAAATAAGATAACAATACCCCCCCCCCCCAAAATACTAAATTAATAAATTTTAAAAAGCTCATGTGAGTGTGGTGCCTTTTTTGATTTTAATAAATTGTATGTGATGTTTAATTAACAGTGGTGTTACCGAAATATCAGACATATTTTATTAATTTAGAATTGGTCTTGTTTTCTATGTTTAGAATCATTTTTATTGAATGATATGTCAAAACATTGTATGATTCAACATGATATCGTTAGTTCCCCATTGCATTTGTAAATGTTAATCTAAAACCATTTTTAGCTTTTTATCTGAATACTAATAACAATTTTTTATCTTATAAATAAGTTCAAATTTTTAATAACTACTGTTACTTTATATAAAGTAATTTGTGTGTTCAGAGTTGGAGTGAGTTATGACGAGAGAAGTAGACCTCCCTCATGGCTGAGCCATTCTCATGTTCTCAAGGATGGGTTGCAGGAGATATCGGTAAATATGCAAAGTTTTCTTCTGAGATCCATTATACAAAAAATATTTTTGTATCAGTTTATATCTATAGGTTTATATCTCTGAGAATTTTTTATAAGTGATGTTTACTTTTTGATTTTTATAAGGACATTTTTTATATCTGCATATTGAAGGTTTTATACACTCATGACAGCATTTAAACTTAAATAATGATATTTTGGAGTTTATTAAAAACATTTTAAATGTTTAAATGTTAAATGAGATGAGTTTTTGATTTGAGTTCAAATTTTGAATAAAATTTCCCAATTAATGTTTTTAAATATCTATTTTTTATAAAAGAATATATTTTTATCCTGAGGTCTAGTGGATGGAGGTTGGAATAGAGTTTTGCAATGTGATTTGGGGTAATATCCATGAAGTTGGCAGCCCTGGCTTTGATTGTTTATCTGAATTGATCCATGCTGGGAAAGCATTCTCCAAAATGGATCTTATGAGTTTATGGCACGTTATGCTTAAGATATTGGCATTTTTACCCAAGTTGAACCATAATAATTTTTTTTTTAATTCTGAGTCTAATTTTACCTTTGGGTATCATGGTGTCATGTTTTCAAAATAGAGAGGGGGTATCTTGGAGAATTTGAGCTTTTGATTGATGAGTTATTGAGACAAATATATGGGCTTCATTGGCGAAGTGGCGAATAATGAACAGGCTAATACAATGATAAGGCACAATTTTTTTCTAGGTCAATATAAAATATGCTGTGATAGATTGTTTCAATTTCTGTGTTATTTTTTGCAGATTTTCATAGCCTCGTTCTGGGAGTGTTTTGAATGGAAGAGGTTGTTTTTGGAGGAACAGATGATGATGTCATCTGCATAAAGGGTATTTTACTGGTAGTTTGATGAAGGTTTATAAAAAAATAATTTAGGTAGATGTTGAAAAGAGTTAAACATTGAGTTAAGCTTGGTGAAGGCGAGCAGTTTGTATGAACCTGTATGGAACATTTGGATAGAAATTTGCTAATCCCCCCTAGCATTTTTTCTCTTTATTCTCAAATTTGTTTAGCATGTGTTGGTATTTGGGTTTCATTATTTTGCCTGAGATGATAATGATTTTGGTTTGTTCCATAATATTTGACTGACCCATTTTTATTGATAAATCAATAAAACTAACCACACATATGTGTTTTGGGCTTTTGGTCCTCATCAGTGTGGTCCTAACTGTACTTCAACAACCAAAAATTTGGTTCAAGAGGCTTTCCAAGAAATCAAGAAATGGGTTTTTTAAGACCAAATTTGTGTATAAGTATGCTGAACATGAAAAAAAAAGAAAAAAAAAATACTTTTTTATATGATAAGTATATTTACCCAAATTTAGCTTTAAAGACCCATTTCTTTATTTCTCGGGAAGCCTCTTGAATCAAATTTTTGTTTGTTGAGTGTCAGTCAGACTTGGACCATCCAATTTTATGTTCAACTGAACTCTGTACAAACTGCACTTTGTTAGCAAAGTGATGTATGGTGGAACATCAATGGTAATGTACACTACAAACTTGTTCCTGATGGTCATGCAGTTAATGCCGATCTCTACTCGGAACAACTCAGTCGAGTATATGAAGTTTTGAAGACTTGATACTCTGCTTTTATCAACCGAAAGAGAGTACTTCTGTCATCTGTCAATGCTCCAACTCATTGAGCGAGGTTAACAATGAATAGAATAAAGGATTTGGAGGGTATTGAAGTTCTACCTCACCCTGCTTATAGCCCGGATATTGTGCCATCTGAATATGCATTATTTCAGTCCATGGCTATATTTCTAAGGGGAAGACACTTTCAAACATTCCAAGATGTTGAAATTTCCTTTCGTGACTTTTTTGACTCCAAACCCTAAGAATGGTATCATCAGCAAATTGAAAACCTGGCAAAAAGATGGCTGGTTGTTATTGAAAATGAATCTATTTGGTCGCAGTGGTATAGCCTGCTTCACGCTGACAAGTGCCAACAGCGCGAAACGCATTCGTGGATGTCTCTTCTTGATTTATCAAGAAATTGGGTTGGCCAAATCAATGTTTAGTTGATTTCTGTTCCATTAGATGGCGCTCTGCCATCTGAAAAGCACATGTGCTCCTGGTCAGGATAGGCCTTTTTTATTTTTAATATCAACACTTGACCTTTTTATTTTTCTATTATTTTTTCACCTATTATTTAATGTGTATTAAAATCTTATTTTTGAGAATGAACTTTTGATACATCCTGGTATATATAACCTCAGAAAAATATATTCAAAGTTATTATTTTTCAGGTAACTTGAAATGTATATTGTTTGTGCAGGCTAGAGAGGCTACCAAGGAAGAACTTTCTCTACACTATAGGTAATGGACTACACCAAATTCTCTTTTCTATAAATAAATGAAAACTTTATGTAACAACATATTGAAGGTTAATATCTGATGTTGGCTAAAGGGGCTATAGTTTGTTATTAGAAGCTAGTTTTATTCAAATACCATTCATTATAAAATTATAAATTATGACCCGGCTTCACCCGGGATCTCCCTAAGTGAATGTTTGCCCTACAAATAATGCTTGAAATGAAACACTCTATTGTATATAATACAAACAGAAAATTAATGTCAAGCATTCTAAAATATAGTAATAAAATTTCATAATTAGAAAATAGCATAAATATGAAATCTAAAATAATCGATAGTTAACTTTTAAACCATGTACCATAAAATTACTTTAGTGAACTGTAAAGTTTTACAGCAAAAGTTATACATTTTAAAATTGTATTTTTCGATTTTATATGAATATATATTAAATCTTTTTTTTTTTTTTGCTTATCCCTAGTACACGTGGTACAGGCCATGATAATCATGGTGGGTAGTTAGCGACTGCTTTTACTCTAAGTACACCACATGTCTACACATGTGAAAAGCAGTTCGACTTTGCACTTACAAATGTTCCAGAGCCCCATTTGGTTACTTGCACTCGCTGGTGGGGTTGGACTTTTGCAAGAATCGGGGGCCATTGGAGCATTTTTTTTTTAAACAGAAAAAAGTTCCCAATGCGGGAATCGAACCCGGGTCATAGTGGTTGAAAAGCAAACGGTTTAACCAGCCTTCCACCGACCCCCTACATAATTTATTTAATCTTCATAAGTAGAAAATATTTCATTGATTTAATATCAATTTTATATTACTACACAAGATAAAGAGACATGCATTGAGAAAACCTTAGAAACAGAAAGGACATTGTAAATGTGAATTTGGATAAGGGTAACAATGTGCCATCATGGATAAGGTAGAATACCAGATTAAACTGGAAAAATGTTATAGGACAAAAACACTTAATTCAACTTAGAGAGAATCCTACAGAACTCAAAAAAAAAACTGTCACCAAGGAAATTGAAGCGCTCCTGTCCCCGGAAAATAAATTGAATAACTTGAATCTATATTTATAAGAGGCATGCCCAAGACCCATAAAGAAGGTATCCCACTGAGACCAATCATATCAGGGAAAAAACTCAACAAGAAAATTTGCTTATTGGATAAAGCAAGTCATGAGGAAAACTAAATACCTGGAAGAATATGGGAAAAAACATAGAGGAGAGGTCCTAGAGAAATTAAGAAAGCTCATGATGGACACAGATTATATCATATGATTTTGAGTCTCTATTTACAAATATCACAACAGAGATAGCGAAAGAGGTAGTGAAATTATATATAGTAAGAAATAAAAACAGGGAGAACCCAGATAACATCCCTTGGGTAAACTTAAAACTAGCGTTTTATACTTTCCTGGATAATGCTTATTTCAAGGAAGGCGTCAACTACTACAGAATGAAAAAAAGAACCCCAATGAGCTCCCCATCAAGCATATATGAGGTCTGTTAGAAAAGTATCTTGTGGATATAAATGAAGGATGATTGCCTGAAATGACCTTGAACCTTCATACACATGCGTGAATTTTTACCGCCTATCAATAACGTCTGTTAATGACAAGCAACATTTAAATGAGGTAGTATTTAGTGCTCTTGTTGGATTTTCATTGTAAGGAAAATGAGCGAACGACTAGAACAGCTCTACTGTATAAATTTTTACCAGAAATTAACACCAAAATTATTTGTGACGAGTCCTAGGTATACGGGTATAACCTGGAAACCAAATTCCTGTCGTCAAAGTGGAAGCATTTCACATCACCAAGACCAAAGAAGGCCTGCCAAGTATACAGCAATGTCAAAATGATGCTGACTGCTTTCTTTGACTCCTGTGGTTTGGTACAACATGAGTATGCACCGCAGGTTCAAAAAATAACCTAATAGTACTATAAGGGTGTGTGTGCGGCGTAAGAGACCAGTGTTGTGGTCAACAGGCAATCAGTGCCTTCATCACAGCAAGACTCCATGATTCAGACTTTGGTTCACCAAATAGCAAGAGTCTTTTTATTACTATCCCTAGTACAGGGAACTGCGGCTCGCGACCTACATGCGGCTCTTTGGATGTGAATCTGCGGCTCTTTATATAGTTCCATACGCAAATATTGTTTATGCAAGTACTATTTATTTTTGGCAAGAAAAAAAAAATGTTTTGACTCTTTAAAAACTTAGAAATTTTGTAAATTGTAATTTTTGACTCTTCCGGCTCAAAAGTGGTATAGGGATGAGTGGTATATGGATGAGTGGTATAGGGATGAGTGGTATATGGATGAGTGGTATATAGATGAGTGGTATATAGATGAGTGGTATAGGGATGAGTGGTATATGGATGAGTGGTATATGGATGAGTGGTATATGATAGTCATGGTGGCTAGTAGTTGGCAGCTATTTTTACTGCAAGTGAACCACATGTTTACACATATAGAAAGCAGTTCAACATTTGCACATACAAGTACGCCAGAGCCCCATTTGATTATATGCACCCACTCAGGAGTTGAACTTTTCAATAATCGAGGTCCATTGGAGAAACTTTTTATTCAGAAAATAGTGCCCAATGTAAGATTTGATCCTGGGTGGTGGATGTCAAAAATTGACGGGCCACTCATCTATATACCACTCATCCATATACCACTCATCCCTATACCACTCATCCATATACCACTCATCCATATACCACTCATCCATATACCACTCATCCATATACCACTCATCTATATACCACTCATCCATATACCACTCATCCATATACCACTCATCCATATATCACTCATCCATATACCACTCATCCATATATCACTCATCCATATACCACTTATCCATATACCACTCATCCATATACCACTCATCCATATACCACTCATCCATATATCACTCATCCATATACCACTCATCCATATACCACTCATCCATATACCACTCCATATACCACTCCATATACCACTCATCCATATATCACTCATCCATATACCACTCATCCATATACCACTCATCCATATACCACTCATCCCTATACCACTCATCTATATACCACTCATCTATATACCACTCATCCATATACCACTCATCCCTATACCACTCATCCCTATACCACTCATCCATATACCACTCATCCCTATACCACTCATCCCTATACCACTCATCCATATACCACTCATCCCTATACCACTCATCCCTATACCACTCATCCATATACCACTCATCCCTATACCACTCATCCCTATACCACTCATCCATATACCACTCATCCCTATACCACTCATCCCTATACCACTCATCCATATACCACTCATCCATATACCACTCATCTATATACCACTCATCCATATACCACTCATCCATATACCACTCCATATACCACTCCATATACCACTCATCCATATATCACTCATCCATATACCACTCATCCATATACCACTCATCCATATACCACTCATCCATATACCACTCATCCATAGATTAAACTGATCAAACTTCTTGGAAAAAATGGCTCCCTTCTAAGTACCCAGTAGATTTTAAAATGTACAGCCACCTAAAAATACTCTCATCCATAAAAACCATCCAAAAAAAACCACTCATCCATATACCACTCATCCATATACCACTCATCCATATATCACTCATCCATATACCACTTATCCATATACCACTCATCCATATACCACTCATCCATATACCACTCATCCATATATCACTCATCCATATACCACTCATCCATATACCACTCATCCATATACCACTCCATATACCACTCATCCATATATCACTCATCCATATACCACTCATCCATATACCACTCATCCATATACCACTCATCCATATACCACTCATCCATAGATTAAACTGATAAAACTTCTTGGAAAAAATGGCTCCCTTCTAAGTACCCAGTAGATTTTAAAATGTACAGCCACCTAAAAATATATGCTAAGCCATCTGAAATTTTATAATAGTAGTGACTAGCAAAACTGCTGAGATGGTGTGCCACTGATGTTTCCCAAAATAATATTTTCTCATTGCAGCACACAAGGTCTCGATAAAAATTGAATAATATTTTAAAAAATTATTGAAAAATATTTGCCATTATATATTTAGAAAAATAAAATTGATAAAGCACAATTTGTATTATAGATTATAGATAGAAAAGAAAATAAATTATTTGAATTAGAAAAATAAAATTAAGCAAAATGTGGAAACATTTTAAATATGTTTATGAAATATTATTAAAAAAATTCTTTTGGTTTCTTGAATTTACTTTTGAATTAGCTTTTGAACATGAAGGGCTTGACAATAAAATATAATTAATTCACATATGCTTGAAAACCTTCCTATCCTAACAATTATTATCCTTCAATTGATGATTGATAGTGAGATAATTCTTTTATAAATTAAAGGATATAATGCTTTCTACTTTAATTTTGATATTATATTATTATGTATATTGTGTTCTTTGAATCTTTAAAAAAAAAGGCAATATCAATAATAAAAATTGAGAATTTTCATTTTGTTTCAGCCCAGATTACATAGAGGAAATGGAACTAAAGTTCTCTACAGATTATTCATCAAAGGTAAAGATTAATTAATTAGAATAAAATACCATTATTTAAAGACAATACAGTAGAACCTCCCTGTAAAGGACACGTAATTCCAGAGCCAAACTATCCTTTAGGGAGAGGTGTCCTCTTATCAGAGAGTTGCTAAATAGTAAAAATGGTAATTTTGTAAATGAAAACTGTCCTTTATAGAGAGGTGTCCGCTAGCTGGATGTGCGCTAAAGGGAGCTATCTAGGATAGAAATGAGGTATTGTTAGATCACTTTCATGACCTTTGTATATAAGTATGTGACGAATTAACCAAAACCTCACCTAACACAACCATGACTTACCTTTTCTCCCTCAAAGCTGAAAAGTTCTGGTGACTGTGAGGTGTAGGTGGAGCCTTCAGCATTGGTAGCATCAAACCAGAGTCTGGGATGAACTCATGACCTATGGTGTCTGACTTGACCACACCAGTACCAAACTAGAGGCGAGCATGAACTGACTAAATGTCCCAACCCTACAGACACTTGGTGGCTAATAATATCATCTTCAGGCAGAAAACCAGCTCCACCACGAACCATGGACTTTACCCAGGCAGACTTAAGATGCCCAGGGTCCACCATATTCCTGTTTTTATTTGTTTTATTTTATAAAAATCTAAACATTTTTTGAGATACAGTCGAACTTGGATAATTTGAAGCCAAAGGGACCAAAAAAAATTTTGAATTAAAAACATTTTGAATAAAAGGATTAAAAGTCTATGGACCAAGATAAATATTTGAATTAAAGATGTTTTTGAATTAAAGACATTCAAATTTACCAAGTTCTACTGTATTATATTTATTTTTATTGATGAATATTTATATACAGTAAAACCCCTCTATAGTGAACCCCAATGGGACAGAGCTTTTGGTTCACTATAGCCATGGTTTGGCTATTTTTTTTTCTAAATTTTCAGACCGTATAATTAAAGGACAGCCATACACGCAGGAAAAGAAAGCCACTTAATAATGGTCACTTTGTTTTAAATTCCTAAATTTACCTATTTTCTTACATTAATGCTGAATATCAAAAGGAGTAATTTGATAATAGGTTCTTCTTATCATTAGCATACATGTGTACCTCTATGTATAATTTAAAAATTAAGACAAAGCCCAAGCAAAGCTTTATTACTTATATATTAAAATATATAAGAGTATTTTAGAACATCTTTATCATATTATATAATCCTGCACACATTTATTTAAAAATGTTTCTAGTACCTTGTTTGAAATCACTCTCCAAGAATTGCCCCTTTCAAATAAAGTTAATCCTTTGAACACCAGGTGTATTAGCCCTAAAATGTGTGTAAATAGCAATTACAGTAAATACAGATCTTGCATTCATACTTATTTAGAGAAAATTCTATAAAATACAAATACCTTTTATGTATTACTTGGCATTGGGTATTTTTTTATTAGTGGAGTGGAAAATATACATTTTGAGGGTCTCTATTATCTTGTTACATTCTCCCATTCATAATCAGAATTGTCAAAAATATTGTTATTTCCATCAAAAGAATAAATTTCTGTGTATTCTGGATCAATTGAAAATAAATAAAAAGTATCTGATCCCAAAAAATCGGACGCGAAGCATCTTGATACGCTATCGGTAAAATCGCCTTCGAAAAATGTGAGATTGCAAACACCAAATCGGTAGTAAAACGGGAGGACAGCAGAAATATCCTCAAACCCTGGAAGAGTCATATACATAACAAGGCTTCCATTCTAAAAATAGAACTGTAGCAGTTGTTTCTGAGAATCTATAAGCCGATTATAAGCCCACAAGATGGATACGATCGCGTCATTTGTAATAATTTATAATAGCCTTTTTTTAAATCTTTTAATAGAAAAGTTACATTTTATTATTTTAACATGTTCTGAGATATTTATTGCATTGTTCCACTTTGAAAGGCTTTGATAATTACTTTTTTTAGTAATAACCTTTGGTTTTTAGAATGCCTTTCTTTGATTTTTCTTTATTTTTTATTTTTGCCATTTTTTTTCTATATCAAACTAGTTTTATGCAAAGATATTCCATTCAATAGAAGTAAAATTGTATATAAAACATGCAAACATAAATGTGAACAAACAATGTCCCTAAATTCATTGTTTTAAAATCGCAATATTTTGTTATTTTAAAATTTATGAATCACAATTTTAAGTTCATTATAAGCCTATTATTTTAAATATATTTTATGATTTTGAGACCTAAAATTAGGTTCGTTATAGGGGTAGTTCGCTATTTTAAAAAGTGCAAAGTTCGTTATAATGGATGGTATTTTCAATGGAATGGAATTGGGAATTGCTTTAGGTTCGTTATAAGGGATGGTTCGCTATATCCAGGGTACCTATTAGCTGGGTTTTACTGTACATACTAATTTTAATTTTTAATATTTTTCTCCCAAAGTAGAGAGGGGTCATAATAGATTTTAGGAGTGTTTGGCAACATTGGGGCAAGTAGCAGGATATTTTGAGTTTTAGATTGGAGGAAGGAGAAAATAAGAATTGTCAAACTGTAGCTCGCTGGAATGCCTTTATCAATCTTGGACATTACCCTGGTGATGGGTTTCTGAATGAAGATAGGTGGGGCAAAATGGGTTGCTTTCATTGACACACACACACACACACACACAAAATATATTTTTGTTCATTTTTTTATCATTCAGTTTTGACATCCTCTTTAGTAGCTATATATATATATATCGTAATTTGAACAATGTGATATGTAAGTAATAAAGTATGACGTCTTTTCTAGTCATCTCAAAGTGACACCAGCTTGCCACTGGACACCCGGGGGATCCAGAGAGGGACAAAGAAAGGGCATTGGTCCGGATGTTGACAGTTAGTTAGGTTACAGTGGATATTTTCGGAGAGGCCTGCTCAGTGCTAGATCCCACGGCGGCTCTCTGCCTCCGCGGCTTCAGGCAGGACGCCGAGCTTTCCTCAGTTAATCCTCAACTTTCCCCTGGTCCTGGTGCCACGTGAGACGTACTGGGAGAGCGTCTTTTGATCCCAAACTTTATCGTTACTGTCCTGTGCGGACTTCCCACTCTGCACACCTTGCCACTCAACCCCGACTGCTTCCAACTCACTTGTTGGCTTACCCGGGTTTACGACATATATATATGTGATATGATCCTGTCGACTTTCAATGTGACAATATAGTGGTAATAATGTGGTGGGGAAAGGGAAATAATCACGCCACAAATTGGTAGAGGAATTTGGAAGCCATCCGAGAGAGAGGGAGCGCCACCGCTGAACGGCCGTTTGTCGCACGTCCCCCCGCAAAAACTGTCCAAAAATAGTCCCCAGGTGTTGACGGACTGGCCCCATTTGCTGCCCCTTTGGAATGTCGCTGCTGTCCCAATTGACCGGACCTTACATCCCATCTCTCTCTGGGATGGCTCTAGGTTTATTTTATTATTCCTGGAAGAGTATATATTATGACATATGGCCCCCGTTGAAGAAGGCTGAACATGGTTTGAGTATACTTAAAGCTGGAGAAGCCAGGAATATAGAAAATAATTTTACAGTTGAAATTAGTTAAGGTAATGGTGACATAGTTTTATGTAAATAAAATATTGTATAGTACACAAGTAAATATTATTTACAAGCAGTTTTACAACACCGGAGGGTTTGATATTTATGGGGAATTTTGAAAATATCAAGGTTATAAAAGGCTATATACAATAAAATCTAATGTACTATATGGGAAATGACATTGAGGAGTGTGAACAAGGAGAAGGGGAGTCACAAACACATGATGAAATTCTGGAGATCATTAAGGCTGGGGAACTCTACACTTTAAGCTATTTTTCAGGCGGACATGGCAAGGGGAAACTTGTCATGGGCTTTCTATGCTATAGGTGTAGAGTACGAGAAATGAGATTGAGGTTGGCAATTGTGTGAGCTCAGGACTGAGGTAAATATAAAACTACATACAATGTTAGAACCTCGGCGAACAGAGCGAGGGGAAACTTGCCCTGGGCCATTCTAACTTATCTATGCAGTTACTTGTGTAGCGAGTCCGAGGGGAAAAGTCCCGTGTGTAGGTGAGGAAGTCGAATGGACTTATATTTAATTTGCGGAAAGTAGGCGCGCACAGTGCCAAAAATTGGGACGAGGACTGCGTTGTCCGTTACAAGTGACAAGCTGCTCGGACACGAGGTGTTTGAACCGTCGTGGAACTTGTGCAAGGCGATGATTTCGCGGTGGGTTGAACGTAAGACCCATGTCTGCGCGAAATGATGACGGACCGGACAGAATCAGCGACGATGTTCAACGTATTTCCGTGGAAAATATCGGAGGTAGGTTATATCGTGCTGTTTTGGACTAGGGACAAACATAGATTTGAAGACAGGGTCCGTGTGGCGAACGTGCGGCGCGAGAAGAAGGGGCGAACTGTGTCGCTCGATGCAGATTGTTCAAGTGCGAACAAAAAGGAGTTGATAAATATCTAGCAGTTAGTCAATCTGCATCCTGTGACGAACACACCATTGGCTAGATGGTGTGGGTCGGTGGATAGGCTAGAGATGAACTACGAAATATATTATCATAAATGAAGGGCGAAGGTTAGGATTTTGAAATGACAATATAGAAGTTCGATAATTGATTAATCAATAATTCTCTATAAAAGGTCCTGAGCTGGTATAAGGTTAACAAAGTTGTAAGAATGAGAGGGGCATTAAGGGGCAGATAGATAAGTTGATTATGAAAAATCTATTGTTAATAGTAAAAATCGTAAAGCATTAATAGGTAGAATTCCATTTTTTTTTAAAGAGTTACGTTAAAATGGGAATTATTTAATTAAAATGACGATTGTTACATTCTACTGGTAAGGTAACTAATTAAATGGGTTTCACATAGCTAGATATAATATGGATAATAAGATCACTGTTAATAGGGGTGGAGAGATAAATGGAAATATTAAATATTTTTACATATTCACACATATTGAGCTAATTATGGAAATATTGGGACAATTTACAAGGAATGACTTATTTAAAGCATGAATGGTAGGAGTTAAAACAATTACACTCCTGAGTTATGTTGGTTTAGGGCGCAGGTAAGTTCATTGAGCTTCGGGAGAGTTCTGTCTGTGACACTGTGCGTACCAGTGTTGTACATCACAGTAGCGGCAGGGATATGGCGGAGTCTTGTCCATTATGGCGGAAGGTGTCCTGCCCTGGCAGGGTGGTCGTTCTTGGGCAGATCTAGTGCTGGGAGAAGTGTGCGGCAGGTTCATCTCCATCGTAGGTGATCACCTTTTCCGGATCACGGTTCAAAGGTTGGCGAGGAAGGGGGTGAGAGCTCGAAGAGAAGTGGCTACAGTTGAGTTGGGTTTGGTCGATCATCTTGGCTTGGCTTCTTGCTTCTTCATACTCTGGTATATGAGGGACTTGCTTCCCGGCCAGGTCTTATCCTGTCGACTCTTTCTGTGATATGATCCTGTCGACTTTCAATGTGACAATATAGTGGTAATAATGTGGTGGGGAAAGGGAAATAATCACGCCACAAATTGGTAGAGGAATTTGGAAGCCATCCGAGAGAGAGGGAGCGCCACCGCTGAACGGCCGTTTGTTGCACGTCTCCCCGCAAAAACTGTCCAAAAATAGTCCCCAGGTATTGACGGACGGGCCCCATTTGCTGCCCCTTTGGAATGTCGCTGCTGTCCCAATTGACCGGACCTTACATCCCATCTCTCTCTGGGATGGTTCTAGGTTTGTTTTAATATTCCTGGAAGAGTATATATTATGACATATATATATGTAAAATAAAAGGATTTAAAAGCGCGAATGTTTCTTTTATACAAATACAAACTTCTACTGTCCTTACTGCGATGAAAAAATATATTGGGAGGGCTTGGCTCATCAGTGGTGAACCCTCTCAGCGGTTTCGCCAATTTAATCCACCAGGCCGCTTCTCAGAGCTCTAATACTGTATTGGATCATTCTGCTTTTATATGCTACACTGAAGGATGGAATCTTAGAAATGGTTTTCAAGTAAACTATGGACATAAGCTTATAGGACAGTAGCATTACATTCAATTTAATCCTTTTATTTTATATGTATAGATGGCACGTTATTGCTTTGTGTTAATATTTATATATGTTGTAATAATAAAAAAAGTGGAGCCGACAAGGTCACAGCGGGCTCTTCATCCAACATGCAGTCAGGGCCGGAGGCGCACTAGCCTGAAGACAAATGAAGACCACACACATAGGAACACGGTTACCTCGGTTTAGGGGTGGTTCCCGGGAAGGATGAGACTGGGGCCGCTACATGACTACTTTCTTGGTGTGTCTGTCTGGGTACCTCCTCATCTCCTTGTCTGGACCTCCCTGTCTGTCCTCTCCCTCAGAGGCTTATATTATCCTTCCCGGCTCACCGTCCCTTTCTCTCCCGGGTATCCGTTTTATTGAGGCCATTTTGTAGTTACATATGAGTTTGAATTTATATACAACATAACAACATATACAATAGACATATATTTATTTAGCTATATATATATTGTGACAAAGAATTAATTGATTAATTTACTTTAATTATTCAATGAAAATATATAAATCTATATATATAAAAATGAATGTATGTGTGTCTGTTTGTTTGTTTGTCCTTTATGCCTGACCAAACCACTCATTGGATCGCCATGAAACTTTGGGAAGTTATTTAGTATAGTACTGGGAAGGTTTCTAGCAAATAAAATTTTTGAAATAACTTTTCGCCTAGAAATAATCAAGATAAATATTCTAATTTATCTGTTATAATTCAACAATCTGCTCTAAATATTATCATGATGATACGATGATTTTGTAATGTAGAAAATTAGGAAAGACAAAATTCAGGATGACACGGCAATTTATTTGAGACAAGAATAATGATACAATTCAAAGGCAAGATACTATTCCTTTAACTTCCAATTACCGAGGGAACCAATTAATATTGATTTTATTCAACTTATCGAGTATTTTTCAAGGGACCGGGAAAAAATGTTCACTTTATCGAGAGATTCGTTAAACAAACCTTTACTCGGGTAAAACCCGGGCGAAGCCGGGTACATCCATACAAGAATAATGATACAATTCCAAGGCAAGATACTATTCCTTTAACTTCCAATTACCGAGGGAACCAATTAATATTGATTTTATTCAACTTATCGAGTATTTTTCAAGGGACCGGGAAAAAAATGTTCACTTTATCGAGAGATTCGTTAGACAAACTTTTACTCGGGTAAAACCCGGGCGAAGCCGGGTACGTCCGCTAGTTTTATATAAAACTGTATTTTGATATCATCATACATGTTTCATTACTTGGTTGTTTTCTGGCTGTATATACTTTTTTTTTATAGTTGTGGTCACCATAGCCATGACGATATAATCAATAAATTTTTGTTATTTTAATCAAATTTGTTTAGTGTCATTCACTACTATGCACAACTGGTCTTTGGTTCTGATGGGGAGAAAGAATGACCTTTTACTCTCATATGATGATATACTAAATATCTGCTGTCTTGGTTGCCCATAACACTGGTCAACAACATTTTTGCCCAAGAGAACCTGATGGTGTTTCTAGTGTAAATTTTCATGCTGAACTCAAAAATCTAATCAGAAATTTTCCATCACCCATGGTTTTTGCGTGACAGCCTTTTTTTGGTATTGGGATAAATACAGCAAAAAATATTACGTAAGCATTTTTGCATAAACCTTATTACATTACACTGGTTTATCAAAAATTATTTTTCTTTGTCCCAAAAGAAGCAGCATATTATCTAAATTTAACTCTTTGTGCTGATTCCAAATATACTGTTAAAATATTTTTTGTGTGTCAGTGATTTCATTTTTTGGTTGACGTCTAAGATTTTTTAACCTTTTAATGATCTGGCACTATTGTCATTACTCCTTGTTGTTTTTGGTTCTAAAAAGGCTTAGCCACACCTTGTTTTATTTGAAGATATTTGTTTGTTAAAATGTTCAATAAAACATTTCTCTAATACAGAAATCCCTCGTTAAGACGAACTAAACGGGAGAACGAAAAACCCTTTTTGTCTTAAAATAATATACAGTATATGGGGTAAAATTTATAAATATATAGGGATAATAATAATATTTATCTTCAAACGTATTTTTTATTTATAATACGTATATTCTTTTAAGATGAAAAGGGTATTTCGTTCTCCCGTTGAGTTCGTCTTAACGAGGGATTTCTGTAATGAAAAAACTCTGCTAATTTTTTAACAAAGGTTATGGGCAGCATAACAGAAGACGGTAATTATAAATAGAAAGATTTCTTTGTTTTTGCAAATCTCGCGATCGCTTATTGTGCAATTTTTGAAGACGACGCCGATCGCATTTGCGGAAAACAAAAGACGATTTGCCTATCCTTTTTTTTTTTTGAAGAAGAAGAAACATCTTTTGGGGTAAATATACTTCTTGAATATTTTTTTTTTTTTTCACAATGAGTTCAGAAGACTTTAAAATAACGAAATTAAATGGTGAAAATTACCATGCTTGGTCTATTAGGGCTAAGGCTACTCTAATACAAAAAGGTGTATGGGAAGCTGTTGATCCAGGTTTTGACGAAACTCTAACTGCAGCTCAGAAGAAAAACAACAACATTGCAATATCACAGATTTTTTTAATTGTAGAAGACGAATTTTTAGATGATATTGGAGATTGTGAAAGAGCAAGTGAAGCATGGAATATTTTAGAAGAAATACACACCAAATATGGATTGCTTCACATTCTGCAATTACTGAGAGATATTTTTAATATCACAAAAATGAATGAATCAATGAAAGATTATATAGCAAGGATAATGAACATCCACAGAAAACTGGAGAAAGGAGGACATGGTTTCAAGGATACAGAATTGGCACTCATAATGCTAATGGGGTTGCCCAAGACCTATGAACCAATGATCCTGAACTTGGAACAAAATGAGGAAAAACTTTCAACGAAAATAGTCAAGGCTAAACTGTTACTAGAAGAAAAGAGACAACTCAGACATGACACCATTGAAGAAGAAACCACCTCAAGGGCCTTTGTGATCAAGGAAGAAAAACAACCAACTTTCCATGAAAGAAGAAATTATCATCCTGCAGAGAAAACCCAAGAAGCTAGCACATCCCACAATTATCAGAGGAATACTCAAGCCAAAGCTGTCAAATGTTTTTGCTGTGGCAAAATGGGACATATAGCAAAGAATTGTAGATTCAACCCTGCAGTAAAGGAAAGATTTTGTTTCACTGAAAATAAAGAACAAGCGAAGAGGTTGCTTTCTAATCCTGATAAAATCTCAAAACAAAAGGCATTTTTCTTCAGGGAAGGCAACAGAGAATCTCATTTATGGTATCTTCACAGTGGAGCAACAGAACACATGGTATCTGATAGAAGCAAGCTAACCAATATTCGGGAAATCTCCTCAGTAGTAGAAACAGCAAATAAACAATCAATACATGTTATGGAAATGGGAGATATCACATTCAAGGTAAATAACAAAAATGGTGGCGGAAGTCTTTTCTTGAAGAATGTTCTCATTGTTCCTGAAATCGAAGGGAATCTATTATCTGTTGGAAGAATTGAGAAACTTGGCAACACTGTTATTTTTGAAAATGGGAATGTCAAGGTTTTAAACCAACAAGGTGAATTATTGGTAACAGCTCCAAGAAATGGAAACACCTACTACATTGAAGAATTCAATAATAGTGCCAGGATTACCAAAGTTAGAGAGGACATTTGGCATAGACGTTTAGGACATCTTAAGGAAGCTGTTGCAAAAATGAATATTGGAGAAAAAAGAAGTGACAAACAATGCACAGTGTGCATGGAATCCAAGATGAAGAAATTGCCATTTTCTATTTCTAGTAATAAAGACAAAAGGGCCTCTTATCCCCTGGAACTAATCCACTCTGATGTTGTTGGTCCCATAAATCCAAGATCCAAGGGAGGATCAAACTACTTTGTTACCTTTATTGATGATTTTTCACACTACACCGTGGTCTATTTCATGAAAAATAAAAATGAAGTCTTGGAGAAATTTAACGAATATAAGAACTTTGTAGAAAACTTTCATGAAAGAAGAATCAAGACATTGCGATCTGATAATGGAAAGGAGTATTGCAACTCAGATTTTGACTGGCTTCTTACCAAAAATGGCATCAGAAGACAATTATCTGTTCCAAGAACCCCTCAACAAAATGGAGTATCTGAACGAATGAATCAAACACTGTTAAGTACTGCTAGATGCTTATTGACAGAATCGGATATCCCAATTACCTTTTGGGGAGATGCAATCCACACAGCTTGTTATTTGAGAAATAAGTCTCCAAGTAAAAAGCAATTGACAACAAAATTCCTGAAGAACTTTGGTCTGGAAGAGAGTCCAAAATAGGATATCTTAAGGTATTTGGATGCAAATCTTGGTGCAGCATTGATGATTGCCATCGCAAGTCTAAATTCAGTCCCAAGGCTAAAGAGTGTGTACTCATAGGATATCCAGAAGGAACTAAAGGATATAAAGTATGGGATTTCAGAAATGACAAAATATATGTCACTAGAAATGTAAGATTCTCTGAAGACATTTTTCCATGTAAGAAACCTAATGATCCAACAAAAAGTTTTGAATTGGATCAAATTTCCACTACATCAGAAGAGGAAGACTTTTACGAAGAACAACTGAGTCATCAGAGAGAAGAACAAACTAAGGTAAAGTTTGGTTCAACAAATAAGTCGAAGCAAGAAACAAATAAAGATGAACAATCGCAATCTTTGCGCCGTTCGGAAAGAATTAAGAAAAAAAGGAGAAGAAACCAAAATCAAATGCAACATCATGAAGAATCCTCAACCTAGTACAGAAGAACCAAGTACCATTGAAGAAGCTCTTTGTGGACCTGAAGCTACAAATTGGTCTGAGGCCATTCAAAGGGAACTACAAGGATTGGAAGAAAAGGGAGCTTGGGAAATTGTTCCATGGCCAGTTAACAAAAGAGTTATTGATTCAAGATGGGTTTTCAAGCGAAAATTTGACTCGTATGGAAACTTAAGAGAATATCGTGCAAGACTTGTCGCACGTGGTTTTCACCAAATACCAAATGTTGATTTTGGGAAGAAATACAGCCCTGTAATTAAACATAAGTCTATAAGGTTCCTTTCAGCTCTGGCTGTTGAACGTGAATGGAACATATTCCAAATGGATGTCAAATCTGCAGACCTAAATGCACCATTACATGAAACTGTTTATATGGAACTACCTGAGTCAAGTCTGAATCATGAAAATTCCAGCAATGAAGTCTGTCTTCTAAAGAAGAGTATTTATGGACTGAAGCAATCGGGACATGAATGGAATGAAAAACTTGATCAGATTTTAACTTCAATTGGACTTGAACGCTCCAGAATGGATCCATGCGTCTACTTTAGTAAGGACATCATACTTGGAGTTTATGTAGATGATCTACTAGTTACTACTTCCTCAGTCGAGTCCTATGTGAAATTCAAATCAAGCATTCAAAGAGAAGTGGACATCAAGGACTTGGGTGAAGTGAGTGATCTACTCTCTGTAAGGATTAAAAGAAACAAGGATTCAAATCTTGAACTTGATCAGACTCATTACATTGAAGAAATCCTTAAGGAGTATGGAATGGAGCATGCGAAAGAAGCCTCAACACCTTTAGATCCTGGAATGTTTACAGAAGGGCCTGAAGGAAAGGAAGTGTGCCGTGCCCCTTATCAACAGGCTATTGGGAATTTGCTTTGGTTAGCAGGAATGACAAGGCCAGACATTGCATATGCTGTATCTTACCTCAGCAAGTTTAATAGTTCCCCTTTGCAACAGCATTGGAATGCTGTAAAACACCTCTTGAGATATTTAAAGAAGACCAAGGACCTCAAATTAGTATTCAGTAAGACTGGAAAGAAGTTAGCAGCTTTTGCGGATGCAGACTGGGGCAGTGATAAAGAAGACAGGAAATCCTATAGCGGGTATATCTTTGTGTTGGGCGGAGCAGCCATCTCCTGGTGCAGCAGAAAGCAAAAATGTGTTGCTCTCTCAACAGCAGAAGCCGAATATTATGCAATGTGTGAAGCAGCAAAGGAAGCTCTATGGTTCACAAGTTTTATGGAAGAAATTGGAGTTGGTGATTTTAAGGAATCTCCTCTGAAGATATATATAGATAATCAAGGTGCTATGTTCCTTGCTGAAAATGAAGTTGTTTCAGAAAGAAGTAAACACATTGACATTCGACATTTCTTTATCAGAGATCTAATCAAGGATGGTAAGTTGAGCTTTGTGTATGTTCCAACTGAGGAGAACCCTGCAGATCTATTCACAAAGAACTTGAAGGCTCCTGCACTCCAGCGAAACTATTCCAAACTTGGAGTTTGTATGTAAATCACAGACATGGGGGGGTGTTAAAATATTTTTTGTGTGTCAGTGATTTCATTTTTTGGTTGACATCTAAGATTTTTTAACCTTTTAATGATCTGGCACTATTGTCATTACTCCTTGTTGTTTTTGGTTCTAAAAAGGCTTAGCCACACCTTGTTTTATTTGAAGATATTTGTTTGTTAAAATGTTCAATAAAACATTTCTCTAATAATGAAAAAACTCTGCTAATTTTTCAACATATACCATTAATTTTTTTCTATCAAGCAAGATTTTTGAGATACACCTACTTGAAATTTGGAAATGTTTTTAATATATAGGCCTATATGAACGAAATATATTTATTTTATTGAAAAGTAGTGACAGTGGATTTTCTTCTATACTTTGCTTGTGGTACATCCCTCTTGAGTGTCCAGCAGTAGTCGGCAAGCATAGCGGGACTCCATTTACCTTGGTACCGCTTCTCCATGCTTGATATATCTTGATGAAACCTCTCACTATGCTCATCGCTAACTGCACCAAGAGTGTCTGGAAAGAAATCCAGATGTGAATGCAGGAAATGGATCTTGAAAGACATGTTACATCCCAGTGCCTTGTAGGAAAGCAACAGATCATTAACTATGTCTCGGTAATTTTCAACCTTGACACTTCCTAAGAAGTTCTTGCAAACGTTTCTAAAGGAATTCCATGCTTCTAATTCAACTTCATTCAAGCTATTTTGAAAATTTCCATCCTGCAGAAATTCTCGAATCTGAGTTCCAACGAAAATGCCTTCTTTAATTTTCGCATCACTTATGCTAGAACATTTTTGTTTTAGGTAGGCAAATCCACTGGCATTTCGATCCATTGCCTCGACAAAGTTTTTCATTAATCACAGTTTAATATGTAATGATGGTAAGTAAATATTTTCTGAATCGATCAGGGGAGGATTTACAATATTTTTATGTCCTGGAGTAAAGATATCACGGTTTGGCCAGCTTTTTTTAATGTAATGCCTTTCCCTATCTCTGCTATCCCACTCACACAGAAAACAACAAAATTTTGTATATCCAAGCTGTAATCCAAGCAAGAGAGCAATGACTTTCAAATCGCTCCATATTTTCCAACCGTATCTTTCATATTCTAATTTTTTCAAAAGCAGTTTCATGTTTTCGTAAGTCTCTTTTATGTTGGATGCATGTGCTATTGGCACTGATGGGAACTTATTTCTGTTGTGAAGGAGAACAGCTTTCAAACTAATTTTTGAAGAATCAACGAATAAACGCCACTCTTCTGTATCATAGTCATGACAAAGCGCTCCCATTAGACTAACAACATCATTGCAATATACTAAATCATTCTCTTGTAAAAAGAAGTCTTGAAATTCATCTTGACGCTTACGAAAAAAGCATACTTTTGTGCCTTTATGCAGCAGATTCCAGCCTTTTAACCTAGAGCCTAAAAGTTCACTTTGTTTTTTGGATAAATCTAAATCACGTACGAGGTCGTTCAAATCTCCTTGGGTCATTTGTGTCATCCGCCTGTTGCTCTCGTTTATCTGAATCATCGTCACTAAATATTACATTTTCAGGAGGCTGTGGCACAGGTAAAATATCACTATGAGGAACCGGTCTCATAGCAGAAGGCAAATCTGGATATTCAACTGTATGTCTTGATTTGGATGTAATACCTGTAGTCTTTGTCAAACAAAAATAACAGTCTGAAGAATGGTCTTTAGGTTCCCTCCATATCATTGGAACCGCAAAAGGCATATGACGTTCACCTTTAATCCACCCTGTAAGACATCGAGCACAAATTTCACAACAATGATGAGGAGCCCAAGTCTTATCTTGGTCACCTACTTTACAGCCAAAATGAAGTTGATAGCACTTTTTGATGAGCGGTGTAAAGTTTCGCCTTTGAACTTTGAAAGTTAATTCCCCACAAATGTAACAGAAAATATCAGGAATATTAATGCAACGCTTCGGCCTATTGACACAGTCTAGCGCACACGATTTATAGAAGCAAATCGATTGAGAAGAATAAACTGATCACTACAAATTTACCTCTCACTTCTGATGTAAATCTATTAAACAAATCGTTAGGTTCAATTTAAATGTATATATTAAAACTGTTATTCAGCAAATAGCATTCCAGAGCTTGTCGTTATTTTTGAGTTGAAAGCAAAACAGATTGCATTATAAAATAAACATATTTAATTAAAAATTCAATAATTTGTTATTCAAATTAATATTTATGATTCTTAAAGAGCAAAATTTAATTAATAACAAATAAAATAAAGCTTTTGGCTCCACATATCAACTCTTCTAGTCAAAAATGAAGCACTATCTAATGTTTTTTTTTTTTTGCTTATCCCTAGTACACGTGGTACAGGCCATGATAATCATGGTGGGTAGTTAGCGACTGCTTTTTACTGTAAGCGCACCACATGTCTAAACATGTGAAAAGCAGTTCGACTTTGCACTTACAAATGCCAGAGCCCCGTTTGGTTACTTGCACTCGCTGGTGGGGTTGGACTTTTGCAAGAATCGGGGGCCATTGGAGCATTTTTTTTTTTAACAGAAAAAAGTGTCCAATGCGGGAATCGAACCCGGGTCGTAGTGGTCGAAAACCAAACGGTTTAACCAGCCTTCCACCGACCCCCCACTATCTAATGTAATGATGTTTACTTAAAAAATGCTTACGTAACATTTTCTGCATTATTACTATATACGAGGTGTGTTCAAAAAGTATCGCGACTTTTGTGTTTTTTCAAAAATTATTTATTTATTCATGAATTCCTATTTTGTCCCCTTCAAAGTAATCCCCATGAGATATTATACACTTGTGCCAACGGTTTTTCCAATCTTCGAAGCACTTCAAAAAATCATTTTTAAAAATCTTTTTCAGCTCCTCCTTCGATGCCGTCTTTATCTCGTCAAGCGTAGCGTAACGTCGTCCTTTCATGGGCCTTTTCAGTTTAGGGAACAAGAAAAAGTCACAGGGGGCCAGATCTGGGGAATTCGGTGGCTGCGGCATCATTAGTGTGTTGTTTTTGGCAAAAAAGTCGCGCACAAGCAACGATGTGTGAGTAGGGGCGTTATCGTAGTGCAAAAGCCAATTTTTGTTCTTCCACAAATCCGGGCGTTTCTGGCGGATTGCTTCGCGCAAATTGCGCATAACTTGCACCTAATATTCCTTATTGACCGTTCTACCCTGTGGCAAGAACTCATGATGCACCACGCCCCTGCAATCGAAGAAAACTGTCAGCAAAACTTTCACATTCGACCGAACTTGGCGCGCTTTTTTCGGTCTTGGTTCGTGCGGCAGCTTCCATTGAGATGATTGAGCTTTGGTTTCCACGTCATAACCATAAACCCACGCTTCGTCACCAGTTATGACCCTCTGGAGCAAATTTGGGTCGTCGCGGACAGAGTCCAACATCTCATTAGCAATGTTCATGCGATGCTGTTTTTGGTCGCAATTGAGCAATTTTGGTACGAATTTTGCGGCGACCCGTCTCATGCCCAATTCATTGATAAAAATCGAATGGCACGAGCCAATCGATATGTTTAGGTCCTCAGCAACTTCTCTAACGGTGATTCGACGATTGACCAATATCATTTTCTCCACTTCATTAATTTTTTCGTCTGTTGTTGAAGTGCTCGGGCGTCCGGCACGCTCTTCGTCGTTCACATCTTCTCGGCCTTCTGAGAACATTTTGTACCACCGATAAACTTTGCTTCGGTCCAAGGTAGCTTCTTCGTATGCCACAGTCAACATTCGGAATGCATCCGCACACTTAATTTCGTTTTTCACACAAAATTTGATACAGGTTCTTTGATCCATTTTTTTAAATTGGTAAAAATCGAAGACGATCCAAAACACCTGCAAGCAAAGCAGCTGTCAACAATTAAGTGAACATTCAAAATGGCCGAGCTTGTCGGCATAAGTGAGAGACATGTGTACCAACATAAAGCCACAAAAAGATCGAAATTCGAATATACGTAACCCGCGAAAATTCAAAAGTCGCGATACCTTTTGAACACACCTCGTATACCTATTTATAGAAAAATGGTTATCTTGCAAGAACTATGGGTGATGGAAACTTCTGATTTCATTTTTGAATTCAGCACGAAAAGTTACATTAGAATCAACATCAGGTTTTCTCCAGCAAAAAAAAAAAAAAAAGTCTTTTTTTGTAGACCTGCGTATTAGCCCCCATTATAATTATCTTATGCTTTATCTATAATCACCATGAGCTAGTTTTCATCAACCGGGGCATAAACTTGTAATATATTCCAATATATACCTTATATAGTTTTAGCGCCCAATGTGACAGAAATAAAATTTCGAGTGAGTGACAGTCGACGCCTGTAGAGGAAAAAGGTCCGAAAAACAAGTCGGGTTCCCAGGTGTGCCCCTTTCTTACTCAAACAGATTAGTCCGCTTGGAGACACGAGGATTGACAGACCCCTCTAGACAGATCTCTCCCCGACCGGTGTCGGCTTCACTCACTCACTCTCTCGCCATCTCTGTGGTGACATCCAACATGCCTCGTCCTTTTGTGCAATCCCAATTCCACGCCTGAAACAACTTTAAACATTGTGGCCACCACGACTGCAACCAACATGCCACACTGCATTCATCCTACAGCAACATATACTACATTACTACAAATATATATTTATTATCCTCTAGTTTCTTGGATAGTAGCCTGTTGAAGGACGTCAAAGTCCGAAAGCTTGCCGATTATACAGCACAAATAAAAGAAACTCGTCGCCTTAAACTTTGATTCCTTCTTCAAGTTCCAGGTTTCTTCCCCAACTAACTGTGCTGAACCCGGACTCCTGGAGAATATAACAGATTTGTTTTCATACTGTCTTGAAGTTATAAGCTGAAAGCTATCAACACATAAATATATTAGATAGAGAAAAAGGCATATATTGGATTGAATAAAATATTTATTTTCCAATATTTCGGTTGGCTGAACGCCAACCATTATCGGGGCATTACATTTTTGTATGCACAAACTCGGCTCCGCATAGTATGGATTGCTCTATTTTCGGAACATAAATATACAAGGTATGTCCCATAAGTTCCCGGACTGGGTGCAATAAAAAAAAGGTAGGATATATTTTTTAAAAATATTAAAACTTTTCAAAGTAATCCCCCTTGCTTCAACGCACCAGCGCCATCGTTTCTCCCAATTGTTGAAACAGTTTTTATAGGCCTTGTTCGTGGCTTGAGTGTTCAGTAAAAGATACTAAGAAGCACTTTGCCACTTGTCTTGAATTATTTTATTGTCTTTTGGTTTTAGAGTTAGGAGTAGCTACCACATGAATTTAGATTACATGAATTTTACTTAGATTTTGATACTAGTGGTAGAGAGAGAGAGAAAAAGAAAAACTATTAATTAACCAAACTGGAGATTTACATACATGTTGATTGCTTTAAAATTTACATATTAAAGATTTATATTGTACAATTGAATTTAGAATATTTTGGCTTAATTTTCATATATAAAATTGAATTTAAGGAAATTATTAACTATAGGATCCAACATACTCCCCCGGCTGGGAAGAGATGACCAGAAAAAAAAAAAAAAAATAAAAAATAAAAAAGAGTTCCAATAGTATAGATGCTGGACTAATTGATTCCGACTATGTAGCTAAGATTACAATTCTTATTGTTTGAAAGGTAATGGAATCAGCTTCCATCTTTGAGTATCCGATTGAGGTGAATCTTGGATGAGATTTTCAGATTCGTTGGCGAGTTCTCTTTCGGGAACTGCTGGATTATCAGACTCTGCGGCTGCTAAGTCGGATTCAATAGGATCTTCCCAAGGTTTTGATTCAGCCTTTATGCATGAGCCTTGTTCGGTCGATTCCTCTAAATGTTCTTTGGAGAGTTGTCGACTTTCTGCCGCCTTCTCAAAATCTTCCAGATTGACTGCCTTTTCTAAAGCTTCGGGTCTTAAGACTTCTTTTTTCAAGATTTCTGGCCATTCTATATATGCCGATGAACTGTAATTTTCATCGTCGTCTTCAGATTCCTTGACGTCTTCTAAGCATAGAGAATCGATGGGTTTCCAGCGGGATAATTTAGCCTTTTCACCGCTCTGTAGATAATCCTTTGTTGATGTATCCACAATTTCAACAGATACAGCTTTCTCTTTGCTTGACGATTCATTAGCTTCTGTATAAACATTGATTATGCCACTGGTAGCCTCTTTAGGTCGATTAAGATCAGCTTCAACCACATTGAGGTGAGCTGGGTCATCATGGCACAGTTCCTTCTTATCCAGAGCTTCTACACTGACCACTGGTTCTTTCGAATATTTGCCTTCCGATTTATCAATAACCGAAACTTCGGAGATTTCAATCTTTGGAGTCCCGATATCTTTGTTAGACTCTTCGTCTTCAATGACAAGAGTGGTTTCTAAAATTGAAGAATCTTCTTGATTCTCATCAATAGCCTCAGGAATGTCGGCATTCTCAGTTAAGAGATTTTTGATAAGTGATTCCTGGCGTGGGGATTTTGGTTGTAAGAGAGGGAATTTTTGATTTTCATTTAAATAGGAATACTTGAGTCTACCTCCAACTCTTAGAAGTCCTTGAGTGTCTAAGAAGGGATTTAGAGAAGTTAGCTTGATGGACAGAGGTAGTTGCTTGTTTGACTTCAGTAATTTTATTTCCGTGCAGAATTCAACTTGCTGAATTGATTTGACTAAGACTTGAATTGCCTTTGTTAATTCTCTTGTTGTCAAAGGTCCTTTCTGACGAATTGGATCAAAGAGGAGGCAATTGTAGTAGAATCTCCAACACCAAGCTGTGATTCGGATCAATTTAGTCATTGTGGAATACCTTTCAATGAATTCTAGATTTAACATAGTTTCTGAATTTTGAATTAAGGTTGTTTGATCCAACACTTGACCTTCACCGACTTCTTCTTGAATGATATTGAGGTTTACTTGGGTTGGTGAAGAAGGAATATATCGAACATTATTTTCTTGAAGCCAAATAGGACACCGCCACCAAATTCTATGATTGACCAAGTCTTGAGGCATGATTCCTCTTGATGCGCAATCAGCTGGATTATCTTGACTGGATACATGGAACCAATCAGTGATTTGAGTCAAATTTTGAATTGACGACACTCTGTTCGAAACAGAGGCTTTCCATCTGCTGGCATCTGATCTTATCCAATCTATGCAGATTTGTGAATCAGTCCACAAAAAGGTTTTGTCAGGTTGAAAAGGAAATGATTCAAGAATGACTTGATTCAGTTGAGCCAAAAGCAATGCTGCACTTAGTTCAAGTCTTGGAATTGTAATGGTCTTTAATGGTGCAACCTTAGTTTTTGAGGTTATCAGATTGATTTTGATCTTTTGAATTTTGAATCTAGTTTTCAAGTAAAAAACTGCTGAATAAGCATTAAGGGATGCATCACAAAATCCATGTAGTTGTAATTCTTCTATTTCAGAAGATGAACTGTTCAGGTATCTTGGTATTTTGATTTCCTTTAGGCACGATAGTTGAGTTTGGAATTTATTCCAATTTGACTTTATATCTGATTCAATTGGTTCATCCCATGAAGTTTTCTCAGCAGGAAGTTGACGTTTTCGCCTATAATAGGGTGGTGGCTTTATCTTAGGAATAATCGAAGTTTCTTTCTTAGATGAGAGTGGTTCACTTGACTGAGAAGCGAGAGGTTGTTCTGGAGTGGATGGTTGACTTGATTCAGAAGGAAGTAATTGGTTTTGTTTAGTAGTAATTTGTGGAGTTAACTTAGAGATACGTGACTTTTTAGATTTACTTGGAATTTCTTCAGATTTACTTGAATTATCTTCGGATCTACTTAGATTTTCTTCAGATTTACTTGAATTATCTTCAGATTCTTCTATAGAGGAGCATGAAAAATTGGAGTTCTGAGACATCTGTGGCTCTGTATAATCCCCAGAACATCGGCAACTCTCTGAACCTCTGGTGGGAGATGTAGGGGACTTGGGCCCACTTTGGGCCTTGAAATCTTCAACAGAAGCCGATGAGAGAGTGTAACTCTGCTCTGGGCTCATCGGGTAGGATGGCAGATTATCAACTCGGTTCTGGCTCTCTATAGAGTCTTCTTCTATAGGAATTGGAATCTGCTTGGAGCACCCAGGGCTTGATGGCATTTCGACCAAAGGGGACATGGCCTCTTTCAGGCTGTGAACTGATACTTGTAAGGGGGTTGGAGAGTTGTGTTTGGAGCTCTGTAGGCTCAAAGTTAGAGACGGTGACCCTTGAACAGAGTCTGGTAGACTTGGAGAGGTCTGAATGGACCCCGGCAGACTTGGAAAGTTCTGAGTGAACTCCTTTAGACTTGGAGAGTTCTGAATGGACTCTTGTAGACTTGGAGAGTTCTGAGTGAACTCCTTTAGACTTGGAGAGTTCTGAATGGACTCTTGTAGACTTGGAGATGGGGCATTCTTTATACCCAACTGGGCCTTAGAAATTGGGACATCTTCAAGTTCCCAGAATTTTCTTATGCTGGAATCAAGTTCAGTGGTACAGTGATTGATTACCGAAGTATTCGACTTAATAGTTGAATGGATTCTCCCAGAAACAAGCCAACCTAACTTGGTATTAAGTGCTATAGGATGGTGCTTTAAATCTGTTTTATGACCTAGAATTATTTCTACAAAGGTATCTGCACCCAAAATTAGGTCTATGGGCTTGGTGACATAGAATTCTGGGTCTGCCAAGAGCAAATTTTCTAAATGAGGAAAGTCTGCTGACTGAATTTGGAAGTTTGGAAGGTCTGCAGTTACCCTTCCAACCACAAATGCTCTGGCAGAAAATAATTGATCATTATGATGTGGGGTGAACTCTATTTCAACCTGCGATGTTGTCCTGTTGACAACAATGTCACCTACACCTTTTAGTGTATAAGAATTTTTCCTTTTTTCAAGTCCCAACTTGTGGCAACATTGTTCTGAAATTAGGCTTATTTGGGACCCATTGTCCACTAATGCTCTACATAGCACAAATGAGCCATCCTTCGCCTTGACTTTAATAAGGGCTGTTGACAGTAGAATATTTGTTTCCGTTTCCAAAGGCATCGCATTACAGATGGTATTTGTTGAAATCAACATCTCTTGAGAGGTTGTTGGTTGTGGAATGGATGGTTCAGAGTTGTATTCATGCAGAAGAGTATGATGGTTCTGCTTGCAGTTTTTACATCTTGATGTGATGAGACATTTGGATATCTCATGATTTGCTCTAAGGCAATTTTGACAAAGTTTATGTTTTTTAACTAATTCCCATTTTTTAGGCAAGGGAAGATTTATGAATCTCTGGCAGTCATTTAGTTTATGAATTTGATGACATAAAATACAATTTTGACCTTTGTTGACATAAAGGCCATGAGCCATCATATTTTTGCTAGAGGTTTTTTGTTCCTGGAACAAAGGAATTCTCATACCTTGCAGGCTTCTAGCATGTTTTTCTAAAAAATTCACAAAGTTTTCAAATGTTGGATATTCTTCATTTTGAAGGGTTAATTCCCATTCTTTCCTGAGGGCTTCACCAATTCTTTTTTCAAAAAAATTGATCAGGATTAGATCTGTTAATGTGTTTTTCTCAAGTCCTAGCACTGAGAGATTTCTAATGCCTTCATTGCAAACATCAAGGATTTCATAGAGAGAACCAGCCGAAATAGATTTTAATGGCCTTATGGAGAATATTTTGTTGATTTGTGAAAAAGCCAATTCTCTTTTGTTATTAAATCTATTGCATAAGGTATCCCATGCTTGCTGGTAGTTTTTGTCAGAAATGGGAAAACCCCGAATCAACTTTTCCGCAGGACCCTTAACAGATGCATTTAGATATTGAAATTTTTGTATTTCAGTTAGTGTTTGATTTGAATTAATGGTGGAGTTAAATATTTCTCTAAAACTAAGCCAATTGGCTGAATCACCATTGAAAATGGGTAAATTTATCTTAGGTAAATTAACATTGGATTCGGGCAGTTGTTTATCACTATGAGTATTTTCTTTGGTTTCAATCAAAGATAAAGCCTCTTCAATAGACACCAACATACTAAAAATATCCTCTTTGGCTTTTGAATAATCGTCATATTGTGTATCATCTAACTCTGATTCTAATAATGTGTTGATAACTTGATTTAGGCTAATTTTCCTTTCATTAACTTCTTGTTGGAATAGCTTTAATCTATGTATGTTTTTGGATTCTACAATAGCTTTATTCTTTGATTCCAGATCCTTTATTTCCTGAATAATAAAGTTGAATTTGTGCCGAGTTTTAACTTCAGATTTGGGCATGACTTTATTTTAAGAATTCTAAGTTTTCAAATGGCTTACCTTAATTTTTTAAAGTATCCGGCTCGATGAGGGACCATACTGTTCGTGGCTTGAGTGTTCAGTAAAAGATACTAAGAAGCACTTTGCCACTTGTCTTGAATTATTTTATTGTCTTTTGGTTTTAGAGTTAGGAGTAGCTACCACATGAATTTAGATTACATGAATTTTACTTAGATTTTGATACTAGTGGTAGAGAGAGAGAGAAAAAGAAAAACTATTAATTAACCAAACTGGAGATTTACATACATGTTGATTGCTTTAAAATTTACATATTAAAGATTTATATTGTACAATTGAATTTAGAATATTTTGGCTTAATTTTCATATATAAAATTGAATTTAAGGAAATTATTAACTATAGGATCCAACAGGCCTCTTATGGAATGCTCTTCAATGCCAACAGCGATTTTTCTATTATGTCATCCCTGGTGTCAAAGTGTCTTTCTTTTAGAACTACTTTAAGTTTGGGGAACAGAAAAAGTCATTTGGTGCGATGTCTGGGAATTAGGGTGGTTGAGGTAGGATTTGTGTCCCGTTTTTCGTCAAAAAACTCGTCACCAAGTGCGCTGTGTGAGGGCCAGCATTGTCATGGTGTAGGATCCAGTCACCATTAGTCCATTATTCTGACCTTTTTTTTTAATCGCTTCCCTTAGACGGCAAAGAATGCCCAAATACATTTCCTTAATAACTGTTTGGCCCTCAGGAAGATACTCGTGATGAACAATGCCTTTGTTATCCAAAAAAGCGACCAGCAACACCTTGTTTCTGAATTTCAATATCCTGGATTTTTTGGGTCTAGGCTCACCCTGACCTCTCCACTCGGCAGATTGACACTTGGTTTCAGGGTCATAGCCATAGACTCATGTCTCGTCGCCTGTGATTATCTTGTCTTTCCATTCCGGATCCGTTCTTGTCATTTCCAACATGTCCTCACAGGTTGCAAGCCAACACAGTTTTTACTCATTAGTGAGGAATCTTGGGATGAATTTTTCAGGAGTCTTTTTGAGCTTCAAATCTTCGGTTGCGATCCTTCTAATCGTTGTTTTAGAGATGCCTGTGTCTTGCTCTAGCTCCAGCAAAGTGGTTCGAGGATTTTCATTTATTGAATCGGTGATTTTTTGCACATTTTCATCAGTCCTTTGAAATTTTGGGCGTTCTTGACGAGGATCATTTTCAATGGAAATTCTGCCAGCTTTAAATCTAGAATGCCATTCAAAAACAGTTGTTTTTTTTGGGGCGTCATTGGGGAATGCTTTATTAAGCATTTCAAAAGTTTCGGTTGCTGATATTTGAAGTTTCACACAAAATTCTATACAAATCCTCTGTTTCAATTTTTATTACATCGTAAAATCGCCGCAGTGCTAGGTTTAACCTTTAAATAAATTAGAATGACCTTGGCGCGCGCGCACGTACCGCCTCGATATTGGTACCACCATGTTGCCAGATATTTTTCCTATAATGAACAGTCAAATTTATTTACATTTTTCATTATTTTTTTTATGGGACATACCTTTTATATTAATTTTATATCTGTTGTTGTTTTTAAAATTAACATAAAAGGGTTTATTGAAATAAAAAGGAGGATGTAAGAGAGTAAAAAAAATTAGTAAAACATAAAACTTTCGAATTAGTTAGGTTAATTCACATTAAAGAGGTTTTAAAAGTAGGTGTGCTTGATAAAAATCTATACTTTCATTATAATTTACTTTTTTTAAAGATAAAATATTAACACCCCCCCCCGTTCATTTTAAGCCAGGGGTCGGCAACCTGCGGCTCTTTGGATGTGAAGCTGCGTGTAGTACCCGCGATTACTATTTATTGTTGGTAAAAAAATTGTGTCTCTTTAAAATCCTTGAAATTTTGTAAATTATAATTTTTTACTCTTCTGACTCAAAAGATTGCTGACCCTTGTTCTAGGCCAGTTCGTTGAACGCGCGGAATAAAGCTCCAGTAATACTATATGTGTATCGCTACTCTATACCATTCGATTTAAGGAAACTAATAGAACTGATGTATATAGCTACAACAGCCTTTTTCCTGATAGTTCCCAGGTATAATTCTTTAGTCATGTGTTTGTACCATTTTAGATATCCTTATTTATTTTATACAAATATATGGCTTTATTTTATTTGTTTCCACAAATACAAACATATAGTTTATATTATAGCAGTAGTAATATAAAAAGCCTCTTTCTGTAGATTTCACACTAACCACCTGCAGGACAGACAAGCCCGAAAGGTTGTGAGGAATGATTGTTAAATAAAATAAACGCTTCCCTTCAGTCTTCTCATTTTAACTTTGCATGTTTATCGTCTGATCTATTAAAAAGTTTATATATTATGAAAATGTAATATATATGTCATAATTTGCCTAATGCCCAAGAGATATAATTTATTTTCGTCATAATTAATATGTTAAAATGTAAATACAAATTCACCCATATATAAATCTGTACAAAATAAACGAGTTCCACGAGTGTGGAACAAGTTCTTTTTCGAAGCATTAATACACAACGGTTGCGCCCTTCCATTCGACCACGACGGATACGACAAGAAAGAGTCGACAGAAAGAAGCACTTCAAGAGAATGAGCAAGGCAAAGAGACAAGAAAGCCAGAAAGAGGCCGAGTTAGCTCAAGAGAATAAGTCGATGATAGACGCACTAACAGCGATGATGAGAAGACTAGAGCGGGACGCGCCAACCACCGCAGCCATATTTGACGGTTCAAGTTCCGCGGAGTCGTTATTAAGGGAGCTGGAGACGTCATCGGAATTCCAAAGCAGCAGCTGTGATGAGCAAGGCCGCATGGTATTGGCAGCGCTAGAGGGAGAGCCCCGGAGGACACTCCAATCCATGGACTACCTCCACGAACCCTATTGGAGGATCAAACTGGTCCTTGAGGATCTGTAACCCCCCCCCCGAGACTCCGACACACCAAGATTTCTATCAACTACGTTGCGAGCCTCAAGGCTTAAAAACCTAGTATATACAGAAGGTACACATGGGTACGCAGCTCAACATCGACCGCAAGGAATTGGTCAATGCTCTCACTCAAGGAATGCCCTCCTACAGTCGCAATCTCCTACTGATTGCAACACTCAGCAGCCCGTCGGAATGGTTCACTCTGGCCAGAAGAATCTATGGGATCCGCGGAGCCCCGAGTCGTCCCATCATTTCCTCTCCCACAGAACGCCCATCTCTCCGTCAATCCGGTAAACAAACAAACAATTCGTTAAGGCGCTCATCCGAAGATGTGCCTCATACCCAGAAGCGACCAGGAGGATCTCTCTCCACCCCGCCTACACCATGCAAGCACTGCCAAGGGCCCCACTGGAACAATCAGTACCCACAACGGTCCACCTTGCCTGGACAGCGTGCCGATCATCCTCGACTAGCGACACCGCCGCGGTATTTTCGTGACCCAAGAGACAGCGCTACCAAGTAACCAGAAGTACAACCCACACGCCATTAACGGCGTAAGTACCCTGACTCTCAAGTTGCTACTAGCCAACCATTTGTTTTCTTTTCTAATAGATACTGGCGCTAACATTAATATTGTTTGTTTAAAACAATTCAAAACATTAGGAACTAAAATGTTACCTTTAAATAATGATGTTACTATTAGGACATATGCCGCTCCCGTAACACTTGCTAGAAAAAGGGATGGCTCGAAACGTTTTTGTGTAGATTTTAGAAAAATTAACGAATTAATGTCTGTAGATAAATATCCCATGCCACTAATAGAAACAGTACTAGATCAATTCATTTGTAACCCACCTGGGGCAATACCATTTTAATAGACTACCATTTGGTCTTAAATTTAGTCCCCAAATATTCGAATGGCAGTTAAATCAATTGATACAGAAACACAAATTAACATTTTCTAATCATTATT
>CP092875.1:35014749-35048852 GCA_030710605.1 Cordylochernes scorpioides
GGCAGTGTTTCAGATCTTTTTGAAATCGGAATTGGGTCTGAAAAGTAGGGCTGGTGACTTGACTGTGAAAAAGTCAAAATCTCTATAGGATGTTCCATAGGCCACACACTATGATTCTAAAAGAGTAGATTATAAACACAAGTTGATAAGGCCAAATCTAAATAAATAGTGTGCGAAGTTTCGGTAACGGCGTTGTTACTGAAATGCCACACACTATTTATTTGTTTGGATATGGTCTTATTACCTTGTGTTTTATAATCCAAATTGTTGCTTATCATAAAAGGTTAGATGAAAAGGGATGAATGTTTTAAAAATGTTCAAACTAAAAAATAAATGTATTCTTCCATCTCCACTGCATAACCCCTTTTTCCTTTCACTTCTTCAAAAGATCAGGAAGCTTGTTAATTCCTTTAAAGAAAAAAAATATATATTTTGAGTTTTGATAAAGCCATCATATTTTCAACTTCCTTATCAATTTTGAAAATCATGCCCTTTAAAAAAATATTCACAATTCTCCAAATAAATAATCATCATTGAGGGCTAAATCAGGGAATAGATCAATTTAACTTATTAATGATTTCAATGGCGAGATTTGACACATGGGGCTAAGCATTATCATGCTGTAGGTAAATGTCTTTACATAGTAAACCTTACCTTTTGAACAATTTTTTTTACTTTAATTTTTTTTCTAGGAAATCAGAATAAGCTATGCTTTTAGTTGTTTGTTCTTTAGGAAAATAATTTTCTAAGATGCATCTGTCACTATCCCCAAAAATCGTCAAGAGTATTTTTTTCAGCAGAAGCTTGGATTTTGGTGAGCCCATATAATATCATTCTGCACTTAAGAGTCAGGAATGCGATCCTATCACTGTTCTATCAAGAAAACCTATGCTCTCAATTTCATAATATTCCAAAAGCTCTTTATGCACATTAATACATTTTCCCTTCATTTATTTTGTGAGCAGCTGAGACACCCATCTTATTAAAAATGTTCTGTACTTTAAATCTTTTGCAATGCTTTTTTGGGTTGGGCACTACCTCAACTTGGCAGAAATAATGTCACTGTGATGACGATCATTCTGTATCATCTTGTCTCACAATAGCCGAGGTGGTGACATCATCACTGACCTTGATCGGTATGACGCCACATAAAAAAATATTTAAAAAAAAAATTATTAGAAAATGAAATGATCAGAAAAATCACATCCTGGTTCGTTCGAAACACGCAGATAATAATCAGGAATGTCTCGATATTGAAACTATAAAAAAATACATGATTGAAAAATCATTTAAATTCTTCGAAATATCTCAAAAAATTGTAAACTCTACTTTCAAGGAATCCACAAAATACAAATTAGTAAAAAATAAATAAATTTAAAGCCGAAACAAATCTTTCATCAACTAAGCTAGAATGACGAAAAGTAAAAAAGAAAAAGAAATCCAACTTGAATATTAAACAAGCCAGAAAAAACCTCCTCAAGAACAAGATCCCCAAGGACCCGAGAATTTGGGGACCCAAAGACACTAATATAATTGTAAATTAACCCTTGTATATAACCACATCCCCCCCACACATTATTGTAGATATGATGATCTAGGTTGCTCTTTTGGGGTGGACCTAATATAGTTATTTTTGAACTGGAACTGTATGCTAATGAAAGCAGAATAAATTTGGAAAAGGCTGCACAGCACAAATTATCTCTACTTCTAGGTTGAAAGAGAAAACTATCCCTAAACTGCAAAAGATCAATTTACACATCGATACTGAGACCTCATCAATGATCACCAAATTTTCACTACAGCATCTGAAACCCATACTAGAAACATTTTAAAATGCAATCATTGAAAAAGAATATTGGCGCACCATGATTTGTCAAAAATAGAATACAAAGAAATGAACTCAAGATTGAAAATATCAAAGGACATATTTAAAAACAATCTTTTAGGAAAAACCGAAAATTTGGAAAACCCCACCTTCAAGGATGCCACCAACTACAAATGCGACACAAGGAAAAAAAAAGAACTTAAGACCGAAACAACTTTTAGTTCAATTACCCCAGAACGATGAAAAGTGTAAAAAAGAAATGCACTTTAGATATCAAGCAAGCCAAAAAAAAAAACTCTCCAAAAACAAGATTCTGGACCTAAAGACCTTGAATGACCTAGGTTTCTATTTTGAGCAGTACCCAATAAAGTTGTCTTGAACTGTACACTACGACAAGTAAATATCTCATTAAGTTATTTAGTCCTTAAATAATTAATAAGTAAAAATACATTTTTAAAAAAAGCTTTTATTCAAATGCACTAAAAAGGAAAAAATAAAATATTGTATCTTCTGTCATTGAGCAATTAGATGTATCTGAGTGAAAATAAAAGCGGCGGGGGACGATCATTATGAATTTCGAACCAAATGTGATTTAATATGTAGCAACTGATTAGCGATTTTTATAAGTGTTTGCTATATTTTTACCTCTTCTCTAAATATGATTGTCCCCCACCGCTTTTATTTTCATTTAGATACATCTAATTGCTCAATGACAGAAGATACAATATTTTATTTTTCCCTTTTTAGTGCATTTAAATAAAAGTTTTTTTTAATGTATTTTTACTTATTAAGTACTATCCGAATGACCCGGGCAACGCCCGGGTTTTACCCGATTAAATGTTTTTATTCAAATACTATTCGTTACAATTATAAATTGTGAAAGTCGCTAGGTCTAATGACTGGAGCCGTCGTCCAGGTGGAGCTTTATAGGGCGGGTGTGAACGCGCCGTTCCCGTCCGGGCACAGAAAAAAAAATGTGAAACGTCCCGCTCCAAACTTTGTGTCTGAGAAGCGATATTTTTATAGAAAGATTATCTGACTTTGTGTCTTCTGCTCGAATGAATGTTTTTCTGATAGAATTTTGTTCCTTCATACTAAAAATGAACTGGCTTTACCCGTGGTCTCTGCTCTTTGGAATTTTTCCCGATATAATATTGTATCTGACAATTATCAGATTTTATTTATTGATATTTATTGATTATAATCAAACATGATACGGCAATATTGTCATCATCCTTTTCTGACTAAAAAACAACCATTTTTGCCCAGAACCTGTCAATATCAATTTTTCCTGGCTAAAAATATTATAAATATCTCTTCCAGATTTTTCTCTGTGTGCTGTTAAAGATGTTTTAGATGTACATTAGGTAAGCTGATATCAACTCCCATCTTCACCGCTAGAGCGAAAGAGCAAATTTGCAACGCAAATTTGCAAATAATTCTAAGAATATTCGGGATAGAGATCTAAAATCTTCACTATAAGTTTTTCTAGATTCTATTATATATACTGTTAAAATTTCAGTCAGATTAGTTACGTATTGTGGACATGTATAGCGGACAAATGTTAGAAAGGTTTTAGGGTTTTATATTATTTTAGAAATTAATACATACGATTTTAGTAATTGAAAATAGTTTATTTATGCAAAACTATATCTTTCCATTTATTTACCAGTAATAATATATAAGAATAGTGAGGAGTGATAACTATGGAAATATTAATGATGATATACCACAGAATATTTAAAATAATTATTCAGTGACAATATTATATAAAATATTAAAGTCTAAAATTGAATTCATATATTCAACACTCCTTCTTGAATTCATGTTTTAGAGTTTTAATTACTCTATCAAAACATCTGTAGCAGTGAAGATCTGTGTTTTTCAAAAGTTTCCTTTGGCAGAGGCTTGGTTAGGATATCAGCAACTTGGTCTTGGGTTGGGCAAAACTGAACAGCAACATTTTCTCTTATCTGATCTTTCAAAAAATAATATCGAACATCTATATGTTTTGTCTTTCTGTTCATTTGTCCTGTCTTCATTAAAGTCATTGCACTTTGGTTGTCAATATTTAGTTTAGCAGGTATGGTTTCATTTGTAAGTTCTTCAATTAGTGCTTTTATATAAATGAGTTTTTTCACACATTCAGTATTTACAAAATCCCAAGTTTCATTTTTCTTCAATGAATCTTTTTCTTCCTGTATTGCTTTTACCCAGTTTTCTTTGTCTACTCCGGTTACAGCTTCATTGTATGTTAACAATCCTATTTCTCCAGAAACAGAATTCAACACTTCATAATCTTTTAGTCTTTCAGGTCTATTGATATTTTCTCTATTCCTTAACATATATTTTGAATTGGTCGAGTTCTGTGGTTTATCATGGGTATCCAATTCCATTTTAGTGTCTTGACTTTCCTCTATTTCAGAATCCAAATCTTCTCTGTATCTTGGCTGAATGACACTGGTCATTTTATTTGTTAGTTTTCCTGTAAACACCACATCTCTTGCAATTATAATCCTTCTTTTCTGCTTGTCCCACAATCTGTATCCATTTCCACTGTATCCGATAAGTGAATATTTTTCACTTTTACTACCCAATTTTTTTAGATTTCCCAATTTTTTGACATACACTTCACTCCCGAATAATTTTACATTAGAAAGATTAGGCTTTCTTCCAAACCACATCTGTGCTGGTGTTGTTTGTACTGTATTTGAAGGGCTTCTGTTGATTAAATAGGCAGCGACTCTTGTGGCCTCTCCCCACATTTCCTTATTTAATTTGGAATCCAGCAAAAGTGCTCTGGTTTTTTCAATCAGAGTTCGATTCAACCTTTCTGCTTTTCCATTCAATTGTGGAGTATATGGAACTGTAAAATCAAGTATTATTCCTTTCATTTTGCACCATTCTTTAACTTGCGTATTGGCATATTCACCGCCATTATCACACCTTAATTTTGACACTTTCGCATTTAAAAATCTTTCTACTTCATTTACATATTCTTTAATATATTCTTTTGCTTCATATTTGTTGCTGAGCAAATACACATAACAGAAATGTGTATAATCATCCAAAAATGTCATTATATATTTCTTATTATCATGTGTTAAGGGTTCTATTGGGCCGCACAAATCAGTATGAACAATTTCCAAAGGTCGGGTAGCTCTAGATCTTTCATTTCCAAATGACTTCCTAGTTTGCTTTGCCATGATGCAAATTTCGCACACATCATTTTCCTGTTTTTCCAATTTGTTAAGCTCCATACCATCAACCAAACTTTCAAGTTTTCTTAGATTCTGCATCCCAATGTGTCCCAATTTTCTGTGCCATTCTTGGGTTTTGTTTTCACTTGGTAAGGTAAGGTTCGAGTCATTTTGCTTTGAAAAATGTTGTTCAATATTTACAGCATAAAGTCCATTTTCAAGTTGATCTCCTTCTAGAACTTTTTTTCCATCTTTCAAAATTGTCACTTTATCACCTTTAAAATTTACTTCTCCTCCGTTGTTAACAATTGAGCTCACTGACAAAAGGTTTTTTGATAATTCAGGCACAAATATTACTTCATTTAGATTACATTATCTCCCCTTAAATTGTCCTGAAGTTTTTGCTCTCATAACTTCTTCTTTTTTGGCAACATTGATGTTCACATCACACTTTTTTTGATGATCAAGCAACTTTTCTTCATTAATCATGTGACAGGTGGATCCGCTATCAACAATGAAAGTGACTGATGATCTTTTATCATATTCTTCTCTTTGTTCAGCAATGAAAGCAATGGGAGGTTGCTTTTCTTTGTTCCTGAAATAGCAGTCTTTTTCTTTATGATTAAACTTTTTACATATTCTGCATTGTTCTTTGTTTACTTTAGCAGCAGGTTTACTGTTGTTCTTAAAGAAACAGTCCTTTTCTTCATGGTTAGTTTTTTTACAAAATTTGCAGAATTTTCTTTGGGTGCAATTTTTAGATATATGTCCTGGTTTATTACAAGTAAAACATACCTTTTGTTTTGTTGCATTCATAGCCACTCGGTCTTTTGGTTGGCTCTGTCTATTTCTTCTTATTTCTTCAGTGGTCAATCTTGATATTAGATTTTCAATAGTTTTTTCATCTTTTCCAGTTGACTCCCAAGCAGTACAAAAATAATTATATTCTTCTGGCAAAATTGTTAAAATCTTTGAAATAACAATATTGTCATCAAAGTTCTGTTTTAGATTATTGAGTTTAAAAGCCAAATTTCTTAAATTACTTATGTTGGCTACAAGGTCTACATTTTTATCAAATTTATAAGTGTGAAATTCTTGTAGCAGCTTACATTTTAATTGTTCATCATCTCTTTCAAATATTCTGCATATGGTGTCATACATTGATTTGGCATTTTCACAATGTATTATGTGTGTTAATATCGTTTTATCGATGCTCGAAATAATATATTTTTGGGCTTTAGCATCTTTTATTATCCATGCGTTTTTTTCTTTTTCATCCTTTTGATCTTTAAAACACAATTTGCCATTTATTATTTCAATTAAATTATTAGCTTTAAAAATAATGTTAATTTGAAATTTCCAAATATCAAAATTTTCAGAGTCTTTTAATTTATCTATAATCGAAATATCTTCCATAACAGCAGCCATTTTTATTTTTACGATTTTAGATTTTAAGTTTTAACCACGCTTTATGCTGCCACTGTTAGAAAGGTTTTAGGGTTTTATATTATTTTAGAAATTAATACATACGATTTTAGTAATTGAAAATAGTTTATTTATGCAAAACTATATCTTTCCATTTATTTACCAGTAATAATATATAAGAATAGTGAGGAGTGATAACTATGGAAATATTAATGATGATATACCACAGAATATTTAAAATAATTATTCAGTGACAATATTATATAAAATATTAAAGTCTAAAATTGAATTCATATATTCAACAACAAACATATACACATACATGCATACACTGACTTTATATATATAGGGATTTAGTTTTTAGTCATGAATTTACAAAACTTAGAATCAAAAGCTTACTGGGGATTAGGCCTTAAATAGACGGAAGCCTGCTCGCGGCGGATTGATCAATTCTTTGTAAGGGGCGTAACATAAGACTTAATAATTAATGAATAAAAATACATTTTAAAAAAGCTTTTATTCAAATGAACTAAAAAATAAAAAGAAAATATTTTATCTTCTGTTCAAAATCACTTTATTAGGTACCGCTCAACAAGAGCAACCTAGTTTATGATAATTGAAAGAGTGAATAATATGTGAAGGTTATTCACATATTAAACAAAATGTTAACGCGGGATTCAATCCCGGTTCATGACTGTCGGGAATCGAGGGTGTTACCCACTCGTCCACCGACTTTTATATTTATCTTCGTCGTAGAGCAATTAGATGTATCTGAGTGAAAATAAAAGCGGCGGGGGGCGATCATAATGAATTTCGAACCAAATGTGATTTAATATGTAGCAACTGATTAGCGATTTTTATAAGTATTTGCTATGTTTTACCTCTTCTCTAAATATGATCGTCCCCCGCCGCTTTTATTTTCACTTAGATACATCTAATTGCTCAATGACAGAAGATACAATATATTATTTTTCCCTTTTTAGTGCATTTGAATAAAAGCATTTTTTAAAATGGGATAATTTTCGAATGTCGTTTTACAATCACAAGCCGCATTATATTGTATTATTAATTACTTTATGTAATATTTACGAACGGAAAAATATGTCCAGGGTAGCCTATTGGACAATGGCATCTGCCCGGTAAGCGGAACACTGTGGGTTCGTTTCCCATAATTTTCGAATGTCGTTTTACAAACACAAGCCGCATTATATTGTATTATATATATAAGCGTAGTTAACAATCTATCTTTTTGACTCACTAATATAGGATTAACTTTATAAATTCTATATATTGTGAAAATAACTAATGTGTAATATTTCCTCAAGTAATTTAAAATAAAAGCTACTTGATGGTAAATAATTACACTAGTACACACACTTTTTCCTTCTCAATATTTGAAAGTTGTTTATAGTAAATTCCAACCCGTAGATCATGATTATAACTTTCATTTTTCAAAATTAGCTCAATTTTTGAAAAATATTTGAAAATATTTAATTTTATAAAGAAGCTGATGTCATCAAAATATTTTGAAGATATTGACTTTGTAAGCATAAAATTTAATCATAATTTAGATGAAATGCATACCATTGCAGTTTTATATCAAGAAAATGTTCAACAATACATTTATTTTCATAAATATTTTTAAATATATATATAATGCCACGTAAATGCAAAGCTAATTCATAAATGTTTTCCTACATTTGTGGGAAATTTACAATTCCCAAACAGAGGAAACGTATCAGCCCGAAGATAAAAGAATGCTATAAAGAATATTTTGGTGTGGCCTTAGGTGATCAAGACAAGTGGTGGTAACCCCATAAGGCTTTTGTAATGGAAATCGGGGAAATCAAAAGGTATGCCCTTCGGTGTACCAATGGTTTGGCGAGAACCAAAAAATCACCATGACAATTGTTATTTCTGTGTCTGCAAAATCACAGGCCTTAATAGTAACAAGAAACAAACTAAATTTTATCCTGATATACCATCAGCTAGGCAATCACTTCCTCACGACCTCGAGAATCCCATACCGATTCCTAAAACGGTTTAAGAATCCTATATCAAAAAAGATGATCAGCACACAGCATTTGCAGATGATCATCAATTAGAAGATCCTGAATTTATTTCAAATGAAAGTGGCATTCCACATTTATTTGATCAGGCATCATTAAATGATCTAGTTAGGGATCTAGGGCTATCAAAAGAAGCAGCATAAATCCTTGGACCAAGATTAAAGAAAAGGAACCTCTTGTTACCACAAACTGATATCTCTGTCTATCGTAATAGGGAACAATGTTTTTTGCCTTTTTTTCTGCAGAACGAGGATTAGTGTACTGCAATGATATTGCCACGTGAAAAAATTAGGAAAGATCAACTTCGGGATGAGACAAAAATTTTATTTCAGGCAAGGACAAACTATTAATGGTAAACAAAAAATAAGCCAAGAAGGAAATTACAGAGTAGCAAAGTATAAACATAAAAATGACCACTCTGTTAATAAAAATAATAAAATTAATAAATACTTTGTTACATAGCTTCTTCCCTATGGGAGCTGTGACCCACAGCTAGCAATAATTGTAGATACTGACATGGATCTGACGTGCTTCTGCCAAGGATTCCATCGAAGTCTTGGAACTTTGTCCCTAGTACCTTTGCGTCCTTTTTCTTGCGGCGTGAAGATCGGCTTTGTCGCCGTATCGTCTATAGGGACATCGTCATCTTGGAGGGAAGTCTTGGCTTTAGCACGGCGGTGGAATCCTGGAGTCAGTCTCCGAAAATGTAGATCACAGCACCCATGGGCTCTAGATCTTTTCGGCGATCTTCAGTTTGTCTTCCCTAATTTACCCAGCATCTCCACCAAAATGCCACGTGGAAAATTAGGGAAGATCAACTTCGGGATGAGACAAACATTTTATTTCAGGCAAGAACAAACAATTAATGGTAAACAAAAAATAAGCCACGAAGGAAATTATAGAGTAGCAAAGTATAAACATAAAAATGACCACTCTGTTAATAAAAATAATAAAATTAATAAATACTTTGTTACAATATTGAAGGCGTTTTTAAAACTCTGCAAATTAATTACAAGGCTACCGAGCATAGACTATTGATTCCTCTAAACAAAGTTTGAAGGCTTGTTTGCTGCACTATGGTAGTGTATTACCTTCCATACCAGTTGCCTATTCAACCCAAATGAAAGAAACCTATTCGACTCTTAAGAAAATCTTTAATTGTTGAATTATACCAAGAATTGTTGGAAAATTTGCGTTTATCTTAAATTTATAGGAATTTCACAGGGCTTGCAGAAAGGAAACCCAAAGTATCCTTGCTTTTTATGCAAGTGGGACAGCAGAAACAGAAAGAATCATTATATACAAAAAAATGTGCCCTGAAAGAAATATGTTTCGCTTAGGTGAAAAAAACGTTGAAAATGAACCGCTTGATCATAAACTAAAAATGCTTTTTCCCCCTTTACATATTAGGATAAACGAAAAATTTTGTAAAGGCTTTATAGAAAGATAGTGATGCTGTCAAATATTTAATGACTAAATTTCCGAAGATTAGTTGTTCTAAGATAACGAAGGTGTTTTCATTGGACCTCAAATTCGTAAACTAATAAATGACGAAGAGTTTATTGCAACATTGAAAGAAGATGAGAAAAATGCTTGGCTTGCATTCATCGACGTTGTCAAACACCTTTTAGGCAATAATAAGTCACCGAATTATGCGAGAATCGTAGAAAATATGATTTCCAAATTCCATAAGCTCGGGTGCTTAATGAATCTAAAATTGCATTTTAAGGATGCACATTTAAACTTTTTTCCTGAGAATCTCGGTGCAGAGAGCGAAGAACAAGGTGAACAACGCTTCCACTAAGATATTAAAATCATTGAGCAACGATACAATGGTCTTTATAATCAAAATATGGTGGCGGATTATTGTTTGAATCTGATGCGTGATGACAAACAAGCAAAATATAATAGACTTCACAGAAAAAATCTTTAAATCCATGAATAGTAGAATAGTAGAACTTTTGAACAACCTTTTCCCCGATGATAGAGATAATGAAGACACAACCTTCCACAAAAACATAAGGAACTATACTCTAGGATTTCATAATAAAGAAAACATAATAATAACGCCCAATGAAGTAAATGGAATAATTGATGAACTAAACTCAAAGAAAACGCCTGGAATTGATAATATTTCTAACAATATGATAAAACATACTAAACAACTAATAGTTCCAATACTGGTGAAACTTTTTCAAAAATGCTTAGATTTAAATTATTATCCGAATGAATGGAAAAAATCTGAGGTAATAATTATTCCCAAACCAGGTAAAATAGACATGAAAATTTATAAAAGCTACAGACCCATTTGTCTCAACTCAAACATTTCCAAAATATTTGAAAATATAATTAACAACAAACTAATACAATTTTATGAAGACTCGAATCTGCTTAACAATCGTCAACATGGATTTAGAAGATCAAGATCTACTATCTCTGCATTAAATGAAATTGTCAAAATAGCTCTAGAACATAAAAACAAAGAATATACAGCTATAATCGCAGTTGATATAAGTGGAGCGTTCGACAATGCATGGTGGCCGATGGTGCTGAAAAGACTAGATGAGGACAACGTTCAAGCTTCAATAATAAAACTAGTACAGTCTTTTCTTAATAATAGAAGAGTGAGATTTAGATACTCATCAAATGAAACCCATAAAAAATTAAGCAAGGGATGTCCCCACAGGGTGGGCCTATATCCCCTACAATATGGAATATTATTCTAAACGATTTATTGAATAACTATTCAGAATCAAACAGTGAAATCATTGCTTATGCGGACGATATAACTGTGATATGTTGGGGAAACAATTTAACAGAACTTCGGAATACAACAGGAAAGGTCATGGGGAGAATATTAGACTGGTGTGGGAACAATAAGTTGACCGTATCTGAAGAGAAAACGAAAATCTTATACTTGTTTAATAGCAAAATAGCTGCAAAAATTCCGAACACTATCACTGCCAATCGGGTAGAAAAACTGAAGATTATGGGAATAACTTTTGAAAATCATAGAAATAAAAACAAATTGGATTTTGTGCCCCATATTGATGAGATTATTACTAAGACAAATAGAGCTAGTGGATACCTAATTGGATTAACCGGGAAAGCATGGGGACTGGACAGTAAAAGAAGAATAGAACTCTATAAGACACTGTTTCGAAGTTCACTAACTTATGGTTCCACGATCTGGTACAACCTTATACCCAAAAAAGTCTAAGATAAATTAAACTCTCTGCAGTACAAAATTTTGAAGCACAGTACACAGGTTTATAATTCAACATCTTCAAACTGTACTCATATTGTTGCTAGAACACCAAAGCTCACGAATTTTATTGAAACAAATATACTAAAAATAAATATTGGATAAAAAAAAATCAGATCCAACTAAAAGAAAAATTATATCTAATTTTATAAACCAGAAATTTGAGGAATACTATGGAGGTGCCAATGATAATTTCAAGGGATTCTTTGATACTTCAAGAATTCCTAACTATGTTCAACCCAAGTTCTATAACGTTCAATTTTTTACTGGATATGGTGACTTCAACACATATTTGTTTAGAATTGGCAATATTGGTTCACCTGCATGCACTTGTGGAAACGAACAACAAACCCCTGAACACCTGATAAACTGTCCATTAACTTCTGATCTAAGGGAAGAAAACCAACTTTACCTGACTAATACAAAACAAGCTGCTTGCAATAAAGACCAATACATCAAGTTTAATAGATTCTGCAGGATGTATATTTTGAGGCGAAAGTGTTGACTGTACATATTTCAAGCTACTACTTATAATTACTATATGTAAAATTTGACATCGAACGTTTAATTTTAATGATTTCCAATGTTCAATTGTATTAATTGTATATAATTTAAAATATACAAGCAATTATCCAAATTGTGGATATGGCGTGTCTCTCCCAACTGTTAAATAAAATAAATAAATAAATGAATATATATTTTTTATTTCTTCCTAAATATTACTGCATCTTTATAAATAATGTTTATTAAACCAAATAAAATGTTTTTTCGCATAAACAGCTTTTTGTTAAGACCTTTCATCTTATATATAAAAACAATTCTCCTGATAATTTTGAAAAGGAAAGGGAAAGAAATTAGATTTTTAAATGAAAATTTATATGGATATAGAGTAAGTAGTTTGATAAATATATATATCTAAGGGCAGATATTGAGGTAAAATATATACACATGCATATATGTATAATATTGTTTCTTCATTTGCACTATCTTTGGCGCATTTATTTATATAGTAATAAGTTTAATGTCATAACTTTTCTTCCAATACACGAATATCATGGGTAAAAGACGTTATATCCATAACTTGAGAAATTGAGCTATTCGAAAAGAAACATTGATACCACATTAATCAGTACAAAGGTTAACCAAGAAAATGTTTTGTTTATTTGAGGAGGAGAAAATATTTTTCATTTTATGTACTAGTGTTATCTTTTTTTTTTTATCACGACTGCACCTTCAACCCTTTATCTTATCGATCCTTGGCTTTTTAACCCTTTATCTAACAACAAAAAAATTATTCATAACATATATATATATACAGGGTGATCCAAAAGTCCCGCACAACTTTAAAAATTAATAACTCCGCGAATATTTGCGCTAGAGCAATGCGGTAAACACCATTGTGTTCAGGATGCAATGGGAATTTTTATGGCAAATAATGCAAATTTAGAAATTGATTTTAGTTACAACTTTATTCGCTAGATGGCGCTCTACCAGAATCAGCGATTCGGCGGCCAAATTGTTTGATAAATTGAAAAATATAACTGAACGACACGTATTTTTCCTTTTTGAATACCAGGAAAGAACCCTAATAATATCAAATGATAAATTAATAAAACACCATTTCTCCAAAAGTTAGAAGAAATGGTTGACGATTTTTAAATACAATCTGAGATATGTAAAATAGGTATATGCAAATTAAAACATGTAGCAAAAATATCTTTATTTTAGATTGAGTTTTGTGAAATAGATTGAATGTTTGAAAATAACTACTGATATCAATACACGATTTTTGAAATTTTAATATAGTACCAAAAATTATGATTGCGCTACTAATAGGATTTCGTGCTATAAGGAATGTATAGTTTCTTGACTAATTGTGGCGACACTTAACTATTTAACTGGTTATTAATCATGATCCAACAAATGAAATATAGAGGGGAGTGACAAAATATCTTTGTCGTACTTTATTCCAAATATCCTAAGGGTTTGTCAAATGTTATCATTGTTTATTATACTGTACATAATTTTAAAAATGTATCCCCTCAAAAAATCATTTTTAAATCGACCTTTTGCGTTGAAAAACGTGGTAGTAAAATCATTTTGTATTATTTTTTGCGCAAAATTTCTAAAGTTGGGGGGGGGATACAGATAATATTCCTTATGCTATTTCTTCTAATGAGCGAAAAGCGATAAACTAAACATAAGGGGTAAAATTGTGTGTACCAGTGTTATTCGAGAAGTTATAACACTTTGGCCTGCACGACATAATATACGATGTGGGCAAATGACAAACAAAAAATTACTCTTCACAGAAAAAAAAGAGTCAAGATGTGAGGACAGCATTTATTATTCCCATAACCCAGAACAAAGAGCTGCAAGATATAACACATTAGGTAACTGCCTTCTCTCTTGTATTAGGTCACAATCCTTGCTCAATGTGGCGCCCTTCATTCTCAAACACAGCCTGCAGACGATAGATGATAGAATGGTCACAATTAAATAGTTGAAATTTATAAAACGTGCCATCTGATAGAAGCCTAGGCCGGCATCGATAAAAACACGACTTAATGTACCCCCATAACCGAAATTGTAAGGCGTCAAGTCTGGTGATATTGGAGGCCACTGGTATATAAAGTGGCGACTTATCAACGAATTTCACCGAACGTATCCTTTAGCAATTGTTTGGCACCGCGGGAGATATGAGGAGGTCCTCCATATTGCATGAATGTTATTTCGCTTAGTGCTTGTCTGTCCTGCAATATGGGAATAACCTTTTCTCTCAAAAGTTGAACATAACGTTCACCATTTACAAAAACGGTTTTAAAAGTTCTTCAATTGATTTTTTCAAAGAAAAATGGCCCAATAATGAAGGAAGAAGTGAACCCACACAAAACTGTAACTCTGGGCTGATGAAGTGGTATTTCTGTAAAATTCCTAGGGTTTTCTGTTGCTAAAATGAGGCAGTTTTGAATGTTAAATTCTCCCTTTAGATAAAAGTGAGCATCATCTGTTCTTAGAACATTTGACAGCCAGTTTTCATCAATATCAATTTGCCGGAAAACCCATGCAGCGAATTCTTGACGCTTCTTAAAATCGCTGACTTTCAACTCGTGAAAACTTTGAATTTTGTTAGGGTATTTTTATAGAAAAATTCTAAATTTGTGTTCTCTCCAAACTGTTCCATACGAAATCCGCGTTTGTCGAGAAATTTGTCTAGCACTTACTTCTCCATACGTGGATAACGTTTCAATAGCTTCAGCATTCTGCAAAACCGTAACAGCCACTGGCTTGCATGTCGAAGGTCTTCCACTCCGAGGTTTTGCTTCCAGAGATCCAGTTTCCTCAAAACTTTTAATCAATCGCTTTAGAGAGTAGCAACTCATTGGTCCTTTACCGCTTCGAATATCTTTAAAGGAATGAAACGCTCGTAAAGCTTCAGTGGCAGATTCTGAATCACAATTTAAAAAATTCACCAAGAGTGCTTTATCCTGTAGTGACGGCATTCCAGGCGGAAGGGGAGAAGTCCGACCACACCTCCTTGCGGTCCCCTCTGGACCCTTGGAATATTTGACCAAATTCTGGTTCGTTTCCTAGATGACTAACGTTGCAACGGCACCCATTTTCAAATGAAGAGCAAAACTGATATCTCAAGTAATGCTACCGCGTCCGGGGTAACCGCCGCGTCAGGAGCTGCAGCTCGAGCTCATGATGAGAAATCTACTACGAGGACACAATTCAATCTATTACAGCTCAATATGAATGGTACCCAGAGGAAAATAAAAAGCAGACTTGTCTTCTCTGTGACAACAATGTACATATTACTTGTCCTCAGGAGACAAAATTGAATCAGAATCTGAGATTCAATATCAAATATTATACAACACTACGAAAGGACAGACCGGGAAAATTCGGAGGAGGACTTGCCGTTTTGATTAAAACTCTAGAAATCAAATTTAAGGAAATCGCCTATAATCAGAGTAAGCCTAGAGAAAGCACGACAGAAGCTCAGGCAATAGAAATCTATCTTACAGGTAAAACAATTCCAATCCTAAATGTTTATAACCACGATAATACTAGCATCAATACAGGCCTGATAGAGACATTAAGTGAAGCGTCTTCGGATATCGCAATCATACTTGGTGATTTTAACGCCGAAAGACCAACTTGGGGATCACCTGTCCAGGATAACAAAGGTCAGCATGTTCAGGACATGCTAACCGACCTCGACATTACACCGTTAAATAACGAAAAGAACACATATCTATCCAAGTCCACAGGCACAGAATCCGCAATAGACATCACAGCGATAAATTACAACATCGCACCCACAACACAATGGAAAATTCTGAAAAGTGCAATCAGTGACCACAGACCTATTTTACAAACCATAAAATTCAAAATTGAGAATTTCAAACAGAATAAAAGAACACTGGAGAAAATTCACAGAATAGCTTGAAGAACTGTGAAACGAGAATTAAATCACAGAACGATTGACAAAAAATTGGAATTTTCTCTATGAACATATCCAAAGCTGCAAATATATCGATACCTAGAGGTAGACGTAAAGACCTGTGAATACTTTACTGGAAGGACTACAATATCGAGGCAATGATTGCAGAGAGAGACAATATCAATGAACTTCTTAAAACAAATAAAACAGAAGAAATCATAAAGGAACTTATTGAAATTAGTCACAAAATAGAACAAGAAATTCGGATATTCAAACAAGAAAAATGGGCAGAATTGTGCGAAAAAAAATGGATCCAAAAAAGAAAAGCCATCACTGGAATATAATTAGTGTTATAAAACAGTCAAAACCAACACTAATCCTCCAATACTCTAACCGATATGAATAGCGAGAACGAACAAACAGATGGCTGACATAATTTCTGAATATCTTTCAAGCACTTCCAGACTCAGCTATACGAATGAAGGCAGGAATCTAAAAAATAATGTAAACTTGTTAGTTAAACAAGCAATTAATTACCATCAACAAGATATTTACTCGAGAGACTTCACACTGAATGAGGTAAACTCATCAATAGGAAAGTTAAATCCAAGATGTCACCTGGAGATGCTCTAATCTTTGGTAAAATGATTAAACACTTTGGACACGAAGCTAAAAATCAACTCCTACGAATACTGAAGATTTCATGGCAAACTGGTAAACTACGAAAGAATTGGAAGATACAATTTTAGTGCCAATACTGAAACCAAACAAAGATGCCAAGGAATGAAAGAACTATCGGCCAATTGCTCTTACCAGCATACTTTGTAAAATAACAGAATTAATTATCCACTCTAGGCTCATAGTCTGGCTCACTAACAATAATAAAATAAACTTCTACCAAACTGCCTAAAGATCCAGACACTGTACAACTGATAAACTGTTCTACTTCTGTCAATCAATAATAGATTCTTTCCAGGAAAAACCGCCAAAGAGGACAACGGCCGTATTCCTGGATATGACCTCAGTTTTTGATCGAGTGTAGAAATTATTTGAAAGTCTGCACAACATCGGAGTAAGAGGAATAACCATAACTGGATTGCAGACTTCTTAATGGGAAGAAGGATAAAGGTTCGGGTCAATGGAACATTTTCCAAGGACCGAAGAACATGGGCTCGTGTACCTCAGGGATCTGTGCTCAGTCCTCTACTCTTCTCGCTATATATTAACTGTTGTTTATGTAAATAGATTAATATTATTTGTATTATTTAAAGCCTCATTATGTAAAAATATTTGTATATATAAATTGGACATTTGTTGTTGGCCATGGTCAAGTTTGAGCTCTTGTACGTCTAATTACGACACAACAAAAGTGGCAACGAGAATGCGCGATCTACAGAGTCAGTAAAAAGCTGAGGAAAACGGCGTCTATGCAAGTATAACAACTACATCTTTTAAACTATCTGGATCAAGAAAACAAAGGAGTAGAAAAGATCAACATGACAAGTTCAAAGTTAATAGTACCTTTTAGATGCTATAGCCCAGTGGAGGACACTCCGATCTTTTTGTACAAAAATTTGAGGCTTACTTTTTGGCATCTGAAGGAGGGAGATTAAAGTGCTGATTTTACCTCGCTACCAGATTCTGAAACTTTAAGCAGGGAAACGACATTTTCTTCCTGGTCTAATGAAAGATCAACCCTATGATACTATCATTCAAAGAATTAAGCTGCATTTGGTTCCAAAGAAGAAAGTGATACCACAGCGATGCAGATTTTTAAAGAGTATTCAACAGGAAGGAGAATCAATTTCGGAATATCTTAGAGAATTGAAATATTTAGCAATAAATTGTAATTTCGGCGATATGCTGGGAACCATGATGCGAGACCGTTTTGTGGCTGAAATCAAGTTGGAAAGCCTGCAAAAGAAGCTACTACAAGAAAACGACGATGTCACCCTGGATAAAGTTTTGCAGTGGCGATCTCGTTTGAACTGGCGGAGATAAATACAAGAGAATTACAAGATAAATTAGTGTCCAAGATATCCCCTGAGAATCGAAAAGATAAAAAGGGTGAGTACAATAATAGTATGGTGCAGCATAGGCCTTTCAGGCAAAGGGGAGAAATAATGTGTTATAGATGTGGTGAAAGACATTCACACGTGGCCTCTGTTTGCCCTCATAGAACAAAGACTTGTTTTAAAATGTAAAAAACTGGGTCATTTAAGTAGGGTCTGCAAAGCTAGTAAATAAATGTGGGGATGTAAATATGTACAAGAGGACTCTATATATTCTGTACAGAGCGAAACTGATGTCACAATAAATTTAACAGTAGATGATTATTATTTGTGCTTTACTATAGATACAGGAAGTTCAGTTACGTTAATACCTAAAGATATTTATAAGAATTATTGGCAAGGTAAAAATTGTTTCCAACAAATTAAGGATTAAAATCCTTTTGTAGTAATTCAATAGAGATTATAGGGCAAAGAAATGTTTTTGTAAAAGAAGCCAACCAATATTTACGATTAATAGTTGTAAAAGAAAATTCCAGGTGATTTTGTTAGATAGAAAATGACTTAAACAGTTAAAACATGATTAATCTAGATTGTTTAGCATTAAAAATTAAATAATGAATCTAATAGAAATAGTTTGATTGATAGATATGCAGATTCGTTTAACAAAGATTTGGGCTGTCTAAAGGATGTTAAAATAAATTTTAATTTAAAAAAGGATGTGACTCCTGTATTTTGTAAGGCCAGAAGTTTACCTTTCTCTCTAAAAAACAAAAGTAGAAAATGAAATTGATCGTTTTTTGAATTCTTGCATTTTATAACCTATAGTTAATGCATATTGGACCGCTCCAATAGTACCAGTATTAAAAAAGGATGGTAGTATAAGTATATATGGTGACTTTAGATGTACAGCTAATAAAGCAATAGAATTAGATAGGTATCCCATTCCATCGATCGATGAGATCTTTTCAAAATTATCTACAAGCACCGTACTTTCGACTCTAGACCTATCACAGGCTTACTTACAAGTATTGTTAGCGGAAGAAGCCAAAGCTGTTGTTGATATAAACACAACAAAGAGGTTGTTTTCTTATAAAAGACTACCATATGACGTAGCGGTAGCACCAAATAAATTTCAGAGGATTATGGAAGGTCTATTTGCTGATTTGTCAGCTGTGGCCTGCTACATAGATGATATTTTGGTTGCAGGAAAAGAATTTGAAGATCATGAACAAAAGTTGGATCTAGTGTTTAGATGATTGCTAGACAAAGGTTTAAAGTTAAACAGATATAAATGTAAATTTTAAAAGAAAACGGTGGAATATTTAGGGTTTAAAATGGATAAATATGGACTGCATCCCTTAGAAAATAAAATTAAAGCAGTGATAGAGGCGCCTGAACCTAAAGAATGTTTCGCAATTAAGATCTTTCATAGGACTCTTAATTTATTTATATAGATTCATAAAGAATATAGCAAACATTTTAGCGCAATTCTAACAACCTTTGAATAAAAATTGTAGATGGAATTGGACGAAAGAATATCGAATGTTATTTTTAAAATGTAAATCATTATTAATGGACTATGCACTAGGCGTAATTCTGAGTCATAGAAATGATAGAAAGTAAGAATGCCCTATAGCTTTTGCTTCTAGAACATCAACTGAAGCGGAAAAACGTTTCTCTCAACTAGAAAAGAAAGCGTTGAGCATAACTTTTGGCGTTGAGAAATTCAGACAATACTTACTGGGACGAAAATTTGTATTGGTCACAGACAGTCGACCCTTAATTCATATATTTTCACCTCATAAACCAATTCCCATATGTGCATCATCCAGAATTAAAAGATGGTCCTTAAAATTAGCTGCATTTAATTATTCTGTAGAATTTCGAAAAACTAGTGGTAATTCCAATGTTGACGCATTGTCACGTCTTCCTTTAGAATCGAGTGTCAGGGTGTCTCTTGATGAAGACCAGGTACTTTTTCTCAGGAAGTTGAATAAGGTACCGGTCTCTTTTATGAGACGCACCAAGATAAAATACTGTCTATAGTATTAAGGAATGTTAGAGAAGGCAACTGTGTGGAAATTCACAAGGGGGTACCGAGGGAAAACCCATAGCTCCTCATTATAAGATCAATGAGGAATTAAGTTTGGAGTTTGGTTGTCTCCAATGGCGTGAAAGAGTGGTAATTCCCCAAAAATTAAGATTTTTAATTTTAAATAACTTGCATGAAATACACATGGGGATTGTTAAAATGAAGATGAATGCCAGACGGTATTTTCTGGTGGCCAGGCATAGAGAGTAACATCGAGGAGTTAACTAGAGAATGTAGAGTATGCCAAGAATCGGCAAGCATGCCCCCGGCTACCATCTCGTAATGGACTTGGCCCGAAAAACCGTGGCATCGACTTCATCTTGATCGAGCGGGTCCGTTCATGGGAAGAATGTTTTTGGTTCTCGTGGACGCATACTCAAAGTGGATAGAAATTTTTATCATCAAAGATATTACCAGCAAAACGATTATAAATCATCTTAGAGAAATTTTTGCCAGATTTGGATTGCCCTATTTTTTGTTTACAGATAACGGAAGACAGTTTGTCTCCGGTGAATTCGAGCAATTTACCAAAATGAATGGTATACGGCACACTAAGACCAGTCCGTATAATCCTGGTACAAATGGTTTAGCTGAGAGATATGTAAGAGAGTTTAAAAACCTTTTGAGAAAGAATAATGGGAAGGATGATTTAGAGACGAATCTACAAAGATTTTTATTTGCTCATAGAGCATTCTCCCAAACTGTAATAAAGGAATTCCCCCGCGGAACTGCTAATGAAGAGAAGTTTAAGATCAAGATTTTCGAATTTAATACCAAGATGGGAAATCCGCGAGAGGTATTTCATGAGGCCGTAAGAAGACAGGAGCAGTTTACTACAGGTTGCGAGGTTTATTTCCGCAACTATGCAACTGGACCTAAACGGTAAAAAGGTACCATTTTGATATTATTGAGCTACCGTCACTACCTTATAAGTCGCGAGGGCGTCGTGTATAAGAGGCATATCAATCAATTGCGACCTGTGAGAAAGAAACAAGTGGTGACAAGAAATTTGATACTTCCTCGAACATCAGGAGAGAAGCCTGTAGGTGGAAGTCAGAAATAAAGTGAAGAGGAGGTTCCAGAGGTTACATCAGGAAACAAGGAGGAGACTGCTTCTGTGCACGTACCCTCTTGCCCTCCTAGACCAGGGCCTGCTGCTGTACACGTGCCCTCTTGCACTCCTAAACCGGAGCCTGCCGCTGTGCAAGTGCCCGTCCGCAGTCCTAGACCTCAGAGAGCCAGGAAACCCCCAGACCGACTGGAGTATTATTAAGGGGGAGATGTGTTGTGTATGTAAATAGATGAAGATTATTTGCATTCTTTAAAGTCTCATTATGTAATAATATATGTGTATATAAATTGGACATTTTTGTTGGCCAAACGAAAAGAATAAGAGCTAAAAAAAAGAGTCATGGTCAAGTTTGAATTGTTCTACATCTAATTACGACACAACCTTAACAACATCCATCCTCACTGAAGACAAAAAAGTTGCCTGTTATGCAGATTATATAGCCATATGGCACACAAGTAGCATAATAGATATATCAGAAAAATACTGAACACATCAATGAGATGACTGGAGAAGTGGGCAATTAACTTAAAATGACCATAAACCCAATAAACACATATCTATAGGTCTCTTTCACTGACAGGAAAATGGCATGAATTTAACTCCAAAATAAGCATAAACAACCATATAATTGATAGAATTAGATCTCCAAAATACCTAGGTGTGATACTTGATGAGGAATTGCGATTTACAGAACACATAATTAGCACCTCAAATAGAGCTACCAGAAACCTAAACAATCTAAGAAGGCTATGTGGAACAAATTGGGAAGCAAAACCCAAAATTCTCAGAACAACATATATCACCTTAATAAGGCCAATAATGGAATATGCAACACCTGTTTGGGCTCCCTCAAGTTCATCACTAAAAAGAAGACTAGACAGTGTTCAAGCAAAAGCGGCCAAATTAATCACTGGTTCTGTTTCAAATACCAACAATTAGAAAATTCAGAGAGAATGTGGTCTAGACCTACTTGAAAGCAGAAGACAATTAAAAACAATAAAATTCACCAATAGATTAAAAACTAAAGAAACCGGACACATATTCCATAGAACCTATTTAAACTGGACACATATTCCATAGAACCTATTTAAACTGGACACAAAAAGAAAGGCTCAAAAGATCTTCAACACTTCATTACGACAACAATATTAGAAAGAGCATAAAAATTGAACCTAATGAATTTCAAATTCGAGAATAACCAATATTTCCTACCCCATTGCCATCAAATGTAATCATCAATCTTAACCTGAATGAACCCTGCAATAAAAAAGAGAACAAAAACATACTTTAAAAAAAGGACTTGACACAATTGGTTTATGCGAACAGATTAATTTTTTAACAGAATATATAGATGGATCATCAGAACGTAACATAAGTAATGGAGGGGCTGGAATTAACATAATACTGCAAGATGGAACATACATCAAAATCAAAGAAGGAGCAAGAAAGATTTCGTCAAACTTCACTTGTGAACTGACAGCTATCTGGAAAGCTCTTGATGTATGCCTTAACCAACCATCCCTGCATCAAGCAGAAGGGATTTTAATATACAGCGGCTTCATATCCGATCTAGAAGCAATTCAGAAGGGCAATACTATAATCACACAGAAAATACATTAGTTACTTACTCAACTGATATCGTTGGAGAATAACTGCATTCTACAATGGATTCCTGCCAGTGTTTGGATCGGGGGTAATGAAATGGCAGTTGAATTTGCAAAGGAAGCCAGAAAGTTGAGCCAAAGGAAAGAACAAATGTCATTATTTGACGCTAATGCTTTTGCAAAATACAAGATAAGTAAACAAAAATAAGAAAAGATCAAAATGCGAAATAAACTCCGAGAGAAAAATGACAAAACTATAACAAGATTTAGAACAAAACATTATAAAGGATGACAATACATTCAGTTGGCACAAGAACCTATAGAACATGCAACAACTGTCCTGGTGTGGAACTAACACCTACCCACATATTCTCATGCTCGCAGCCTTGCAGAAAATTGACATAGACCCAGAGAAGCTACTTTACACACCCAAGATAGTGGAAAATGCTGCTGCTGTCATAGAGAGATGCATGGAGACATCTGAGGCTCTTTATTGGGCACGACAAAACCAACAACGGCATTCCAGAGTAAAATAAATCATCAGAGATAGATAAATATTTTTCAAATGAATTGAAATAAATATAATCGATACCGAGAGAGAGTTGAATTAAAAAAAAAATAGAAAATTATTATATTCTAAATTTAAATAGCTGAGAGGATTCCAGCAAACCGCATCTAAAATATCCGTTTTTTTTTTTTTTTTTGCTACATGTTTTAATTTGCATATACCTATTTTACATATCTCAGATTGTATTTAAAAATCGTTAACCATTTCTTCTAAATTTTGGCGAAATGGTGTTTTATTAATTTATCATTTGATATTATTAGTATTCTTTCCTGGTATTTAAAAAGGAAAAATACGTGTCGTTCTGTTATATTTTTCAATTTATCAAACAATTTGGCCGCTGAATCGCTGATTCTGGTAGAGCGCCATCTCTAGCGAATAAAGTTGTAACTAAAAATAAATTTCAAAATTTTCATTGTTTGCCATAAAAAATCCCATTGCATCCTGAACACAATGGTGTTTACCGCATTGCTCTAGCGCAAATATTCGCGGAGTTATTAATTTTTAAAGTTGTGCGGGACTTTTGGATCACCCTGTATATATATATATGTGATGATTTAAGACCATGGAATTGTTGTAAATAGTCTAGATATCTACTACCACATGTTCCACCCCATGACTGTATATAACTTCTTATGTACTGCACATAGAAAACCTCAACTAACATCAATCTGTACCGCGTAAGAATCTAATAAAGTATCGCAACTGTACAGATAGAAGGAATGGAGACTAACAGGAGAAAGTTAAGGTTAAAACAAATTAGGCTTAGGTGATCGTAGAAGTAAGGCCTAGCAAAGAAGCTTAAAGTTAGAACCACTATTAATAAATTTATAGTCAATTTTACGATCGCGGAAACCATAAAAGTCGAGTAACGCCCCGTATTTCCGGAGCAAGGCCGGATATATCTTCCGTCAAAGAGATAAGCCAGGCCCAATCAGAAGACAATACCTAAGTAGGTCAACCAATAGCCAACGGCCACGTGAAAAAGTCCCACCAATTAGGAAAGAATCACCTAAATAGGTCAACCAATTAGAAAGAAGAAAGGTCTTGGTGTTAAATCGAGAACCTAGGTTAGGCAGTCTACGCTTGGATCCCAACGGTAACACTTGCTCTAAAGATCTCTCTCTCCACTCATCCCATTCCTTCTTGACGTCAGACGCTTCTTAGTGGAATCTCTGTTTGTTTATTTCACCTTTGGCCCAGCTGTGTCGCCTTCCACCACGACTGCACGGTAGAGTTGACATCGAGGTTCGTCTAGCATCAGGTAACACTGGTCCCAGAGGTCCCAAGATATCACATATATATAGTGTAAAAACTATATAATAAAAATATAATAGTGACTCTATATTTAAAATTTAATGAGTAAACTGATAACAATGATAACACTGGTCAACAAGATTTTTGCACAAGAGAACCTGATTATGTTTCTAGTGTAACTGTTCATGCTGAACTCAAAAATCTAATCAGAAATTTCCCATCACCTATGGTTTTTGCGTGACGATATTTTCTTAGTATTGGGATAAATACAGTAAAAAATGCAAACAATGTTACGTAAGCAGTTTTGCATAACCCTTATTACATTACACTGGTTTATCAAAAAATATTTTCTTTGTCCACAAAGAAATAGCATCTTATCTACAAGTCCTGAATCCAAATATACCATTAGTTTTTTTCTATTACGCAATATTTCTGAGATACACCTACTTGAAATTTGGAAAAATTGTTAATATATAGGCATATATGAACGAAACATATTTATTTATTGAAAAGCAGTGACAAGGGATTTTCTTCTATACTTTGCTTGTAGTAGATCCCTCTTGAGTGTCCAGCAGTAGTCGGCAAGCATTGCGGGACTCCATTTACCTTGGTACCGCTTCTCCATTCTTGATATATCTTGATGAAACCTCTCACCATGCTCATCGCTAACTGCGCCAAGATTGTCTGGAAAGAAATCTAGATGTGAATGCAGGAAATGGATCTTGAGGGACATGTTATGCATCCCAGTGCCTTGTAGGAAAGTAAACAGATCATTAACTATGTCTCGGTAATTTTCAACCTTGACACTTCCTAAGAAGTTTTTGCAAACGTTTCTAAAGGTATTCCATTCTGCTGCTTCAACTTCAATCAAACTATTTTAAAAATTTCCATCCTGCTGCAATTCTCGAATCTGAGGTCCAACGAAAATGCCTTCTTTAATCTTCGCTTCACTTATACTAGAAATTTTTTTGTTTTAGGTAGGCAAATCCACTGGCATTTCGATCCATTGCCTTGACAAAGTTCTTCATTAATCCCAGTTTAATATGTAATGGTGATAAGTAAATATTTTCTGAATCGATCAGGTGTAGATTTGCAATATTTATATATCCTGGAGTAAAGATTTTACGGTTTGGCCAGATTTTTTTAATGTAATGCCTTTCCCTATCTCTGCTATCCCACTCACACAGAAAACAACAAAATTTTGTATATCCAAGCTGTAATCCACGCAAGAGAGCAACGACTTTCAAATCGCTGCATATTTTCCAGCCGTATCTTTCATATTCTATCTTTTTCAAAAGCAGTTTCATGTTTTCGTAAGTCTCTTTCATGTTGGATGCATGTGCTATTGGCACTGATGGGAACTTATTTCCATTGTGAAGGAGAACAGCGTTCATACTAATTTTTGAAGAATCAATTAATAAACGCCACTCTTCTGTATCATGGTCATGACCAAGCGCTTCCATTAGACTAACAACATCATTGCAATATACTAAATCATTCTCTTCTGAAAAGAAGTCTTGGAATTCATCTTGACTCTTGCGAAAAAAGCATACTTTTGTGCCTTTATGCAGCATATTCCAGCCTTTTAACCTAGAGCCTAAAAGTTCACTCTGTTTTTTGGATAAATCTAAATCACGTACGAGGTCGTTCAAATCTCCTTGGGTTAATAAATGAGGTTCAGATAAAGCACCTGCTTCAAAATTTGTGTCATCCCACTGTTGCTCTCGTCTATCTGAATCATCGTCACTAAATATTACATTTTCAGGAGGCTGTGGAACAGGTAAAATATCACTTTGAGGAACCGGTCTCATAGCAGAAGGCAAATCTGGATATTCAACTGTATGTCTTGATTTGGATGTAATACCTGTAGTCTTTGTCAAACAAAAATAACAGTCTGAAGAATGGTCTTTAGGTTCCCTCCATATCATTGGAACCGCAAAAGGCATATGACGTTCACCTTTAATCCACCCTGTAAGATGTCGAACACAAATTACACAACAATGGTGAGGAGCCCAAGTCTTATCTTGGTCACAGACTTTAAAGCCAAAATAAAGTTCATAGAACTTTTTGATGAGCGGTGTAAAGTTTCGCCTTTGAACTTTGAAAGTTAATTCCCCACAAATATAACAGAAAATATCTGGAATAGTAATGCAACGCCTCGGCATATTGACACAGTCTAGTGCACACGATTAATAAAAGCAAATCGATAGAGAGGAATAAACTAATCACTTCAAATTTACCTGTCACTTCTGCTGCAAATCTATTAAACAAATCGTTAGGTTCAATTTAAATATATATATTAAAACTGTTAATGAGCAAATAGCATTACAGAGCTTGTCGTTATTTTTGAGTTGAAAGCAAAAGAGATTATAATATTATATAATAATAAATTGTATATATTCAATTAAAATTTCAATAATTTGTTATTTAAATTAATATTTATGATTCTTAAAGAGCAAAATTTAATTAATAACAGATAAAATAAAGCTTTTGGCTCCACATACCAACTCTTCTTGTCAAAAATAAAGCGCTAGCTTAGTTAATGATGTAACTTAAAAAATGCTTACATAACATTAGTTTCATTTTTTACTGTATTTATCCAAATACTAAAAAAAGACCATCAGGCAAAAACCATGGGTGATGGGAAATTTCTGATTATATTTTTGAGTTCAGCATGAAAAGTTACACTAGAAACACCATCAGGTTCTCTTGTGCAAAAAAAAAAGTTTTTTTTGTAGACCTGTGTAATTTATATCAAGTAGATTTGATTAGATTAGCAAGCTAAATCTAAATTAATTATAAAAATAAATAGTTGTTTAGTTTTATAGTTTAGTTTTGTATTAAAATTATCTTTATTATTTTGATTATTTAAATTCAAATTATAAAATTTGTAAATTGTTATTATTTAGTAGATAGAGAGAGAAAAAAAATCCTTTACTTCTTACACATCATCCAATTAATTATATATTTATAATTAATAACAATAAAATATAACAACGTAACGTCTTTTGCATCGGCTTTTACACGTCATTTAGACATACTCTAATTTGTATATAGAATAATAGAAGTGAGAATATATATAATATTATAAATTTTAGTAGTTAGAGAAAAGAGAGAAAGACAGAACCATACACTTATAATCAAACTAATAATAAGAAAAAATAATTTTTTTTGTAAAGAAGGTAGATAAAATTGTTAGTATATATATATATATATTTTTTTATAATTTTATATTTTGTCTTTTTTTTTAAAGATTTTTAATAATTTTTTTTATTTTATATAATGAATATATCTAGTTGTATTTAGTGAAATATCTATAATATGAATTAACTTTTGTTATAAATTTGGTTATTATGTTTTGAAACCCTAATGGTAGACCAGACATATACAAAAAAAAAATTAAATGAATTAATTAATGGAAAGAGAGATATGCTGGACCGGGGATTATCAAATAGAAGTCCAGCTGATAAATTTTTTTTTGTATATGTCTGGTCTACCATTAGGGTTTCAAAACATAATAACCAAATTTATAACAAAAGTTAATTCATATTATAGATATTTCACTAAATACAACTAGATATATTCATTATATAAAATTTAAAAAAAAATATTAAAAATCTTTAAAAAAAAAAAAGACAAAATATAAAATTATAAAAAATACATATATATATACTAACAATCTTATCTACCTTCTTTACAAAAAATTATATTTTTTCTTATTATTAGTTTGATTATAAGTGTATGGTTCTGTCTTTCTCTCTTTTCTCTAACTACTAAAATTTATAATATTAAATATATTCTCACTTCTATTATTCTATATACAAATTAGAGTATGTCTAAATGACGTGTAAAAGCCGATGCAAAAGACGTTACGTTGTTATATTTTATTGTTATTAATTATAAATATATAATTAATTGGATGATGTGTAAGAAGTAAAGGATTTTTTTTTTCTCTCTCTCTCTCTACTAAATAATAACAATTTACAAATTTTATAATTTGAATTTAAATAATCAAAATAATAAAGATAATTTTAATACAAAACTAAACTATAAAACTAAACAACTATTTATTTATATATATACATATATATATATATAGTGTGTCATGAACTTACTAAACTGAGAATCAAAAGTTTATGGAGGATTAGGCCTTAAATAGAAGGGAGACATGCTCGCGGCGGATTGGTCAATGTAAGTCACAAGACTTGAAAGGATTTTTTTTTTTTCATTTCTGGCCACTCCGACCACCCAGAAGTCTGAAAATTTGTACACTTGCATTGTCCATTGGATTGAGTGAGTGTTAAAAGTTTCATACTTCTATGTGAGCTGAAAATATATCAAAAATAATTTACAAAATTTGAAAGGCAATTTAAAATTTGTTAATTCCCGGCCACCCTGACAACCCAGAAATCTGTAAATTTGCCAACATGCATTGTCATCGGGGTCTAAAAGTATATTAAAAATGGATTGCAAGATTTGTGGACAAACAGACAGGGAAGCAAGTTAAATAAAAGCTTTAAAAAATTAGAATGCGTTTCAAAAATCAAAAATGACAATATCACATATCTCCTAGTAACTATATTAGGTAATTCAATATACAGTTACGAGCGTCATGCGTTCTTCATCTCTTAATTCTTCAGTTTTCATCTCTGTCACCGTTTGCTTTTTTTTTTCTTGGAATGGCGCTCTCCTATTGGTTGGCTACGATCACGCCACCTTTGCCCCCCCCCCCCCCCCCCCCCCCCCACTCGCTTTTTCGTTTTTGTAACTATTGTGTTGGAGCGGGTCGCTCCTTAAATAAATGCATATATTGGTTAATAACTAAATGGAATCCTCTCTTTCTTTTTCCCAGTAAGAGACGCCTACGGAAGCCAACAGCACATAGACAGATAAGCACATAGGCTATAGTTATTAACTAATATATGCATTTATTTAAGGCGCCAATTTATAATTGTAACAAATAGTATTTGAATAAAAACATTCAATCGGGTGAAACACGGGCGTTGCCCGGGTCATTCGGCTAGTATTATATATGCTCTAAGTGCACTTTAGAACAATTATTCTATTATTTCTTTTATATAACCTTTCTCTTTTACCTTTATATCCGGGTACTACCCGAAATAAAAAAGTCCTTTGAATATATTTTTGGGACAAAAGAGGTTTAGAAAATCATAATAAAATGTCCATTAATTTTGTAAATGAGCGTGTTTAATTCGGTTTAGATATACTCGTGTTTGCGACGGCCAAATGTATTAATTTTATTTATTTGAAGGCAATTTCAGAAAAGTTAAGAGATTTGTGTTCCACCGAAGCACTACACAAATCTCATCTAGGCATGTCACATAGAAAAACGAGGAAAGGCAATCGTAGGAATGGCATTTATTTTGACCAAAGCGATTCCATCTTATTTACGTAAAATAAGTGAAGTTAGCTGAGTAACAAATTCTGTTACAATAAAATTATAAACACGTTTTTACCTCAGCCTGTAGATATTTCAAATGTAGGCATGTATCTAGATCGACACTTATTAGGGTTAAAAACTTATAGCACTATATATTATATTAAATATATAAAATTTACAAATACATTTATATAAAATAAGAAACATACAAAAATGACTAAGCTTTTTTTTTAAATGTCACTTTATTTTTCAAAACAAAAAAAAAGAGGTAAGAATACATACACAATGTGAAAGCAGGGAACTTTGGTAGGATGAACGTATTTTGAGTATACACGACCCTAAAAAGAGAGGAGCAAGGCGCGCGAGTAAAGATGAAACTGCATCTTTACTCAATTTGGTCCCAAAATCTTTTCTCACGGCCTTCATGAACGTATTTCAAAAGAATTTTTTGACGATTCTTACAAAAGCTAGCAATATCTTTAATATTTAGCTTCATCTCAGCCAGGTCTTTCTTATCCTTCTTATCCATATCTCTCTCGAGATACTCCGAGAGTTTCTCTATGGCACTTTCAAGATATCTTTGGTTTATTTCAAATATGATGGACTGGTTGTTTTTATTAAGATAGTATGCGAAGGCATAGGTATATATCAGGGTTTGTCTGCAGCGGCACAATACATTTATGGCCCTTGGGAGGAAGTCTACATCACTAAACCAATATTTCTGAAACATCCTTGCTTCAATTTTTTCCTTAACTTCAGCGTGCAGCCTAGTCTCGAACTCCAGGCTCTGAAGGTGGTTCGTGTAACGGTTGTAGTAGAATAGGTATCTTTCAAGATCTTCTCTTGCTTTTGACACGGATGGTAAACTGTTTTCATTGTACTGATTACATTCATAATAATGCTCATGAGAATCCATAGGTCGTAGGCATTTCCAGCAAAAATGAAAATAACAATTTAGACACTTCATGTGATTACAGCCGCCGTTCTTTCTTATCGTAAACTTACAATTAGGACACTCTTTAGTATTTACTGCTATCCAGTTAGATGTTCCGTTCTCGCCAATACATTTAATTTTCCATTTACGCAAATGGTCACAACCAATAGGATCGTGCCAATTTTCTCCGCACGAGAAGCAGAAAGTTTTTGTACAGTTGCACGTAACAGGTTTTGCCCCATGATACTCTACTTTAATCGCATTGTTGCAATCTGGAAAAGGGCACCAGCGTAGATTTTTGTTGAAATTCACAAAGCTGTTGGTGATTAGATGCTGGTATTTTTTTATGACTCCTTTATCCTTAATTAGGCTCATTACTGTTTGGTCATCAACCAATATATCGCACCCATGCGCTGCACAAGAGATTATCTGACCATTGCCATCTTCCATGATCTTTACAGTTAAATATTCAGTCCAGCATTCTTTACAAAATCTGTGACCGCATGCTGATCCTTCCATCAGGGTAGAGGATTTTTGGGTGACACATATTTGACACTCCTCGATGCTTGGCATTTCAGTGTTCGGATTTCTATGTGATGGATGCTCCACAAATGGATTCACAATACGGGCCTCTTCAAAAAATGTTTCTTTGTCACATCCGTAGAACTTATCACAAAGCACTACTTTGTCCCATTTAAAATGGTGTAACAAAATTCGAACTATTGTTGATGGCATGTTAACGACTGAATTTACTTCATTAATAGTATCATTCATATACTGCACAATCTGATCTAAAGTGAAAACTTCAAAAACCTTTTTTTTCTTGCCTTCCATTTCATCTTCTAATCTTGGTGATTCCGAATCAAAAGACGAGGAGGAGTCTTCTTGATCGCTGGATTCATTTTCTGAGTCATATAGATCTGCTTCACAAAACATTATAAAATTTTCTTATATTAAGCTTCAAGCTTGTTTTACTTAAAATAGCGCAGAATAAGCAAATTTTAATTCAAATGGAATTTTTTCGATTAAAATTTTGAAACTAAAGATTAGTAAAATATCTTGAACTTTTATGAAGATAAAATAATATGTGGGTTTTATACAATTTTTATTTTAATTAAAAAATAATCTTTTTTTAATTCAAAGGATTCGTTATTATTTTAATTTTTAAATTTGTGAAAAGAAAAAATAAATAAAAACATATAAAATTATTTTGACGTTTCTCCAAACTCCTATCGCCATTCTATAAATGGAAAAAAAATGTTATTAAAACTTAAAGTATTTAATCTTTATATGAAACCTTTTTTTTAACTATATAAAAACCTTTCAAATTCTAAAATTCAAACATTAAAAATCTTTATTAAAAATTTCAGCAAAAAATTGGAAACTATTTTAGACGCGTATGATTCTTTTTTAAAAATTGACAATTATCTACTGCCCTTACTGCAATGAAAAATTAATGGGAGGGCCTGGCTCATCAGTGGTGAACCCTCCCAGCGGTTTCGCCATTCTAATTTGACCACTGATGAGCCAGACCCTCCCATTAATTTTTCATTGTAGTAAGGGCAGCAGATAATATTGTTTCATAATAATTTAAGAAATCATGAGCGTCTAAAATAGTTTCAAAGTCTCGTGACAGAGGGCGCGCTAATGCATCATATTATAATAATAAAATTCTTCAGGAAATTATATATATAAATATTTGTTATTATAATATATATGCAGTAGAACCTCTCTTTAGCGGACCTTCTCTACAAAGGACAGTTTTCATTTGCAAAATTACCATTTTTACAATTTAGCAACTCTCCGGTAAGAGGACACCTCTCCCTAAAGGACACTTTGGCTCTGCAATTAGGTGTCGTTTACAGGGAGGTAGTTCTACTGTATATATATATGTCGTATCTGTCGTGGTCGAATGGAAGGGCGCAGCAGTTGTGCATGTATGCTTCGAAAAATAACTTGTTCCACACTCGTGAGCGCGCGCCCACAGCGGTGGCGTAGCCTTCATCCGTGCGCGCTGGCTCCCACGTTTATTTTGTACAGTGATTTATAGATGGATGAATTTGTATTTACATTTTAACATATTAATTATGGCGAAAATAAATTATACATCTTTAGCATTAGGCAAATTATGACAGATGGTACCTGTGTGTGATAAATAAATTTAAAATGATTTAAAAATTATTTAGTTGAGACTGGGAGGCAATTTTATAAATTGAATTCTGATACTATGGTACAAAAATTAAAAAATTTGTGTGATATTATACTAAAATATATACAAGTATAGATAAAAACAACAATAAATATGAAATATAATACATCTCTATATATATAAAAATGAATGTTTGTATGTCTGTCTGTATGTCCGGTATACAAATTCGCAGTAGTTCACTAATTCAAACCAAAATTTCCATACATAGGTAAAAAATACGGGGAAGACGATAGGCTATTTTAAAAAATATATAAATCAATTATTAAGACTATATATTTTTATTCAGAAAATGATGATGACGATATTGCTGTATCATGTTTGATTATCAGATACAAAATTATATCGGGAAAAATTCCAAAAAGCAGAGACCACGGGTGAAACCAGTTCATTATTTTGTACGCAGGAACAAAATTCTAACAGAAAAACATTCATTCGAGCAGAAAACAAAAGCTAGATCATCTTTCTATAAAAATATCGCTTCTCAGACACAAAGTTTGGAGCGGGACGTTTCACAAGAGTGACATCCACGGCGCCAATTTATAATTGTAACGAATAGTATTTGAATAAAAACATTTAATCGGGTAAAACCCGGGCGTTGCCCGGGTCATTCGGCTAGTAAGATAATAAAGTTTTAAATGTTTTAAATGTAGCAGGATATGAACCTGTGTGATGAGGATACGACTGTGTATCTGTTTGTGGGAGTGTTCTGTGCGTGAAAGGATC
>CP092875.1:35052622-35072454 GCA_030710605.1 Cordylochernes scorpioides
GGCGGTCGAGGATATCCTCGATTCTCGGGAGGGGATGGACATCAGAGCTGATTAGCTCGTTCACCTTTATATAATCGATACAAAACCGTTTGGTCTTGTCGCGCTTAGTGACGAGGGTGACAGGGCTCGAGAAAGAGGTGAAAAAGATTGCTCTATAATGCCATTCTCTAGCATTTGTTGGACTTGATTACGGATTTCTTGTTGGTCACATATCGGAACACGATATGGCCATATGGTAATTATTTTATCGGAATTCGTGGGTATTTTTACTGTGGAATCCGTAAGCATGGTACGTTGAATTTGTTCTGTGTGAAGATGTGATTGTATCTTTGTAAAAGTATTGTGAACTGGGGTGTATAGCGAGTGTCAGGTGTTGTGTTGTAGTATGCATGTGGTATAAAGGATTTTGTTGGGTCTTAGTGTGAGTGTCGAGTTCGTGTGTGGGTTGGTCATGTGATAGTTGTGTGACGACGTGTGATCACCTATGTGCTCGACATGTAAGTTGTCCTGCTGTATGGACATGTTTTGGGCATGGTGTTTACAAGTTGAAGCCGTTGTGGCTTTGTTATTTGAGGGCATGTAAAAAAGGCAATTGGCCTTAGTGAAAAAATGGCATGTAGATAAGGGTTTTTTTTTCAATGAATGCACGCAATGGTTGTCATAGGCGGAAAGTTTGGCTGTAGGGTAAGATCTTTGTGATATCGCCTGACATTGCCAGTAGGTGCATACATTTGGTACAGTTGTTAAAATGGTAGAGGATGGGGTAGACAATGGGGCGCCCAGCTGGAATATAGTGCATTTATTAAAATCTATTGCTAATTTGAATTTGTGGAGGCTATTAAGGCTAAGAATTCCAAATGTAACGGTGCATTCACTACATGGAAATTCTCTCTTCGGGATATTTGGCCTATGGTTTGTGGGAAAGACAGTTTACCCATTGTTTTTGCAAAACCATCCAGGGTTTGGAGATCCAGTGAATGTCTCTTAAGGGTTAATTTAGGCAGGTGAGTTTTAACATATTGTAGAGATTGTATGGCACTATATTCAGGCTGGCGCCTGTATCAATTAAAAAGGGGCATGGTATATTAGGGGCTAGGAAAAGTTTTACAGTCAGTTGGGTTAGGGAGCCTACCTCAGTCTCGAAAAGTCTGCTCGGCTGGGGTGTCTCTGGCTTGAGATGGTTGCTGGGGACTCGGGACTGGTTGTTTTGGGACTGATTGCACTGTCCTGGCACTTTGATATCGGTTGCTCGGGACTGATTGCACTGTCCGTTCTTTTTCATGGGTCGCCGGGACTGGTCGATGCCGGCATTCGCTGTGCCAGTGTCTCGCGCCGCAGAACTTACAGTTGGACGGTGGAAGAGGTGCATTCCAGGCACCTGGACGTCGAGGTGTGTTGTGGTACGGACCCGACATCGTGGGCGGTTGGTCCTCTCTGTGTCGCGTTGTCGGTACACTGGGCCCGTGGATCCGCTGTACCAGTCGGTTCCTAGGTTCTCGGGATGCACTACGCGGACTAGGCGCTGGTCGGAGAATGGCAACCCTTCTGTCAGCGTCTCGAGGATCACCTCCTGCGGGAGTCCTAGTTGTAGCCCCATGGCGGTTTTCTTCTCCCGGTAGTAGGTCTCTAGGTTGGCTTGTCCAGTAAGCTTCATGGCGAAATATTTCGCAAAGGACGCTTCGCTCGACTCAGGATAGAGATCTAAGAGGATTTGTCTCACCTGGAAATAGCTCCGGTCGGCCAGCCGAAGTTTCCTGAAAAGCTCCAGGGGTTGTCGCACCAGGTAGTTTGGTAGACGGAGCAGTTTTTCTTTTCTTCTATGGCGGCGTCTTCCATTTTCCGGTCGAATATTTGGAAAAACTGGATCGCGCTGTATGTTCCATCGAAAGGCGAGATTGTCGGTCCTGTAGGGTCGCATGACCTACCCTGGGACAGCGCGGCGGTGAACTGCTGAATGACATCCGCTAGAGGGCCCGTCTCCTCTCTGCCGGTCATTTCCTGTCTGCTGCCTTCTTCTTCCCTTTCTTTCGTTGGGTCGTCCTTCTTTACGCCCATTGAATCTTGGTTAATCTCCATCTCTTTATCCTGTCGACTAAATCCGTTTGTCGCAATATCGTTGCGGAATTTCTTGTTGTTGGATGAGAATGGTGTAGATTGTTGGAAGCGCAGTCGTTTGAGTGGAAAGTGAAGCATACAGTGGGGAATAACCAGGACACGTGGTGGGGTTTTGAGAATAAAGGCAACTGGTCGGAGGAAAGAAAGGCTTTGGAGAAGATGGAGCGGATTGTCTATTAACTATCTAATCACATGGCGGTGATTAACTTAGCTGATAAGGATGAACGGGGGAGGTATCTAGAGCAGGTATTACCTCGGTGGGATCGAAAGAACAACTAGGTGCTATCTCGGTGGGAGCGAAGCGACAACTGCCAATTCTTGGTTCTCGATTTAACACGAGAACCCTTCTTACTTCCCATTGGTGGAAAGGTGTGACGTGGCGGTTCCCTATTGGTCTACGTTACTTCTTTTGTCTCAAGACATGTCCCAGCTTGACCAGGAAGTAATAGTTTGTTGAACCCAACTTTTTATTAGTTCCGCGATAATAAAACTGGGTATAATTATGCTAATGATCGTGCTAACTTCTAAGCCTCTTTTCTAGGCCTTTCTTCCTCCAATGTTACCTTGTTTTATTGAAACAATCATACATTTTCATACATATATTGGATTAGGTTGGCATCTAATTGTACAAATTATGACATATATATATATATGAAAAAACAATAGAAAAAAATAAAAGATAAGTGGGTCAGGTGTTGATATTAAAATTAAAGAAGGCATCTCCTGACCACGAGCACATGTGCTTTTTAGATGGCAGAGCGCCATCTAGTGAAGCAAAAATAAACTAAACCTTTATTTAGCTTGCTCCGTGATATTTGGCCAACCCAATTTCTTGATAAATCGAGAAATTGGGTTGGCCAAATATCACGGAGCAAGCTAAATAAAGGTTTAGTTTATTTTTGCTTCACTAGATGGCGCTCTGCCATCTAAAAAGCACATGTGCTCGTGGTCAGGAGATGCCTTCTTTATTTTTAATATATATATATATATATATATATATATATATATATATATATATATATATATGGCAATATAATAATAAGGTCGGAAGAGAAATAATCGCACCACAAGTTTGGAAGAGGAACCCTGACAACCAGAGAAAGAGGGAGAGACGGGCCCGGCACAGCCGGACGGCCGTTCGTGTCGCACACAACCCCCCAACTGTTTTAAAAGTCCCAAGGTGTTAACGGACGGGCCCAATTTGCCGCCGTTGGAATGTCGCTGCTGTCTCAAGTGACCGGACTTTACATCCCGTCTCTCTCTAGGTTGACTGTAGACTTGCTTTATTATTCCTGGAAGAGTATATATTATGCATATTGAATAGCATATTTTGGATCAAAAATAAAATAAACATTTTATCTACTTATATAATTGCCTTATTCTGTCTGTGTGAAGTTCACGGATAGAATTTGGTCAGAATGGATAAAATAAAAAAAGTGTCAAGGGATGGGAATCGAACCCACGACCTTCCGCTTACCGGGCAGATGCCATGACCACTAGGCCACATGACCACAATTTATAATTGTAACAAATAGTATTTGAATCAAAACATACAATCGGGTAAAACACGGGCGTTACCCGGGTCATTCGGCTAGTTTAATATAAATGCCAATATTTCAATAGGCTATACGCCTAACTTCGTCAGGGCTTTTCTCGTTTTTTAACTGCTTTGGTTCATCACGTGATGCCTTCACGCGACGATATATAAATATTTGCTACTCTGTGGGGATAAAATTTAAAATATATACACACAAACAAATATTAATAAGAGACTAGTAAGAGAATACATTCATTAAAACAATCTATAATTATAGATAGCCAATTAAAAACAACAAAACAATAGTTTCCACAAATAAGTAAGTCAGTAAGAGATCTCACTAGAGTCATTCCGTTCTGAAACTCTCGAAGCCACACAGTCCTCCTTGTTAAGGCACTGTAGATCTGAGGAGCGCACTCTATTGGTCCGAAGGTCCCTGAAGAGCCATAATTCATTGTAGTACACCTAAAGTAAAACCTTCTATTTAAGGAGACCTCAATAGCAAGGTAACCTTAATAAAGAGGTCCATTTTTTCACCAGATATTTTGGACCAGAAATCTTGAACTTATTAACTGTAATAAAAAAAATATTTTGGAGAGGTTTTACTCTACATTTCAAAATATTTGGCAACTAGTTGTATGAGGACAAAATTTAACTTAGAAGGAACTTCTGGGAAACGGCAGGTAAACATCCGATTGCATAGCCATCATACGGCCCCATTCAACAAATGAACTAGTTCAAAATGATTTCATCAACTTCTAGATAAAACACACTCACTATATAATACTACTATTTTAACAGTCATTACATCACAAAGCTCTTAACATTTAAAATACCTTTGAAGAGAACAATAAATTTTGATTATTTCTTTGAAAAAAAAAAGGTACATTGAACAACAAGAGCAGCAGCAGCAGGGTTTCTAGCTGTCAATCTGATGGCTTGTGGAGAAGAAAATTCAAATTGTTTATAAATGTTTTACTTTCTCAAATACCTTCACACACAAACACAATAAAATAAAACAATGATTATAAATTTAAAAATCATTTGAAAAAAAAAAAAAGAAACAACACCTATAGAGTGGAGATATATATGTATTCATAAATTTCTTTGCATTCTTTCATGGAATCCAACCAACCCACTTTGTGCTAACAGCTAGTATGGGTGAGCTGTACCTCACTATAATACATTGAAGGTGGTGGCATTTGTTCAAAATTGAAGAAGACAGAATAAAAACCACAAGTACTAAATAGCAATGGAGTGATACTCTTTACAAGAGAAGGAAGGTAAAATAGATATATATGAAATATATATATAGACTAAAAATATATATCTTTTAAAAATCCGACTTTTTGTACAGAGGAGTCGAGCAGCAGCATCCACCTGCAGAGGAAAGCAGCAAGGACAGGGAAATAGATAGAGAGAGAAAGATTGAAACACTTTTTATTGACATCTTGTCAATTATGTTTTACAAAATTAATGAAGAATAATGGGAATATTTACAATGATTTATGAGTGAGGAAGGCTCCACCATCTCGATAGGGTCCTCCTCCAGACCAGGAGAGGGTCTTCTTGGACCCCCCGCAACTCCAGGACCAGGAAGTATTTGTAGATGCGGGTCTTGGCAGATGCCATGATGGCCAAGGCGTTGTCCTCCAGGTCATCCCGAAGATTCAGCTCTGCAGGTCAGGGGGCCGCTGGATGATGGTGAAGGCCTCCACGATGACTGGCCTGATCCGCCTACAGGACCAGTAGCGGTGGGCCAGTGACAGGTCTCCGGACCCACAGGCGATGCAGGACTCCCGGGCTGAGGCCGGATGCGCTTGATGGGGAAGAGCGTGCAGGGCCAGCCGCACAGCAACATCGGCATTGTGCCCCGAGTAAGCACCTCGCCGGAGAGAAGACCAGCTGATGGAGATGGGAATTCTGACGTGAGGGAGACACCAACCCAGCAGCTGGGTGATGGGAAGTGCAGCCAGGTGTGGACGCTCTAGCATGCGTCGGGCAGTGCGGGTGGTTATGCGCTGGAGGGGAGTGGCCGTCCCGCGCAGCACAATGGCATTCTCGATGTTGTCAACACGGTGGGTGTGGTTCCGGTTCTGCTCTGCAAGCCGGCTGCAGAAAGTGGTGAGTGCCGCGACGTCAGCTAGGGTGGCGCTAGTGGTGCGCAGAGGGAGGGATGAAGAGCTGGTGATGTCACCAACGCGCAACCCCGCCCACCGTGATGCGACCAAGAGATCTGGAGGCCGAAGGAACCTGCAGTCCCCGATGACATGGAACTGATGGGACGGCAGCACTCGGTAGTTCAGCTCCAATATTCCGAGACGGCCTCCCAGAGCCGGAGGAGCCTGCGGCGCCGAGGCGGAAGCCAAGTCCCAGATGTCGGAGGAGACAGCCACGTCCCACTCACAGCGAGCCAAGAGTAGGCTTTGAGGCTTCTGCACGCCCTTCAAGCACACCAGGCGAAGCTGTGTCCCTATGTCCAGGAGTCCGAGGCCGCCCACGGAGACTGGCCTTGCAAGAACGCCGCCCGGCAGCCAGGCAGTACGCTGAGGTCCCCATACAAAGCGCACCAGTCGGGCTTACAGTTTGGCGATGGTGGAGTCTGCGGGCAGGTAGCCGTGTAGATGGTGCACCACGGCGGATAACACCAGCGAGTTGGCGGCTCTGGCTCGACCGACTAGGGAGAGGCCGGGGGTGAAGGGGACCCACCTCGTTATAGCACCCTCGAGCAGTGCGAGGAGATGTTGTTCCTGGGCGGAGGATGACATTGCAGATGTTACATTGCAGCCCAGTACCCGAAGCTGCTCGCCAGGCGCCGCACCATAGACCTCTGCTCTTCGCGAAATTGACGTCTATTCCGGGGCGCGCCGGAAGTCACCACGTCGAAGAGCTCGTCGCGCCTGATGAGCAGCACGATGTCGTCGGCGTAGGCGAGGACGTTTCCGGGGCCAAGCGATTGCTCGAGGCGCACCAAGAGAGGGCCAGTGGCGAGGCTGAACACACGGCGCAGCCCTGCCTCACCCCGTTCAGCAGATGGAAGGGCCTTGTGTGGAGGCCTCCGGCTCGTACCGCCGCATCCGCCCCGGCATACAGGAGGAGGAACCACTCGATGAAGGTTGGTGGCAGCCGCAAGGAGACCATCAGGGACACTAAAAAGCTTTGGTCCAGGGTGTCGAAGGCCGACTCTAGGTCCGTCGAGATTACAGACAGCTCCGACCCATTCCTCGTAGCCATGTGGATCTCGTCGGCTATTCTCGCCACGTTCCAACTGGGAGACCTCCCCGGGACTGCGTATGTCTGGCACCGAGGCCCAAGACGGGGAGATGGGGCCGCAGACGCTGGAGGAGGATGTTGCCCAGGACGCGGTAGTCTGCCATGGGGAGCGAAATCAGCCTGTAGGCGCTGAGCCCAGGGCCGCCGTTGGACTTGGGGACGAGGCAGATGGAGCTGCGCCTGATTGATGAAGGCAACCCCCCGCGGAGTTTGGAGGCCTCGAAGACGCGCCTGAGAGCCTCGACGAAGAAGTCTTCTTGGGCGTCAGAAACTCGCAGGGCAAGTCGTCCCACCCGGGAGCCCTTCCAAGCGGTAGTCGGCGGATGGCCGCCACGATCTCTGCGCCGGTGATGGGGTCACTGGATTCAGGGGCAAAGCGGCGCTGGTAGATGGAGTATGTTCGTCGTCGCAGCTCCCCGCCCTCGATGATGCTCCATCCTCATCCCGGATGTTCGTGCAGGCGGGCCTTCGGACGCGAAGCGAACGCACGAGGTCGGGCAGCGATGGGTAATCGGCGGCTGACGATGCCTGCCTCCAGCCTGGCCTGCAGAAATCGCCCTGCGCGCGAGATGTGGTCGTCGTCGGCGACGCTTGAGATATGGAGTGATCTCACCTCCGCCAGGAGTTCGGCCTTGATATTCGACAGAGCTTCGCTGGACATGTCCGCAATAGATTCAGATGTTCTCTCTATTGTTGTCAGCAGATATTTATCCACCAGCACCGAGCGAAGAATAGCGGCCACGCAGGGCTGGCGAGGGACCCAGCTGGACGAGGACAGCTCGATGATCAGAGAGTCTGTAATAGATGGTTTTTGTACAGTGTCACTCTCTCCAGGAGTCTCGATGGCAGGAGAATTCTGTCCAAGCGAGCGGTGTCAACTCGACGCCTGCAGCTGGCCACTCTTGTTGGAAGGTGTGCAGCGTCAAAGAGGGTGGCTACATCAACGTGGGCTGTCTGTTCCATTAGATCCATGAGGGCCTCCACCGAGCCGGATGTCGCGTCGTTCGTGCTCTGGTCGTCGATGTTGAGGTCGCCTACCACCCAGGCGTCCTCCTGGATCGCGGCTGCTGTTATGGACTCCAGCTGCTCAAGCCGCTCGCGAGGAATATGTGATAGGTGGCAGTTGATCACGCACACTTCCTGGCCGCGACGTCGATGGAGACGATGGAGATATTGCCTGGCCACAGGACGCGCTGCCGCAGGACAGCGACCCCCGGGGCGAAGAGGCAGGCGAGGCCCGAACCTCTGAGAGCTGCGGGGGCACGATGACGGCGCTGTAGCCCAGACACAGATGTTGTATGAAGTCCAGCGACGAGACGTTGGTCTCCTGGATGAAGGCGACGTCTACGCGATGTTGACGCAGGAAGTGGCAGAGCTCAATGCTCCTCTCGCGAGCGGCGAGCCCGCGGGCGTTGATGGATGCCAGACGGAAGCTCATTGGGCGCTCCTCGTCAGGGCACGAACGGCCATGAGACGCTTGTAGATGGCGGAGTGGGAGTTAGGCAGGGCTTCCACTAGCATCTCGGCGACCCTAGTGAGCGCGGTCTTCTGCTCATCCCCTATCTTCTTCTGTAGCTTCTTTAGACCGGGGACGGTGGCTAGCGCTTCCAAGATATCCCTTCTTTCTAGCCCTTCGAACTCAGGCTGGTCCAATATGTCATTGGGAACTCGCTCGAGGAGATCGTTGAGCTGCTTCCGGGTCTTTAAGGGGGTCCCTGAGGGAGACGACACTTGGGTCTCCTCCTTTTTCATCTCGTATGGTGATGTAGAGGCCTTTGGGTTCTCCAAGGCCACGTTAGGCATGTTCCGCGAAGATGTTTTGGACTTCTTAACGCCACTGAATAGCCTTGGTGGAGGAGGGGATGGGTCCACAGAGGCGGTAGTTTGGGTTTGTGCAGCAGGTGGGGCTGATGATGCAGCTGGAGTTGGTGCTGCAGTCGATGGTGGACCTGCGGCTTTCGTTGGTGAGAGAGCCGGCATGGTATTCGAGGAGGGGGGGCTGCCTTCTTCCAGCGTTCTTTGGGCCAGGAGGGGAGTCTCCTGGTAGAAGTAGGCTAGCCTCTTGCACGCCAGTCTCCGGGGGCAGTTGGAGCGTTTGTGGCCTTGTTTATGGCATAGGGAGCACCTGATGCCGTAAGTCAGGTAATCGTGGCTGGTCACCCCCTTATATTTGATTTCGAGACGGGCTGGGATGTGAGAGAGCTTCACGCCGTCTCGAAGGGTGATGAAGGCCTCGCGACGTGCGTCGGCCCAGTATGCATCGCCCAGCTCGAGCATTTTCTGGACGATGGAGGTTATTTGTCCGTAGGGTCGCAGGGCTGCCACGAGGTCCCCGTTTTCGATGAAGAACGGAACGTTGCCGAACACGATCCGCTCCGCCCGTTTCTTCAGTGGTGTTGCTCGCAGGATGGCGTCCTCTATCTCCAGCCCGACCTCTACGAGCTTGTCGGCTTGCTGGACATTGGAGAGGCCGACCAGGATTTGCCCCTCCATCTTCGTCAGCTGGTAGACGGTGCCCTTGCCCAGCTTGGCTTCCAGCGCAGAAGTACTGCTCCTGGGTGAAGTCTGGGCATAACTCCAGGTAGACGCACTGGTCCGCCTGCCCTGCTGCCGACCTGGCTCGGAAGGTCGCCTGCTTCTGCCTGGTGGTCTGGCATTCGTGCACCCTGCTGGGTCTTGGCGTGGCTCGTAGCCTGCTGCTGTTTGGAGGGATCCTCGGTGACTGGACACATCCCTTTTTGGTCCCCGAGTTGGCATGGTCAGGGTCATGTGGCCTTTTCTTTGAGCCTCCCACTGTGGTGAAGATTCCACCTTCGCCATCGGGAAGCTGGTCGTCCAGTTCCGGGCAATCAGCCCAATTGCGGCGAGAATTTGCATGTCCGCCGTCTGCCGCCGGCTCAGAATTAGCATCTTTGTGGCTTCAGCCATTTCTGAATCTTTTGCCGATATCTCGACGGAGACTTGAAGATTTTCTGTGAGGTTTGTATGGGCTTGCAGCCCATTCTCTTGGCTTTCAGCCAATATCCCAAAGGGTTAGTAATCTCCATGGCCTCCATCTCAGCCTCAAAAAAACGCGGAGCTCGCGAGCCGCGTGGCCGCACGGCCGAGAGAGAGAGGGAGAGGGAAATAAAATAAGGCACACAGTGGAGATTAATCTTCAGAAAGCACAATGGCACAGATGATGATGCAGCACATAATGGACAAGGAGATGCCAAAAAATATGAAAAAAGAGTTGAGAAGCCAGAAAGAAAAGAGATAGACTGTCTTGTTGCAGAAAAGGGGATCTTCAGGATTATCATACACTGGCTCATAGCAGCCATAGACCCACACACACCCAGCAATGAACCAGGCAAAGAGGAACAGATTCAGGAGCTTGATACAGGAAGGATCCTTGTTCTCATTGGGTGTTTCCTTGTCCTTGATGCAGCCGTGGACACACTGCAGCACTTGTTTGACGATGCTGAACACTCCGCCCAACACCAGGTAGATGGGGACGTAGGGCTGCACCGGGCACTCGTGCAGGTACAACGAGCCTGTTGCAGCAGCCCCATTTTAATTAACACATTAAATTGTACAACATTGTGTGAATATCACAATAATACTACTATTATGTATAGATGATAAAGCAAAATTAGGATAATAGATTATGGCTACAAGAAAATAAGACCTAATCCAAATAAATTAATAGTGTGTGACATTTTGGTAACAGCGTTGTTACCGAAACGTCACACATTAATAATTTATTTGGATTAGGTCTTATTTTCTTGTTACTAGGTATAGACATATAGAAAACTGATATTTATAGGTCTGTATCTATTTATTTTAAATTTCATAATTTTTTATTCATTGTTATTACTTTAGTTCTGACAATTTTAATTAAAAAATATCATCTTTACACTTATAATTCGTTTATGTTCTGATATTTTTATATTAAATTTCTGCTAGTTTCGCCTACATATTTGGTTTTGCATTCATTGCATTTAATGGAGTATATGACGTTCTTAATATTGTCAGGAGACCCATGATCCCTGTTACTTCCTCTTATCTCGACTGGTCGGACGTGTCAGAAACAGTGGCGCCACGTAGAAAGGGGAAAAATACAGTTATCCTCTCTCGCTGTAACTCCTGAGTCGATTTGGCTCCTATTAATATATACAGTTATCAGCGTCATAATCAATTCTTTCTATTTTCTGTCACCGTTTGCTTTTGGTTCAGTGGTAGAATGCTCGCCTGCCACGCTGGTGCCCCGGGTTTAATTCCCGGCCGATGCATTTTTTTTTTTTACAATTTTTAAAACTCATTTATAATTTTAAAATATAGGTGCTTTTCATGTCTATGAACAGATTTATGGTCTATGTACACAAGTATACAAGTATGTATACAAGTTATTTGCAAATTGCGTGGCAAATTTGCCCTTTCGCTCGCAAGCAGCGCCTCTAGCGGTGAAGATGGGAGGTAATATCAGCTGACCTAATGGACATGTAAAACGTGTTTTAACAGGACATAGAGAAAAATCTGGAAAATATATTTTTCGGATTTTTAGTCAAGAAAAATAAATTGACAGGTTCTGGGAAAAATTAGTTGTTTTTTATTCAGAAAACGATGATGACAATATTGCTGTATCATATTTGATTATCAGATACAAAATTATATCCGGAAAAATTCCAAAAAGCAGAGACCACGGGTGAAGCCAGTTCATTTTTAGTATGCAGGAACAAAATTCTAACAGAAAAAACATTCATTCGAGCAGAAGACACAAAGCCAGATCATCTCTTTATAAAAATATCGCTTCTCAGACACAAAGTTTGGAGCGGGACGTTTCACAAGTATGACATCCACGGCGCCAATTCATAATTGTAACGAATAGTATTTGAATAAAAGCATTTAATCGGGTAAAACCCGGGCATTTGGAAGAGATATTTATTGGAATTTTAGCCAATAAAAAATGAAATTGACAGGTTCTGGGCAAAAATAGTTGTTTTTTAGTCAGAAAATGATGATGACAATATTGCTGTATCATGTTTATATCGGGGAAAAATTCCAAAAAGCAGGGACCACGGGTGAAGCCAGTTCATTTTTAGTATGCAGGAACAAAATTCTAACATAAAAAAATTCATTCGAGCAGAAGACACAAAGCCAGATCATCTCTCTATAAAATATCGCTTCTCAGACACAAAGTTTGGAGCGGGACGTTTCACAAGAGTGACATCCACGGCGCCAATTTATAATTGTAACGAATAGTATTTTTGAATAAAAACATTTAACATCTACAGCGCTTAGCTTTTCTGCTCAGAAGAAAAAGGAGAGAGAAGAAACATAAGAAAATATTCAATTCAGCCATTGGTGGAGAGATTCTAACTGTCTTTTCGGGAGAATGTGAGGAAGCTTTGCAGTGTATCGGAGAACATGTATTAGGCCCTTATTGGAAAATATATCAGCACGGTGGACCAATTTGTTGCGTTCTGTCGCCGATTCGAGGCACTCAAGCGAATGCGTGTTGAACCGTCAAGGTTCAACCTATTCCCAATGTGACCACCATCTCCTGGAAGCCCTGATTAGGAGAATAGTGAGAGAGGAGGTTCGGAAGTTTATGGCTCCTCCTTCTACATTTTCCGCCCAGGGTATCGATACTCCATCTCGACCTACAGGATGTCATCCGTAGTGAAATCCATCAGACATTAGCTCTTATCTCTGCTCCTCATCAGCCTCAGAACTTTCGCCTTCGGCGTCAATTCATCCCCCAGAACGATCAAGTTTACCGACGAAGGACCAAAAGATCCACCAAATAACTAGAAGACTCAGTGGTGCACTGAAGATGACAGACCGATATGCTTCCACTGTAGGCGCCCTGGCCACGTTGCACGTTATTTCAGAGACAGACTCTGGGCTTTTGCAGATGCCAGACTTGGAAGAGAGAAGGTCGATTTCGGAAAACTAAGAATGGAAAATTACACTATGGGCGAATCAGGAGGTGAAATATTTCAGGGAAGATTCAGAAACCCGCCGCCATACACCAACCGCGAAAGATTACAAGTTGCCAGTAGAACCTGCAGTTCTCTGCTCGCCGTCCCAGCCGCTACCCAGTCGCCGCAGTGAGGAAAACTAGAAGGCGCGTCCTCTGGAGGTGAGGCCACCACAGGCAAAAATTCTCCCTGCCGTATAGCCGACAAAATGGAAAAGAACTGGATATCATACACGGTCGCTCCTTAAATAAATGCATATATTAGTTAATAACCAAATGGAATCCTCTCTTTCTTTTTCCCAGTAAGAGACGCCTACGGAAGCCAACAGTACATAGACAGATAAAGCACATAGGCTATAGTTATTAACTAACATATGCATTTATTTAAGGCGCCAATTTAAAATTATAACAAATAGTATTTGAATCAAAACATTCAATCGGGTAAAACACGGGTAAAATTTATAAAAGTGATTACCCGCCTGTCAGACTGTGTCCGTATAGAGCGTCTTCCGCTGAAAGACATGTCATTGAGAGTGAGGTGGAGAAAATGATGGAGACTAAAGTTATCCAGCCATCATCAAATCCATGGGCCTCCCCCGTTATATTAGTGAGGAAGAAGGACGGCTCGTTGAGATTCTGTGTCGACTATCGTCGTCTAAACAAAATTACAAAGAAAGATGTTTACCTTCTCCCTCCTATCGATGACGCGCTGCACACCCTCGCTGGATCCAGGTACTTCTCCACCATGGATATGAGATCGGGTTACTGGCAAATTGAAGTAAACGATAAGGACCGGGAGAAAACGGCATTTATGACTCCGGACGGTCTTTACAAATTTAATGTAATGCTGTTTGGCATATGTAATGCGCCAGCAACTTTCGAGCGAATGATGGACAATATCATACTGGGATTAAAATGGGACATGTGTTTATGATATTTTAACTACATTGTAGTTTATGGATCAAACTTTAACATGCTTATACCAAGTTTTGAGATGCATTCAGCAGGTCGGTCTGTGCCTGAATTATAAAAATGTGTCATTTCGTTTCGGATCAAATAACTATCCTCGGTCACATTGTTAATGAATTTGGAACGCAACCAGACCCAGAAAAGGTGAAAGCCATTGTCCACTTTTCAAAACCGCGTAGTATCAGTGAGACCAGAAGTTTTTTTGGATTAGGTTCTGTTGCAAAAGTGAAAGCGATTATGGACTGGGGTAGTCCCTGCTTTCACCACGAGGGGGTGCCCGCAGCGGAAGTTTAAACGCCAAATTCCGCCCGTACCTATATGGCAGACCCTTTACTGTGATTACCGGCCATCACTCGCCATGTTGGTTGGAAAGGCTTTAAAGATCCATCCGGCCACTTAGCCCGTTGGCCCTCAAACTACAAGAATACGACATAAACATCGTTTACAAAAGCGGACGGAAGCATGAAGACGCTGGCAGTTTGTCAAGAAGCCCCTTGGCTGACACCGCGGAAATAGAAGGGCACATTACTTCTATCGAAGACATTGCATAAAAACAAGGTAAAGACCCCTATTTGGTTGGGATCCGTGAAAAACTTGCCAATGAAAATTTAAAAGGGTATCAGGTGATGGAAGGTGTTTTCTATAAGAAAACCAATGCTGCTTGTAGTCCCAAAAACAGATGAGGCATGAAATTCTTAAAGACGCCCACAACACTCCCAATGGCCGGTAATTTGGGGTTTATAAAGACCTATGATCGCGTTAGAGAAAAATATTCTATTGACCTGAACTTTATAGGACAGTTTCCAAATGCTTTGCTCATTGTAAAGAATGCCAGCGAACGAAGGGCGTGCCTCAGAAACCCCCTGGACTACTGGTCCCAATACCGCCAACTACCTCGCCTTTTCAAAAGATAGGAATTAATTATCTGGGAAGATTCCCCTTATCTCACACGGGAAATATATGGATAATAGTCTCGACTGATTATCTCTTCAGATTTGCGATTAAAAAAAAAGCCGCAACAGCCGCAGAAGCGACTGAATTATCAACCTTCTTTATTGAAGACGTCATACACAAGCATGGCGCTCCTCGGGAGATCATCACTGACAGAGGAAGTAATTTCATGTCTCAGACCATACGAGGAACAATTCACAAATTCACCACGGCGTACCACCCTCAAACGAATGGTTTGACAGAAAGACTCAACAAGACCTTAACTGACATGATCTCGATGAATGTTGACGTTGATTAGAAAAATTGGGACAGAATACTACCATATGTGACCTTCGCCTACAATACCGCTCGACAAGGGACAACAGGATACAGCCCATTCTTCCTTGTCCATGGCCGGGAAGTTGAAACACCGCTGGATTCTATATTGCCTTACCAGCCGGCAGGAACTGCAGAAAATTATGTGGGCCATCTGGTGACCAACGCTGAGGACGCACGAAAGTTAGTCCATCTTAACATCCTGCAGGCTCAGAGCAAAGACAAGGAACACTACGACAAGAAGGATCATCAGGTGACGTACTAGGAAGGAGATTTGGTCTGGGTGTTCATCTCAGTCTGTATCGTTGGCTTGTCGGAGAAGTTATTGAAGAGATATTTCGAACCCTTCGAGTGACCAGAAAAATATCGAGTGCAAATTATCAAGTAGAAAACGTGACGAACACTAGGAGAAAGTGAACCCAAGATGTCGCCCATGTAGTCAGGATAAAGCCCTAACACGAACCCGAAGCCCAAGAAGAGATTGCCCAGGGTCATGTGACCGAGTAGTAAACAGCGGGACGCTATTTCTCTTTGGGAGGAAGTCATGTTAGGAGAACTATGATACCTGGTGCTCTCTCTTATCTTGACTGCTCGGTTCGGGCATGGAAACAGTGGCGCCACGTGGAAGGAAAAAAAAAACGCAGTTCTTCCCCCTCGCCATAACTCCTGAGTCGATTTGGCTCTTGTATAGTATTATAATCTTTATTTTATATATTCAAAATCTTTGATACAACTAAAAAATAAAAATTTAAAGTCACTCGGGAGCTTATTTAATTATTTTTCTTCACGACAAATTTGGTAGGATAATCAATGCTTTATTGTTCTTAGTTTTGGGGTTTCTTAGTAGCGGATTTAAATTGGGGCGAGTTTCTGAAAAAGGTTTTAATTACGAATTTATTTAGATGACGATACGGATACTAGTGTATGTGGAATTCAGGTCAGGATGGTAACTTTCGAGTTTTCCAGAATGTTCTTGGTTTGATTTTCGGGGATATGCAAAATATGTCATCAATATATCGACGTCATAAAGCTATATCTGACGGGAATAGTGAGGTTATCCAACTGTCTATGCGACGCATTACAATTTTGGCGACTGAGGTTGAAAGAGAGCTTCTCATGGGATAACCCTTTATTTGTTCATTAGTTTTGAAACCGCATGTTAGCATATTTGTTTCGAGGCATAGGGCTATAAGTTTAGTTATTTTATTAACAGTGATCTGATCAACCTAATTATCTCTCAAGAACTCTTCGGTGCTGCTCAGTATCAGATAGGGTGGGAGATTAGGGTAAAGGGATTCAACGTCAAACGAGACCATGATCTTGTTTAGTGGGGCTTGGTATTTGAGTATTTCTTTTATGAAAGTGGTGGTGTTGGAAATTGCCAGCATGTTAGGTGTCTATTGTTCTTAATCAGTATTTTAATTACAAAGTATAGGCATGCCATCTTTCTCATAACCATAATCTATTTAAGCGCATGTTTCTTTTTAAAATCAAACAATTCTCTACTGACTTTATTGCAACGAGAGAAACATTGGGAGAGCCTGGTTCATATATAAGTGGTAGCCCTGCCAGCTCTTTCTCCAGTTAGCTTTTATAGTCACATTGTTCACATTGAAACTGTAAGAACTCAATCTGTGATATGAGGACACATCCTCATCACACACACGCACACACATATTTACGCATACACACAGACACACAAAAAATGTATAACATTTACTTTATAGTCCCAAAGAGACAACTAAGATTTCTGTTCTCTGTGTCCCAGGGCCTCTACAATTCCATTTTGAATGCTATTGGCTCCAGCCTGGAGGTGATGAAAGCCATTGCAAACAAAGAGGTGATCTATATAACTAGAAATATCCTATTTTTAACAAATTATGTTGTGAAATATTAATCCCAAATTCACCTAATTTTTATCTTGATTATTCACATGTTTTCTTATTTTTACCAAAAATGGGGAGAAAGAAGAAATAGTACAACAGTAAAAAATTCTATATTTTCATTAATACTAACATGGAAGGCAATTTTATTATTTTTTACAGTATATGTTATGTGAGAAAATAATAGAAAAAATATAATAAAAGGGTGTCAGGTGTTGATATTAAAAATAAAGAAGGTATATCCTGACCAGGAGCACATGTGCTTTTTAGATGACAGAGCGCCATCTAGTGGAACAGAAATCAACTAAACATTGATTTAGCCTGTTCTCTGATATTTGGCCCACCCATTTTCTTGATAAATAAAGAAAAGCCATCCACGAATGCGTTTCGCGCTGTTGGCGCTCGCAGCGTGGAGCAGGCTGTACCATTGCGATCAATTTTTTTCTCACATGTTAAACGTATTTACACAAGTTTGGCCTTGAATACCCATTTCTTGGTTTCTCAAGAAGCCTCTGGAACCAAAAATATTTTTGATCGCAGTGGTACAGTCTGCTCCACGCTGAAACGCGCGAAACGCATTCGTGGATGGCTTTTCTTTATTTATCAATAAAATGGGTTGGCCAAATATCAGAGAATAGACTAAATCAATGTTTAGATGATTTCTGTTCCACTAGATGGCGCTCTGCCATCTAAAAAGCACATGTGCTCCTGGTCAGGATGGGCCTTCTTTATTTTTAGTATATGTTTTATATGATTTTCCTTCAATTTTACGTTTCTTTAAAATGTGTATTTATAGAAACATGAAATGGGATAAAAATGACTAACCAAATGGGTAATGTAAAATTTTATTTATGGTAAATTTTTTCTAATCAATAGGCTAAAATGTTTCAAATTAGGCATGTTTTCATATAATATGTCATCATATATCTTTATTCCTTAGAGAGATGTTTTTTCAGATAAAATATATATTATGTGATTCATTTAAAGAAATAGTTATTACTATATTAAAAAAAACTACAAAAAATGACTCCAAATAATGAAAAATATTTCCCAGCCCTATCAATTTTATTACTCTGAGACTATACTGTTTTAAATAAGGATATATTTGATTTTGATTAAAATGATTAAATATATAGACAATATTTAACCACCATTTTATAATTGAATTAGACTAGATTTTTAGTGTACAGTTTAAGAGACAAAACATAGTAAATGTTTGTACCATATATAAAAATTGGAGCCAAAAGAAGTGTTATAGAGACAGTATTATAGAGAGCTTTAACTGAGAGAGTCATTGAATGAAGGATCATTATATTTATGTAATATTCTTCATCATGCATACATATCTGTAAAAGCGTTGAATAGCAAGTGTAGCAAGTGTAGTGCTTCTAATATGCCTGCCATGTGCGCAGGTTGAAAATGGAATCGTAGTCAGCAGGTAAAAAAACATCTTTAAAGTTATATTTTATTTTATATACACGTATATTGTTCTTAAATCAAATTTCAATATAGTATTTCCTTTATATATTTTGTCACAGAATATATTAATATATAAATATTTTAAATATCATATTTATTCACCAAACATACTTATACGAAATTAATATATGCCATGTGTTCATCATTTATATAATGCTATGTTGTTTCAAGCCTTCTGTATATAGAGACCAACAACTCGTACACCTAATGTATTAAAATTATTTTATGACAACCCGCTCTGATCTTATCTACAATACACCAATGGATCAGTCTACAGTCGAAACAGAACCAGTCGTACAGGAAGGCGCAACATCTGATGGAGACGTTGGATCTGATCTAGTATTTTCAACGGAAATATAACCGTCTTAAAGTACGACGGGAACGATGATCCTTGCGAATGGATTGAATCTCTAGAAGAAATGTAATTCATTCAAATGGGCAGACTATATCATCGCCAGATATGCTGCCATGGAATTGTTAGGTAAAGCCAAGACTTGGTATGACTTGTACAAGCCAAGTTTCAACAAATGGGAATCTTTAAAAAATCGTCTTATTCAAGATTTTTCTACAAAGGGTAATAAAGAATATCTCACACAGAGAAAGAATGAAAATTCATAGGATGAAAATTAAAATGAGCCAGAGAAAAAAAAAGATATATTTATATATATATTGTTGCGCTGGCCTGCGGTTTGGCAGATTCTTCAGTCTTGTTTCTCTCCTCAGACGTGTCTTGCATCTTTCCAGAACGTGTCTCAACCATTCTACAAGGTTAAACCAGTCAATAATAAGACAACTATATATTTAGGTAGCACCTAGAAAGTCTCTTTATTTATCACATCAAAGTTTAAAGCAGGTGGGGTATTTAGTGTATCAAAATACAAATGTTTTATAGTACATAATATTTTATAGTAATAATCTGTTTTATAAAAATAAATAAATGTATAATTTAAATTTTAAATATATTAAAAATAATATTAAAAATAATTTTAAAAATACGCGCATTAATCAAGATGCAACAATATATATATATATATATATATATATATATATATATATATATATTATCAGATATGCAGAAGAGATTCTTCTCTTGTCCAATAATTTCGACCCACTAATGAAACAAAAGTGAAAATTAAATTTGTAGTAAGTGGTTTGAAAAAGAAAATTCATTAGCCCTGTATCTGACACCTCCCGAGTCAACAGAAACTCTTTTGAATATAAAGAGAGAGTGAAAAAAAGTGAGCAAACATTTATGCCAAATCCTCCAAGCAACTCTTATTATCCTCAACCAAGAAGACAACACCCACAGAAGTGAATACAAGGCTTCTGCAAAAATAATAAGACTTTT
>CP092875.1:35072554-35086241 GCA_030710605.1 Cordylochernes scorpioides
CAGCCAAGACAATTTCAAGGTATATATAAGCCAACTTATAATACAAATTATCCACAAAAATAACCCTAAATATTTTCAAAAAAGGTTCGCCGCCTAAAATTCACCAAAAGTATAGAAATAAAGTACAAACAAGTAAGAGATTTTGTAATACATTTTTATTCCCGATCTTTCAATCAGAATCCTAATAGTAGAAATGGAAGTGAATGATGGGGAATAATAACTTTAATATAATAAGCTGAGTCAAACTAATAGTCTTAGAATAGCAAGGTATTAACCCCCTGTGAAAACAAGAAAGCCCATGTTTGGAGAACAAATGCTTACTCGGATCCCGTGAAGATAATGAAAAACCAGACATGGGTTTATTGCAGCCGACCTTTACTAATCAACTCTGTAAAATATATATAATAGAATAACGAGCTCAAGTCAAGATAATCAAGATTTGCCAATTGAAGAACATAATGATATTAACAACTTATATAAAAATTTTCTTATTTATTTTCTTCAAAGCAAGGCACAACCAACTTTACGAAACATAAAATATTTGTAAAGGATAAACCCCAATCAAACAAAATGTTTCAGGATTAGTGCAGCAGAGAGAGACATAATTAATGAACAAATACAAGATATGCTTCACGAAGAAGTTATTTGTCCGTCGTAAGCCCATGGGCGTTCCTAGTCATATTAGTTAAGAAAAAGGAAGGCAGCTGGAGGCTTTAAATTGACTACAGAAAGCTCACTGATAGAACTGTAGACATTTTTCCCATCCCCAGAGTTGATAATGTCATGGACACCCTTCAAGGGTCGATATACTTCTCCACAATTGATCTTAAATCAGGGTAATGGCAAGTTGAAGTAGATGGAAAAGAGAAAAAGAAAACAGCTTTCACACGCCACGGTTTGTATGAATTTAATATAATGCCTTTTGGCTTATGCAATGCTCCAGCCATGTTTGAAGGGCTTATGGATAACATTCTAAAAAGCATCAAGTGTAAAATATGTTTTTGCTCTTTAGATGACGTCATTATATCAACCATGATTTTTAAATTCATCTCGAAAGACTTGAGGGTGTTTTTAAATGTTTTCGTGAATCAAATTTAAAACTAAATGGAAAAAGATGAAGACTTGCTTTTGAAGAATTCGAGGTATTGGGACATATAACAAGCCAACATGGAGTAAAGCCATCAGATCGAAATATCGAGGCGGTTAAAATTTTCTCCAAACCTAAGAAAGTTAAAGAGGTGCAATAATTTTTAGGACTTTGTTTTCTTATACTACATTGAAAACTTTGCTAACATAGCAGACCTCCTAACTAGACTCCAGGCAAAAAAAAAACAAACACCAGAAAAACACCCCACTTGAATAGACTATGGAACAAGTTAATTCTTTCCAAACTTTGAAGATGGCTCTATTAAATCCACCTGTCCTAGCACACTTTGACCCTAAATCTCGCACTAGCATTCAAACAAATACGTCGAACTTTGGGCTAAGTGAAGATCCTAATTCAAACAATCGACGGAGTGGAAAAAGTTGTCATATATTAGTAGAACCCTGAGAAAATCAGAACTCAATTATTCGACCACCAAAAAGGAATGCTTGGTAATGGTTTGGGCAATTTCCAAGTTTCGGCCTTATTTCTATGGTAAGCAGTTCAAAGTGATGACAGATCATCATGATTTTATGCTGGCTTAAAAACCTAAAAGACCCGAGAGGTTGACTTAGCTAGATAGGCTCTCAAAATCCAGGAGTATGATTTTGAAGTGATACACAGGTCATGGAAGAAACACTTAGATGCAGGCTGCCTATCATGAGGTCCTTTGACTGAAACCAAACCTCAAAGTAATGTTTTCGAGAAAATAATGAATGAGAAGGACTATTTTATTGACAACGTTGGAAAGAGCCTTAGAGGAAACGATGGCAAGCACTCCCTCACCCGAAATTTTAAAGAAGAGTATGGATACCTTTATAAAAAGAACCCGAACCCAACGATGGCTACTCGTTGTTCCACAGAGAAAAAAATAGGATTTATTAAAGAATATCATGACCACATGCTCTTTACTCATTTATGAGTTTTGCAAGAACGACATACCGACTAAAAATGAATATTATTGGCCCTCTATGCTAAAAGATGCTGAAAGAATTTGTGTTGTAACTGAAAAAATCCAAGTTCTAGTCCTGTTGCATTAACTATGCAATGTAGAACCTCGATAAGAGGACACTCTCACTATAAGATAACTTTCTACAAACAAGATAGTTGCCATCACCATAACTAACCATCACTAATTGTCTGCTCTTCGGTAAAATGAAACCTATCTCTAAAGGACATTTTGCTTAGGCAACTAGGTATCCTTGAGAGTATTTTTTATATCCTACATAAAATGACCAACTTAGCCAATGTTAAAGAAAGATTATAAATTGTGTGTGTGTTTGTGTGAAGATGCGAAGTCAGCCCCTCAATTGATATATACAACAAGGCTGCCCTTTGTGCTAGCTATGCACATTCTAGGCTTGGCTTCCAAAGGTAATAATTAATACCTTTTAGCATATTAATTACAAAAATGATCAGATGTAAAGAATCAGAATTTTTTTTATGGCATCACATAATATGTTTATGATACATTAGTTTCGAATTCTCATAGTATGTTTAAAATTTAAAAAACAAATCAATTAATCCTTAAACAATTTTATAACCTCTAAGAGGGTGCACTTTTTCTTCATAATTCACAAGGTGACTTAAAATAATGAAGGTAAATTTTCTCCTGAGTTCTAACATGAAAGCTTGGTACTTAGATTTTTTTTAATTTTTCTACTTTTATTTAAAAGTAACAATTTTAGCATCCACTCTACTTTATTATTTATACTGCTAGCCTAGCACATGATAACTCATTCTAAAGCATATGAAGTATTTATCATATTTTGCTCTCATTTCGTTATTGTTTTCTTTATTAAATTTATTCAAACTTTAAAATATATGAATTCTAAATAACGACTTATTAGATAAATTTTACTTTTGAGTTTCAATTGGGTCAAAATGCTGCTGAAGGAAAAAGAAACATCTGTCACACAAAAAGGTAAGGGTACTTCAACTACAGAATAACAACCAGGAAGTTGAATAAATTTCGCTTAGATGTCAGAAATATTGAAGATATACATATAATCCAAAGACTTGTAGATTGCGAACCATAGATACTGGCGCCATGTGCCAAGCTGTAGAGGCAAATCTGACATTCTGACAGCACTCTGGGATTATCAAGCGAGCTGGGACCATTACAAACCGTTGTGGCTCATCACCTTTGTGAACCAGGCCAGACCTACAGGAGCTTCTGCTTTGTACATCACATATTGATGCCCGCCCGATTAGGCAAATTGCCGAGTAGAAATATGCAAGAATAAAATATTTTAAAATTCTAGCCAATCCGCATGATTTACATTTAATTAAGAGAATTGTTATTGTGATAATAAATGAGTCTTTTATTATGATCCTTACTCACAAAAGCAGTGGTTAAGCCTGAATCAACCTACTGAACCTTTTATCAAACCTAGATGCTTCGAAAATAAGTTAATGCTGTTGGCCAATTTGAATTTTGAAGGCTAATCCACTACATGTTCATTCGAAACGGTCAAACCATCAACACCAATCTGTATTCTAAATAGTTGGTTGAGTTGTATACTCTTTTGAAGCAGAAGTACCCATATTTAATGAACAGAAAGCATGTTCTTTCACAACAGGATAATGGAAAATTACATTTTTCTCGAACGATGCAAGAAAAACCTCTGTAAGTAAACAATTATTTTAATTCAGCTATTTTTTTTTTCAAATCCTGCGATCATGCGATTTACTTTAACTGGCTATACTTGAACACCTTTAACTCAACCAAATATTCTGACCCCTTGGTGTGCAGTATTGAAGAAGAGTTCGACTGCATGTTTTTAATATTCAAGTTAATAGTTTTCAATATGTTGAATTTTCATAAATAAGTAGCAATAAAATCATATTTGCATATCAAATATTTTGCTCTATTTATATTCTTATAAATTAAGTAATATGTGAAAAAAAAATATTTTTTTTTAAGAAATAACCTCAAATCATGTGAATATTTATTATTTCTTTCAGGTCACTTTTATAAGAGCTTGAACCAATATTTTTAATATAGCACTGAAAACATTCGTCAAATATTCACAAACAGGATTGATGAATATAAAGATGAATAGATATTACTTCTTATCCTGAGTAATTGGAAAGTATATGGATACCTTCAGGAGCCTTGGTTACTTATATGTTACTACCTACTCCTTAGTATACAATGTAAAATATCAAAAACCTTTCGCATTAAGTTCCTTTATTAAAAACATCAGAAACTTATTGCGAAAGGTTTTTGATATTTTATAATAGTAAATCGCAATTTATATCCTATAGCTGAATATACAATGCAACCTCTTTAATTCACTTTAATCCAACTGATTATAGCTCAACTCTTCCTAAATTTTGTCAAATATCAGTATATATTCTAATTTTATTAAAATATCAACTTCAACTTAATTCGTATAAACATTCAAAGTAAGAAAATTATTTTTGGGACGCCTTGTATATTTATATTTTTAGATTTCATTGTTACCTCTGAATTAACATCTGAGCTAGAAAAAGGCATATTAAAAAAAAAACATCTAAATAATAATATCTCAAAGATAACTTAATCATTGAAATGTCCATAAATCACTAATGAATGATATGTCAAAGTAATAGATTTGTCAAGGGTGAGGTCAAGTTAATATGCACAAGCGAAGTGAATGATAAAATATTTTTGTTATTAGAGTCTTTCTTGAAAAAAATGGTGCCAATAACTAATTGTCGTTGATGATTATATGCTTGTAGTTACATGACCAAGATGGTAGGTGAAGTGTAAGCTTTAACATTGGAAAGATAGAAACCTCTGTGAAGAGGATAACTTTCTTGCTCGGAGGTCGTTTTTTATTATTGCTTACATTTCAGAGGTTTCTATCTTTCGAATTTACAAAATTTTTAAATGTATTCTTATGATGATAAAATGAATAATCCCGCACGCCATATGAATCTTTTATAAAGAAAGTCTTCAACTTCAGCAAAATATAAGGAAAGCTCCTCATATTTAATAGAAGATGCGAAGAGAACGATTTTATACCCTAATATTTCCCTCCCTATAAGAAAGAAACTTATCCTAGATTTATATATTGATAGATTGTAGTATCATCTATTAACCATAGATAGAATTAAGGGAATAATCAGCTAAAATGAGTGTTGTAGGGTTCTGGCTGTGGACGTGGAAGTTCAAGAGTCTGGCAAGTGCCACATCCATGTGCACCAAGTGGCTGAGCTATCACTGAGCTCCCATGACCCAGCAGACCTCCTAACTGTCTGGCATAACTTGCTGCTGCCAATTGCAACAGAATTGGGATCTGAGCTGACTATCATCTTCCTCAAGGTATTGTTACTCTATGGCTTTCTCTTTTAATGAATTCGCTGCGGTTCACATACGGAAATATCTTTTTTTACGGGGCTGCTAACCAAAATGGAAGATTTTTGAGCGCCAATGGACGCACAAAGCAATATATACAAAGCACTTATACATTGTACTGTTGGAGGGGCCAAAGTGTAAAGTTTTGAGCTAAAAAATAATGTAGCAAACAGACAAGCCGCAATGCATTATATCAAAGTACCAAGGTGCAGTTCACATACTAAGGCAAGATATTGCATTTATGCTGAAAAGCCATTCATGGGGAAGGTATGAAATGATTTCTATGTAGCCAATTTTCAGCTCACACGTGAAGAGCTAAGCCTCAACAATTCTCCTGGTATTAGCATTAAGCGAAAATTAGAAATTAGATGTAAAATGTTTTTTATAATGAATTTATTACAAACGAAAACATTAAGGCCCCTTTTTATTTTCACACATGAATCAAATTTCTACTATCCTTACTGCGATGAAAAGATATATTGGGAGGACTTGGCTCATCAGTGTTGAACCCTCCCAGCGCTTTCGCCAATTTAACCTACCAGACTGCTTCTTTAGAGCTCTATTACTGTATTGGAGCATCCTGCTTATATATGCTACACTGAAGGGGTAGAATATCAGAAATGGTATTCGAGCAAAATATGGACATATGCTTTTAGGACAGTAGAATTATTTATAATGAATTTATTGTCTTTTTACACTTATCCTTATATATTTTTGCAACATCGAATTAGTTATCAAAATAATTTAAAGTGATCACATAGAAAAGTATCGATTCAACGAAATATAAAATGTAGCAAAAATGTAATATTTTTTAAGAAACAAATTGCCAAAATCAATTATTTACAATTTTTATTCGATAGATGGCAATTGAAATTATAATAGCAAGTATCATTTTATATTTTATAACTAACAACACACAACATGCATTATAACATTTACGTAAAGTTTTGTATGATAACGCATGGTTATCTCATTTTTATTACTGTTTCACTTTTCTAAATGTTCATTTTTGTGAGTAAAACTCGCATTTTATTTCTGTCTGTGTTTTTGATTTTAGTCATCAATCCTTAAATAAATAAAAAAAACAAAAATGGCTCTTTTCTGTGGGTGTTTGGGTTGAAAATCTTATTCTATTTGTTTTAAACAGGTCTCTAGTTTGTCAGCAATCTAAATCATTGAAATGCTAAATATAATTGTGATGCTACATCTTCCCAAAGTAAAAACACTAATCATAGGTTGTGGTGATCATCGATTGTTTACCTCATAATGGACAATATGGCCACAGAGTGGGTGAACAGATTATTCCGTGAGCAGCCACGTGACGTAGGGGACTGACTGATAACACATGAGAAGACAACCAGTCTAACTAGATGTGCTCAAATAACAGGATGGCCTTCTCTCAGTGTGGACACCAGCCATCTTTCCGTGGAGTTGGACTTCGATGGTCTACCCACCTACCTTACTCCAGGATTGCCAGTGATGTACAGGACTTCCCACAAGCCCTAAATGATTAACTTATAAATAAAATTCTCTTAAACTGACTTCCTGCTGTTGTTTTCTTCCACAACAATTTATTTTGTGAACTAATGGAAAATTATTTGGTTCATGATAATTGCCAACAATACAATGTTGATTTTCGATTAAAGCAGTATCATAATCATATTTTACTTATATATATACTACTATTATAAATTATTTGCCATCTAACGATACAATTTGTAACAATACCTTTTTGGTACTGTGTTTCTTTTCACGTATATCATCAAATAATATCTCTACAGACATTATTGCAATGATAGAAGTTGTTGAACGAGAAGGCTTGGCTCATTAGTGGTGAACCCTCTCAGCGGTTTCGACAAATTAATCTCCAGACCGCTCTACTATTGTATTGATTCGTTTCTTATATACCCTGCATTTACTATGGAAGACAGCTTTGGGGTGTTTAGTGAACCTATGGACATAAGCATTTTCCTCAAGAATCTGACTTAATATACTCGTAAATAGCACTATAATAAAAATGAACAATATGTGGAATACAAACGAGAACCCAAAGGGTAGCATAATATAGAAAATCCAGTATACATTCCCGTAATATACCGAATTATTATTAGTAAACCATGTGTGACATTTCAATAGCTTCATTGATACCATTATCAGAGATATTCGAATTATTAGGTGCTCTAGTCTTATGATGGATGGTACCATTCTGTTGTTGAACATTCGCTACACTTCGGTAATGATATATATTGGAAATAAATATAATATATTCTATTAAATATAGATAAACTATCTCGATTATATTTGTATGAAAAAGTTTATGGTTAAAAAAAAACTGTCAATTTTTGGCAACAGAACCCTTTATTAAATCAAGAATAGAGCATTTTTACAAATTCAAAAAAATAATAAATTACTTCAATAATTTCCAAAAAATCACAAATATAACTCCACCAATGAAAACAAGTTACTAACCAATTTGTGAGGGAAGAATTCAATCTGCTTATACGTGCTTACACATGTGGTGGAACTACAGTATGAATATATCGCTACACATGCTATCATATATTTTAAACTAGTGTACGTTGAATAAGTAATGCTTGTAGGAAATATCTCAGAATTCCCCTTTTATGTTGTTATAGGGATTCAAAGATGCAGCTCTGCTGGGTCACCTTCTCAAGCCCCTGTTCCCACTGATCCTCCTTTTAGAGGGAGTGTCGGATGAAGTGAAGAACCAAGGACTGGCTTGTCTGCAGAACTTCCCCTGCCCTTCCCTGGGACCCTTGCCTACCCCACACCTCAGGTTGGCTAGTGTGAAGACTTTTAATTGATATAAATTGAAATTACGAGATAATTGTATATACAGTAGCATACACACCCCTTCCATGAGGTAACTTCTTCCATGTTACTAAATCGAAACTGCCTCCACTGAGGAGAGCCCATAGCCCAAAATCATTGTATACTGCAATGTATAGTATGTATATATGGTTTTGACCAAGGACTTGGTTGTTGTTGTGTGATGTAATCACTATATAGCGTGAGATATTCATGTTTTTAGTTCTTATGATAATTATTCATATTCTCCAATCGATTCACATTAAATAGGCCATTTGTTTCAACAATATCCTCATCTTCTATCGAACAATTTTCTTTATGTTCCTTTCCCCAGTTGCTCTTACAAACTCTAGCAATGTGTCCAATTTGCTGACACTGGTTTCACCATTTTCTTCGATAAAAACAATTATCTGATCTATGATTCGTCTTCCCACATCGAAAACATCTTTTAAGTTGTTTTTCATCTCTTTGTTTCTTCATTGACTTCTTCACGGGGTTGTTCCAGTTTCATTTCTGCTACATCTCTTGTTGCAGCTTCGTATGCTGTTGCTATTTCTTGAGCTTTTTTAAGTGTTAACTTGTTATCCATTAGCAACATAGTCTGCAACTTCTCATCAATGATGCCACACACTAATGCATCCCGCAATCTATCGGCTTTTTTGGCGAAGTCAGCGATTTTGTTATTTCATAAGTTTTTTTTTTACCACACAAGGTAAGAAATATTGCTCTCTTTTTCTCTTATTTGGTCACCTCATTTGCAACAAAATAACATTCTATTTTTTTCCAAATACCTTGCAAAAGAGTTGCCATTATTAGGGTTGAATTCTTCAATACTTGATAATTTACAATCCATTTCTTTTAATCCTTGTCGCCACTGTTATGTACTCTTCTACCTAATATTCAATAATCTTAGGTAGTGTAGGTTTTATTAAAAGAGATTGTATATATGCTACTGAAAAGTTATATATTTGCATAATATTTTACTATTACAGACTTATCATAAGAACTAAAAACATGAATATCTCACGCTATATATTGACTACATCACAGAACAACAACCAAGTCCTTGGTCAAAACCATATATACATATTATATATTACACTTCTTCATCCCAATCAGCAACAGTCTTTCAGGTGGTCGTCTTGATCTGACTGGTCTACCAGTCGGGATTGTTTCTTACTTTCCCTTCTCTGCGTCATCCTCTTGTTTTTGTCTAGAAGAGTTAAGATATTATTTTTATGTGTTTGACAGCATGGTCTATGTGTATAACGTCAGTGTCAATATTTGTGCAGCACCAAAACTGTTCTTTGCTCCACCATCTCCCGACTTCGGCAACAATGGAAAAGTCTGAGAATAGAGACCACTTCTCAGGCCATTGAATGGTGAGAAGTGTGTGTTTTATCTTCAACTTATTGTGATGAGTCTCTCACTAATAGGTTCAGGCTTCTTTTCCTGCCATTGCAGCATCCATGTGTAATAAGTCACGCGTTTGAACTTTAGTCCTTCCCACCTCCCCTTGTAAGGATTCTCTCACCCCATCAGATTAACCCTATCTCAATTCATCCCTTAAATGAAACTTATATTTTTCTCTTATCACAAGGTTACAAGACCAAATCCTAAAATATAAATTATACATGATGTCTTGGTCTTATTACAATAATGAAAAAGAATAATTAGGATATTAAAGAAAATAACAAGATAATAACACCAAATAAGTATTGTATTATATTTATAACTAGCCGAATGACCCGGGCAACGCCCGTGTTTTACCCGATTGAATGTTTTTATTCAAATAATATTTGTTACAATTATAAATTGGCGCCTTATATAAATGCATATATTAGTAGAGTATATAGTATTATATCTACATTTATGTAGATGTGACATATATATCCCTAATGATAATAGTACTTACATATGTACATAAGTATGTGTATGTATATACACCTTAATAGTACAAAAGCTACATACCTATACTTTCGATATTTGCGGACCTATAATGAGGTATTGTTAACAATTGATTATTTAAGGAGCGACCCGCTCCAACACAACAGTTACAAAAAACAAAAAGCGAGTGGGGGGGGGGCATGATGGGGGGGGGGGGGGGGCAAAGGTGGCGTGATCGTAGCCAACCAATAGGAGAGCGCCATTCCAAAAAAAAAAAGCAAACGGTGACAGAGATGAAGAATTATTAAGAACGCATGACGCTCGTAACTGTATATAGAATATTGCCACCATTATCAAGGTAGCGTACTTATTATACAGAGTATTTACTACAAAGTGTTTTAATCTGATGATGGTAGAAATAGGCTTTTACAAAATAATAAGGTACAAGTTGGTATAGTTTATAAACTTAAGGTAACAAGTTTATTGATTTGGTCTTGTTACTTTATGTTTCAGGTAAAATGCTGTGGTGTTATAATCTTCAGACCACTGTTAGCGATGACACACCTGTGATTGCTCAAAGGACTCAACGTGCTTCCTAAACAATTAATCAACAAATTTTGTCTTTTTACCTTGCGTTATTTTAGGACAAGCAATCAGATTTGTTGATTAATATAAAAGAATGAATGAATCCTACATTTATATGTGCCTCCATCACACTGTGTTGGTCTGCAGGCCAGAACCATCTAATGCTCCACGCAGCAGCAGTACCAGCATGGCTATCCCAGAGAAGAGAACCTGCCTCGTTTACAATACCAAGATGCTGGAACATGTGCAGACTGTGGACCTGGATGGCAATCCTCTTCAGCTAAGGTCAGACTTATAAATTCACTAGCCGAATGACCCGGGCAACGCCCGTGTTTTACCCGATTGAATGTTTTTATTCGAATACTATTTGTTACAATTATAAATTGGCGCCTTAAATAAATGCATATATTAGTTAATAACTATAGCCTATGTGCTTTATCTGTCTATGTACTGTTGGCTTCCGTAGGCGTCTCTTACTGGGTAAGAGAAAGAGAGGATTCCATTTAGTTATTAACTAATATATGCATTTATTTAAGGAGCGACCCGCTCCAACACAATAGTTACAAAACAACAAAGCGTGTGGGGGGGGGGGGGGGGGCAAAGGTGGCGTGTTCGTAGCCAACCAATAGGAGAGCGCCATTCCAAAAAAAAAAAAGCAAACAGTGACAGAGACAAAAACTGATTATTAGGAGATGAAGAAAGACGCTCGTAACTGTATATAGAATAGTTATTTTTTATCCTCACATAGCAATAGCGTTTAATAATGTTGTTAAAATGCATTTTGTATTTATTGATAGTGCTCCAAATCAATGTTTTTGAAATATAATAACTTATAACATCTCTCTAAGGGACACCTAGTTCATATTATAAAATAATTCAAAAATGATTAAATGTGAAAGAATATATATCTTAATACAAAAAGATGTTTCAAAATTAAAGACCCTATTCTGTTCTTAAAACCAATTTCTTCTAATTCTAATTAAACTAATTTCTTAAATTAAGAAAAGGCATCTCCTTATCGTGCAACTGAAAGTTGCTGATGGCTTGCGCCATCTATCGGAATAAATATAAACTATTCTCGTTGATTTTTAATTATTCCAGAATTGGCCAAATACCCATTCTTGATTAATCGAGAAAATTCTGGAATAATTAAAAATCAACGAGAATAGTTGATATTTATTCCGATAGATGGCGCAAGCCATCAGCAACTTTAAGTTGCACGATAAGGAGATGCTTTTTTCTTAATTTATGCACCTTATCCCAGTACAATATCACATTTGTACTATTTTTTCATAAGTTCTTAAAGTCAATTTCTTCGTTCTTGATGGTATTTATTGATGTTTCTTTTTTCACCAGAGATTATGCCTTCAATTCATACACATAAAAATATAGATATTATTTCCAAGTAACACTTCATAATTCAAACCTTCTAGTAGTTTGGCCTAGGGGTAGCGTGATGTGTAGTCGGGTCCATGCAAGAAAGTGGTTTGGTCTTGGGTGGTGAAGTTGTGTCAAAATATCTTTCAGAAGTTTTTTCCAGGCTTCACTGTGAGCGGCCCGAGAGGATCTCTGCAATCTACCAGTCTCTGATGGAGAATGAGCTTCTTCAGCATCTTCACATGCTACAGGTACTGCATGGTGTAAACCCTCATCTCACCTATGTCTGTGGCGTGTTTTTATATCTGCAGGGTCGACCTGCTACTGAGGAAGAACTGGCTTCAGTTCATACGTAAATATGCAAATCTCCAATATCTCTTGTGCTACACAGATACCTCCTTCTTTATTATGATACAATGGAGAAAGAATACCCATTACTTTCCAAATAAAATGTTATACAATGAAATAATGTAAATATTAGAATCATATTAATGAACACATAGTTGTTTAATGAAAGGAAATATTAATTAAATTTGCAAGTTATATATATTGTCGCGTGTGACCCCTCCGGTTCTTTGCGACGACGCCACTTCCCCCGTCGTGGATCACCTACCTGGGCTACCTTACTCTCCCTCTGAAGCTGTACCCTGCAGAGCACCCAAGGACGTCCGAGAACCACCGCTCAAGTGGAACTCTTTTACTCTGGCAGTATCTCTCGGCCTTACCACTGGAGGGGGGCACGAGAGACTCACCAGAAGAGTAACAGCAGCGATGTGGCGATGGCGAGAGTAACAACAGCAACCGGCACCGATACTTCTAACACTCCTCTTTTATTGTCATTTTTACTACAAATTACATAACTAAAATAACATTCAACGGGTATTTACATTTATTTACACACCAGAGCCAATATAAACACATATTTACAACTATTTGCTCCAGGAAATAGGACCACAGCAGTCGGCGATATCCGCACAAGGCCCAAACGGGAAATAGGAGAAAGCGCCATCTATTAGCGGAGATTGTAGATGTTTTCAGGCTTTATACGCGACAATATTTTGATGTATAGTGTAGCAGAAATCAGTATCCTGAATAACTGCCTCTGGTTGAAATAACAGCTTTAATCTTGCAAGGAATAGAGTTGTACACAGTTTGGATGAAAATTGAACAAATATCAAAATGAAATATTTAGTACATCCTGATCAATCAATTGAATGGTGCTGATAGTTTTATGCCTTCAATTTAAAAATATTAGATAAACGTTTATTTGTGTTGTATAACAGATGGGCTTTGAAAAATAGTAAGTATTATATAAGTATGAAAATGGAACATAGGTAGTTGATTTTCTGACAAAAATGTAAATCAGTAATGTTTAATAACATGATCAGAAGAGGCCTTTTCATTATCTCTTACCCTGATCTTCTCTTTTCATTTTAAAACACTCTTCTATAATGGTTTTTAGGGAAATACATAACGATTTAGGTTCTATATTTAATTAGCATAAAAGCAGTCATTTTACT
>CP092875.1:35086341-35099101 GCA_030710605.1 Cordylochernes scorpioides
CGCATCAATGACCTTTTCCACATCATTTAATTATCATTGGCAAAAATAATAATTTTTCAACAAAAATAAAATTTAGCCCTAAATTATCACATTATACGCAACAATGTTGCCTATTTATATAAATATATATATATAAAGATCTAAATTAGCCGCAACACTTATATTTTTTACACCACAATGAAACTTTACCCCAAAAAAGACTATTAAATCCCCCAACAAAGAGCTTCCAATACATAAAAATGCTTATACCAAATCAGCAATAATGACTTTTAATACAACAATATGAAATTTTTCAAAACTATAAAACCTTATCACCTAACCTAATGTTATTTTACCTGCAACACCAAATGTTTTCCTAAAAATAACTATTTTTCCGCTTAAATGTCTCAACCACAATATTGAAACTCCAATGGGAATAATGACTTATTAATCCTTGGCCACAACAGTGCATATTATTTCCTTAAAAATGTAAATTTTCGGCAACAATAATTAATATATTCCAAATAATGTGATTATATCATCCTCAAAAATAAAATTTCACCTAAAACAATGATTGCCTTTTCGCAATAATGAAACTGTTTCAAATGAAACTTTACATACAACAAAGGAATTTTACCAACAACAATGAATCATTTTTCTGCAACAGTGCATCTCTATCTGCAAATATATAACTTTACCCAAATAATCTCTAAATTGTTCTAAAAAAAAAAAAGGGATGAATTTTACCACAAAAATATAACTAATAAGCATAAGTGACTTCTTTATTCACAACAATGACATATTTTCCATAACTGATACTTTATCGGCTAAAATGATTAATTTATCCTCGACAATATCTTTATCCACAGCAATAAAACCTAATGGGAAACAAATGTACTTCACCCGCAACAATGAAACTTTAGCCTAAAAATAACTACTTTCCGCAACAATGACTTTTACACAATAATGAAGCTTCAATTGAATAATGACCGACTTTTTCTGCAAAATGAAAATTTTATGTTTTATTTTATATTTTAAAATTACAAAATATTTTCTCACAAAGAGTTTATTTTTATTTCGAAACGCTAGCTTTCAAGCGATAATCGCTCTTCAACAGGCTTAATAAAAAAAAGCTTGGAATCTTGAAGAAAATATTTTAAATTTTGAAATGTTTTTCACGATTTTTCATGAATAAATAATATATCCATAACAATGGCTATCCAAATCAATGAATACTTTTCACAACAATGAAACTCTATGAGTACTTTATCCCCAACAATGAAAAAATATTTATACAAAATGAATACTTTGTTCGCAATAAGAACTTTTTTTCAATCCATTGGAACTTTATTGTTAAAATATTACCAATCAATCGGCAAAAGAAGTTATATTTACAACAAGGTTTACTTTATACTCCACAATTAAACAGTACTCACAACAATGACTTATACGTAATAAAGAATGATATTTTATAAGAAAATAAAACTTTATTCACAAAAATGTTCAGCAACGTGGCTTCCCTACCCAGGCTCCGGTGTTTCCACTCTGCAGCTCTACCCTGCAGACCACCGAGAACCAACACTCGAGTGTATCTCCTTTCCTCTGGCAGTATTTCTTGGCCTTACCATTGGAGGGGGGACACGAGAGACTTACCAGAAGAGTAGCGACTGTGAGTAACAACAGCAAATGGGAACAAGACTTCTAACATTCCTCCTTTATTGTCATCTTTAAACCACATTAAATATAACTAGAATAACAATTAACGAGTATTTACATTTATTTACACACCAGAGCCAATATAAACATCTATTCACAACTATTTGTTCTAGGAAACAAGACCACAGCAGTCGGCGATTCCCATACTAGTTCAAGACCGGAAATAGGCGAAAGCGCCATCTATTGGCGGAGGTTGTAGATGTTTTCAGGCCCATATACGCGACAATATACACTAGTCCGCAAAATTAAACGAACAACACATGTTTGAGAAAAAGAAAAATTATATTAAGGGATATATATCACGTTTTGGTATATTCAAAAGCTTCCATGAATTAAGAGAGTATGTAAAACAGAAAAACAAATAAAGTTGTTCCCAATATGCAAAATACCACCGTCTAGGTTGACTCCGCCTCCAGCACGTGCCTGAGTCTTTCTTAAAGCGTCCTAATTTTACGCTCCACTAGATTTTTATTGAACCATTTTGTTTTTTAAAGTTTTCATGGCTTATAGGCAACATTTATCACAAGAAAAAAAATGGCAAGCTATTGGAAGGATGGAAGCAGGCCAATCACAGGCAGAAGTAGCAAGATGGCTTGGAGTGACAAGAAACGTTGTCTCAAGGCTTTGGAAAAATTTTCAAACGAAGCTAATGTTGCCAGAACACCCGGACAAGGACGGCCAAGGGTCACAACGTTAAATCAAGACCGTTATTTGAGTCTCCTTGTGCGTCGCAATAGAAGAATGACAGCATCACAACTACGAAGTGACCTCAATGCAGCTACAGGAGTCTTAGTATCAACTGATACAATACGCAGAAGGCTTCACAAGAAGGGCCTCTAGGCTCGACGACCCATAATTTGTGTGCCATTGACACCACCTCAAAAGAGAGCAAGGAAACGTTGGTGCAGACAACATGTCGCCTGGAATCCAGATGAATGGAGGCGTGTAATGTTCACTGATGAGTCCAGATTCTCTCTAAACAGCGATTCTCGTCGTGTCTTTGTCTGGAGAGAGGTAGGAACAAGAAATAATCCCCGGAATATGGTTGAAAGGGATCCCTACAGAAGCCAAGGTTTTATGGTCTGGGCTGGAATCTTCTTGGGCGGTCGCACAGCACTCCATATTTTTCGGCAAGGAACCCGGACTAGACAGAGGTATCGGGACGAGATCTTGGCAGCATATGTGATGCCTCAAGCATTGGAAATGGAAGAAAACTTTCTTCTAATGGATGATAATGCCCGTCCACATAGGGCTGGTGTGGTCAACACTTTTCTCCAAAACCATTAAATTGCTCGGATAAATTGGCCAGCTCGATCCCCAGACCTAAATTCCATTGAACATGTATGGGACAACCTAGGACGGGCGGATCTCATCCCTCCAACCCCCTCCTAGAAACACTCATGAGCTAGAAACTGCCTTAACACAAGAGTGAGCGTTGATTCCACAGGAGCTTGATAAACTCCCCAATTCCTAGTATGGGTCACCGATGTAGAGCCTGTCTATCAGTTAAAGGCGATCACACCCCATATTAACAACAATATCCAAGATATTTATGCACTGACTGCAAGAAGATCATTGCTCACCGGCTAATTTGCATAAAATGCGTGTTGGAATTCTTTGATATCGGGTATTCTAATCAATAATGGAATAATAAATTTGTTTATAAAATTTCATTGATAAATGTTCAATAAAATTTGAGATAAATGAAAAAAATATGTTGTTCCTTTAATTTTGCGGACCAGTGTATTACTAGCAACAATGAAGCTTTATCGTTAACAATTAAACCTATATGTCGACAATAACTACTTATCCGCACAATGAAACTTTAAACACAACAAAGATCCCGTTATCCTCCACACTCAGCGACAATGTGACATTTATTTCTATATAAAAGAATACTATTTAATTCGCAACAAAGAAGCTTTATTGGTAAATATGGCTGATTTATCGTGAACAATGCAATTTCATCCACTACAGTGATTACTTTATGCGCAACAAGGACTTTTACCGACAACACAACACTTTACCCGCAAAAATGCAACTTTAACCACGATAATCACACATGCTCCTCAACAATGAAATCTTATCCTGTAATCCTGTAAATGAAATTATATATAACGAAGGCTACTTTAATGATAATTTATCCGCAAATATGGAATTTTAAACACAATAATGAATAGTTACCCGAAACCATGAAATGTAACCATAATAATTAACCTGTAATCACATTAATGACTACTTCATCCCAATAATGAAACTTACCCATAACAACGACTATTTCATCTGCAACAATGAAATTTTATATGTAAAAATCAAATTCTCCTAAACAATGAATTTATCCTCAAAATGAAAATTTTGGTAACAATGGCACTTAACCTAAAACAATGATACTCTACCAACAAAAATGACTATAATACAATATAATGCGGCTTATGATTGTAGAACGACATTTGACATTTTTACCGCAAATGTTTCTTTTGAACGAAAATCGTAATTTATTTCAAGGAGAAATAGCGACTATTTCTATCCATAGGGATGAAGTATGAAAGGATGAATTGTGAAGAGTAATGATAAACGGAAAAATAAAGTATTCAGGGATGGGAATTCACAATTCATCCTTTCATACTTCATCCCTAAGGATAGAAATAGTCGCTATTTCTCCTTAAAATAAATTACGATTTTTCGTTCAAAAGAAACATTTGCGGTAAAATTGTCAAATGTGGTTCTACAAAAATGACTCTCTTATCCTCAAAAATGAAGCGCCATTTAAATTAAATACCTCTTTATTGGCAACAATTATATCATCCACATAACAATTAAACTTTAATGTAAACAAAATATATTCTAACCGCTAAAACAATGAAATTTCATCTACAACAATAAAATTTTATCCACAATAATGAATACTTTATATCTTGCCCCTAACAATGAATAATTATTTGAATTGATTTTTACTTTATCTCCAACAATGGCTTTAAAAACAATAAAGAAAAATAATTGGTCACCAATCTACTTTTTATCCACAACAATGAATATATTTACCAAACCATGCTCAAAATATCATTTACCTTTCTCGAAAAATATAGATGAATTAAGGTGAAATGATATTTCTGTATGATGTTTTCTCCTGTAGAAAATCTCTCGTGCCTGAAAGCTATATATATGTTATAAAAAAATTATTTTAAAATTATAAATTTTAGAACAAACTACTCTCTGTAAAGTCGACCGCCAGGTGTCGCGACTTTCCTTATATAAACCTATTGTTGTTGTTTCCCGTTGGCCGGCTCAAATATTTTTTGTACATATGTAAATATGTAAACTTTTATTTTCTTTAATCTTCAAGCCTGAAGTCAGACAGTACTCTTCTCAATTTGTTTTGAATATTCCATAAGCTAAATTAAAGCAATATTGATCCAAAATGTTTTATTATATTTTATCAAGATTCCACGACTGCAAACAATATCATTAAAATATTCATGTACCCGAAACAAAGGTTTAACAATTTAGAATATATATAGAGAGAGATTCGTGAATTAAAATTTTAAAAGAAACCTATTCTCCTGGAAGTCAGATATTTTTCCTTAATATTAACGCAATGGATTATTTTTGAAATAAAATTTATTCTACAACAATGACTACGCAATACAGAAAAAAAATGAGCTTTATAAAAACAACTAATTTTACCATAAAGGAAATTTTATCATAATAATGATGATTTTATATCCGCAACACAATTAAATTTCGCTCTCAATAATAACTAATCCCTCCACAAAATATAACTATTAATACAAAGCAATAACGCGCCATCTATATATAGAAAATTGAATCAATTAAGCGCGATTTTTCTTTTATATACCAAATAAATTTTCTACTGTCTTTACTGCGATGAAAAAAAAAAAGATTAGGTGGGCTTGGCTCATCAGTGGTGAACCCTCCCAGCAGTTTCGCTTATATATGCTACACTGAAGAGTGGAATCTCATATATATTTATATACATCAATGGAATTTTAACACACACACACAACTATACATATTTATCCTTAACAATGAATCATTTATCAGTTAAATAACTACTTTATCCTCGAAAATGAAACCTTATCTGCAATTATGAATCTTCATAGTCAAAAATGAATAATATAATTTAAAAATATATTTTTTTTATGGAAAAAAATAATTTTATTGGATCACATTAACACATCTTTAATATTGTGAACCTTCGGGGGAATATATATATAATATTTCCAAGTAGTTTTCAAATTTTTAAGCAAGTACAAAATGTGAAGATAGAAGTTTAACTCTTCGATACAGCCAGCAAGAGTAGATGAAGATAGTCTTGCTTGAGTTCCTCCAAAATCTGCAAACAAAAATAGAAGCTTTCAATTGCTGAATGCCTCACAAACAGACGACAAAACCCAAAAAAAGCGAACAATTCCAGGATCAATTTTATTTTTAAAAGTTTCAATACCAAATAAAAAGAGGTGGGACTAAAATTTAAAATATATAGAAGAAAAATATATCAAAGCAAACCTGTGTGGTTTGGAGCAGTCTCCTGACATTTATAGGTAAGAAAGGTTTGTTGAATGACAAAAAAAGGGCAAACCTACAGAACCATGATTAAACCAAATCTGATTTACTTCTGTCCTTGCTGGTTAACTACAGTTCTAACACAAGAAACAGCCACTAAATTTCTTTTAAAACAATATTCTTTAATTTTAATTCGAAAAGACATGCAATTTAAACTTACCAAGGTATTTTTGTAGGATTTTTTAAAAGGTTCTTTCTCTTCTATGTCGGTGGACAATCCAACCTTTGCAGATGTTGCAAATTCCGATGCGGGTATAGTACAATCCAGAATAAAACAAAGGCAATTTTTGTTCCAGCTTGAATCCCAAGCATTTGAACTGGATCTCAACCTACCATATGAAGATTATAAATCACCAATTATTGACCCATATCATCCTAATCACTGAATCAACATCAACGATTTTTATCCAAAAATAAAAAAAAACACTTCATCAAACGCTAACCTTGAATATGATTAGTCTTTAAAAGACTAGTGTATCCCTACAATTCAAGATATTTCAAATTAGGACATGGAAAAGCAATTCTGTGTTACTCCCAGCAAAGGCCCAAATGTCCCAGTGGTGATGATGGTAGTGAAGATCATATAAACGAGTAATTAGTTAATAGTTAAAGTTTTTAGTATATGTAAATATATATTACATTGCACTACCCTGTATTCAATGTATCTTGATGGAATAAAACTAATGGCAAAAGTAGGACTCAGCACATTACATATTTTTCAACACAGAATATCTTACAGGATTGTCCTCCACTCTGGCTCCACAGGCGTAGCAGGTGAAACTGCTACCAGACAGGACCAGAGGATGGCCATATTGCATGCTGTGCTTTTTGCTGTCGTTCTCTCCATACAATCCACAAAAGTACTGCAACAGAGAACAACATCATTTCTGATTCTCAAATGATTTGTTAATAGGTTATTCATAAGCAGCATCCTTTAATAAAATTCAACTCTCATAAAAAAGTAACGAACTAAAATAAATTTATTAAATATGTATATTAACGCCTAAACATATCCGTTTTTCATATAGATAAAATATCCCCCCCTCCCCCCAAATTTGTCCAAACTTCGACGATCGATTTAAATCTCCTATGGATATTTGACATCAGAATTTAAAACGCTTATGGAGATATGTATCTTTATTTTGATCTTCTCAAGCTTTCGGGCTTGTCTGCCCTTCTACAGGAGAAACAATAACGAAAATATAACGCCGCCTGATACTAAACTATTATAATAGTAACTATAATAGTTTAGTATCAGGCGGCGTTATATTTTCGTTATTGTTTCTCCTGTAGAAGGGCAGACAAGCCCGAAAGCTTGAGAAGATCAAAATAAAGATACATATCTCCATAAGCGTTTTAAATTCTGATGTCAAACTTCGATAATATATATTTTCAAATTTATAAAAATTTAGGTTATCAATGTATTTAATTAGAAATAGAAGTAAATTTTCTAAATGCATTAAAATATATATAAACAAAGATAATAAGATTTTTTTATAACATTCTCAAGTCTACTACGTGGAAATCATATTGATAATATTGAAGTTAACGAATTTGTGAAAAATATAAGAAATTGAAAAAAAAATTGAAATTGAACCAAAACTAAAATGGAAAGGTCATTTTCAACACTAATTTTAAAAAGATGCAATGTTTGAAAAGATACCAAAGTTTCAATACTTCATAGCCACCTCTGTGTCTTCGGCCCACATCGATAAAGCTTGTTCGTACAAATGGTATAAAAGTGAAATTGCACTGGGATCAGGTTGGTATATCAAGAAAATTCCATCTCCCAATCGTGTAACTGAAAGTTTTCGTCATCTTTTGTAATAAAAATCTGGTTTATGTTGGATATATAAGTATTCCATAATATTGGTCATATATACTTTCTTTATTAATGAAAAAACCAAAAACATACGCGTTTAAAGCTGTTGTCCCTCATCAGCGTGGTGAACCCTGAATTTCTACGGCCAAAAAAGCTGGTCCTTGAGGTACATCATGCACCACCCTGACGAGGCTCAACAGCTTAACACGGTAGTTGGATTTTCTTGATTAATCAAGAAAGGGTATATGGTCAAATTCTGTAATAATTAAAAATCAACAAATGGCCCTACACCATCGGACACTTTTAGTTGCACGAGCAGGAGATGTTTTATTTTAATCATTCGATTTTGGTTTCTTTGAACTAATATCAATTTTATATTATTTTAAAATAATTATTAAGAAATATAAATTTTGACAAAATCAATAAGGAATCTAGGGCTAGGCTTCTTTTTAAATTTTATTTCTCAAGATTTCGGGCTAATATGTCTTCAACACGGAGACCTAGAAGTATTACTTCTAGCCAATTATAACACGTCGTTGTCGTGTCAAAGTGTAAAAGAAAGGGAAGAACCTTATTAAGGAATATAAATGCAGATAAATAATAATATTTAAATGAGTGTTATAATGTGTGTGCTTATGCTTATTTATATCAATTATATGTGTCATGATATATGTCTAATTTTACACAAATAAATTTACTGGCAATGCGCTTCTTTTAAATATCATCAAATATTATCTCTACAGACCTTACTGTAGACCAGTAAGGTCTGTAGAGATAATATTTGATGATATTTAAAAGAAGCGCATTGCCAGTAAATTTATTTGTGTAAAATTTTAACGATAGATGGCAATTAAATTTAATTTACTAATATATGTCTAATAACGGCAACAAAAACAATTAGGATATATTTTGGTTGGAAATGTTTTCACAATAATTCTCACCTTGTGGCATGAAAGGCACCAATCCATTGGGACAGATGAGGGCATCTGACATTGACTGCAAATGTCAGGAGGAGGGCAACTTTGAAGGCAATTTCTTCACCAGTTCCACGTGACAACAATCCTTGAAACAACAATTCTTTCTCTAGAGTGTTAATATTACACTTCGAATTTATTAAATTATGCTCGACTACAAATACATGAACTATTTATTTCAAATCAAAGCGCTATGTCTCCCTAGCGACACTTGCGCTGTCATACATGTATGCCTTTACATTTGTCTCTATACATATTTACAATAATTTTAAAGGCCATAAAGAATAACCATATTATATTAATAAGGAGAAAGTGAGAAAAAAATCGAGAACTATAATTAAACTATAATTTATATTTTGAAAATTATGATAGCTTCAAGGAGTCACTAATACCTGCTTATCAAATATTTAAAAGTGCTTAGTGAATATTTTTCACACAAAAAGTACATGGAATAAATTTGAGTAAATATATATTCAATATAGGGCAACCAAATACCATTCAGATGTTATATATCAAAAATAAATATTTGCACACATACTATTGAATATTTTATTGATCAAAAAGGGAAAATATATGCAATATGTATCTCCATCACAAAAAAAATGTTACAAAGAGGAATTTACCTAAAACAGTTTTTTAACTGCCACTAATAGGGTAGCTATATTTAATAATTCTGTGTGAAACAAATAATTTTTATATTTTTCAATATATCTGAAATTAGAGATATTGATATTTAAATCTTCAGATAATAAAAAGGCATATATTGGATTGAATAAATTAATCATTTGCCATCATTTTGGCTGGCTGAACGCTTAGGCATTACAAAACCTTGCCAAAGGTTGGCATTCAGCCAACCGAAATATTGTGTGTGTGTGTGTGGCAAATAAATCTTCTATTTAAAATTATTTCAATATATATATATATATATTGAAATATTATTTTGTTTAAAATTATATTTCATAGATTCAAATACTCTGCTAAATCGACCGCCAGAGGTCACGCTTCCCCTTAAGTCAGGCATATATTTCTCAAATTATGTTTTCTACATTCCATAAGCTCAATTAAAGCTATTTCTAATTTTCACTATTTTTATTAGTAAACTTTCAAGATTTTAACCACGACTGTATTACCCTAGCATAATCCTCAAGATGATCAAATATGCAGAAAAACCTTTTTTGTTTTATTTTAAAAAGAATATTACGCCTCTAAAATAGTTTTATAATTGAAAACAGATGGCGCGCTAGTGCATCATAATATATATTTAAATATTTATTTATGGATTGCTCTATTTTCAAAACGATATATAGAGCATTAGCGTGGTTACACCACGTTAACCTTGTGAAAGGATTTGACACCGGGGTCCAAGCACAAGGCACTTTAAGATTCCACAAAGACTAGATATATGTGAGGAAAATATAAAGGATATTTCATATAGCAAATGAAAATATTTAAACGCGAATGTTTCTTATCTGTTTCGTATGTTTGATATATGTGTTAAAGAAACATTCACGCATAAGTGTTTCCATTTGCTATATATAGATGGCGCGTTATTGCTTTATATTAATAAGTAATAGTATATCTAGAATAAAAGTGAGCAGACACGTGTTATAAATAGGAAATATAGAATGGACACCTACCTGAGAGATGGGCAAGATTTCGGCCAGACTGCAGACCTCTACCTCACTGCCCATCATCACCTGGGTCAGCAGCAGCAATGGGAAAAACAACAGCACTTACCTCTCATATTCCTCCTCAGGGAAGTTATCTTCATTTTGAAACAAAAATCCACATATAGTTCTTAATTCAAACCAATTATAATGGGGTATTGTTATAAGAGTAGTTTTTTAAACAAGAATCCTGGTTATAACATCGTAATTCTGAAGTCCCGAATGTTGTTGATGTAGCGAGGTTTGACTAAAATATATATTCTGCATAAATTATAAGTAACCCTTATCTAGGCAGATTCTGTTACTCAAGTTAATGTTTGGGTTTGAAAAGAAATAAAATATAGTTACAAATAAAATCGTATGACTAAAGAGCGGATTTACCACTTTTTTCACATGTTCAGCTATTTTGTTCCTTTATAAAAACAAAATAGTTAATATTCCTTTTTCTCTTTTTTTTTAAATTGTAATAAATGACTTCTAAAAATAGATATACCATACAATGTGTGTTTATATCAATTGATATAAATTTTGATACAAAAGTGTAAATTTAAAATACAATATAACGCGGCTTATGATTGTAAAACGAAAATTGCAATTATACCGCGAATGTTTCTTTTAAACGAAAAATCGAAATTTATTTTGAAGAGAAATAGCGATTATTTCTAACTTTAAGGATGAAGTATGATAGGATGAATTGTGAAGAGTAATGATAAACGGAAAAAATAAAAGTGTCCAGGGATGGGAATCTGGACACTTTTATTTTTTCCGTTTATCATTACTCTTCACAATTCATCCTATCATACTTCATCCTTAAAGTTAGAAATAATCGCTATTTCTCTTCAAAATAAATTTCGATTTTTCGTTTAAAAGAAACATTCGCGGTATAATTGCAATTTTCGTTTTACAAAAGTGTAAATATTTGTAAAATTTCTTCGCTTGACAAAAGACATACTTTTCCTTTTAACTACGAAAATTGAAAACATACACTTAAAAAGTAATGAATGATTAACGATAAGCAAGTAAAGGAAGAATTGTTCAGGCAAATTTATTTTACACATTTTGCCCGATAAAATTCGAATGGCCTTTTTTTTAAAGGAATACTTAACTGTGGGTATATTTTGTCGATGATGAAGACATAAAATGAAGAGATTGCTATTTGCAGCCATAGATGAGTGTGTACAGTTATTCGAGTTCTGACACAGAAATAAATTCTATTGTCTCAAGATATAAAAGGCAGATTTATATTCTAAGGTTAATTTGGTTCATAGAGAAGTCCTAGGATATGAAGGAGATCATTGCCCACCTATTTATAAGTTCTTATGAATAAGAATTTTTAATTAACAGTCGAATTTTTAACATAAATTGTAAAAAAAAACTTGACACTCTTTTTATTGATATTTTAACTCTCTAATTGCTTATTCCAGAGGCAAGTTGAGGTCACTCACCCAACAGTGCCAGGGTGGGCCAGAAGTTGCAGTGGGCAGCCAACACCTTACAAAGAGTCTCCCTTGCACTGCAAACCAATGCAGCCATTTTGTCCTGAGCACAGATGAACTGAGAGAACTACTGTATTAGTTACCCGGGAGTTGGGGCGAGTCCAGGCACTAGGGGATGTTGGGTGGGCAGCCCCAGCTGGGCTCGCACACATTCAGTGGCCGATGTGGCTGTCACTTCCACATTGTACCCGCCCTACAGCATCCTTCAACTCAGACATAAAACCAACTAAAACATTATTTTAGTGTGAATATGGGAAGAGATGAGCGACGAACTTAAATCTATATTTGTTATTTTTATTACAATTCAAATGTTTTTCAAACATTATCCTAAGTGTACACATGAAATCTTGCACTGTAAGTGCACCTCTTATCTATACATTCCCAGTATCTCCCTCAATGAATTTTCCAAACAAATATTGCTTCAAAAATATTATTTACTATCAAATGTACCCAGGTTTCCCCCGGGTTTTACCCGAGTGAATATTTTCATAACGAATATGTTTCAACAATGGTATCATCTCT